>CM060686.1:103374483-103974483 GCA_030686995.1 Artemisia argyi | reverse complement strand
TTCTTTGTGAAGATTGTTGTGAATATTTGATTGTAGATAGTTGTGCTAGATATATAGGTTGTGTGATTAGTTAGTAGCTTGGTGTGAAGAAGAAAAGTTAGGAACTAGATTGGTGTGAAGAAGATAGGTGTGGAGTAGTTAGTTGTGAAGAAGATTGAATTAAAGAAGTTGTGTAGAAGTTGTGACTTAGGTGTGAAGAAGTTATGGTGTGAAAATTGGTGTGTAAGGTTTTGTCCGCCATAAGGGAGCTTGTTGATATAGTGAAGAAAACTCTCGAGTTAGGTGCTCGGGGAGTGGAGTAGGGCAAGGAAGGTATCCTTATAGCCGAACCACTATAAATCTCTTGTCTCGCGGTTCAATCTTTCCATCTCTTACTTATTTCATTACTTATCATTGTTATATATTGTTTATTAATAGTTGTTTGTATTGTGCAAGACTTGAGATCACATATTATCGAATCTAAGTTTTTAAAAGCTAAGAAAACACTAAAACTATCTTTTATAACGAATTAAAAAGACGTAAAACTATTCAAACCCCCTTCTAGTTTTCCACAATTGGTATCAGAGCCAGGTTTAGGAAGATTTTTAAAATATATTGTATTTTAAAACTTGTAACGATCTATGGAATCTGAAAAATATTTAGAAGAGCAATCTATGCAAAGACCACCACTATTTGAAAGTGATGGATTTTTATATTGGAAAAATAGATTCGAAACGTATGTGAAATCAAAAGATCTTGATCTTTGGCATATTATTACCTTTGGTGATTTTCCCCCTATTCAATATAATGTTGAAACTAAAATGAATGAAATTGTATCTTTCGAAGAACAAAATTATGATTTGAAAAAGAAATTAACAAAAAATAATGAGGCTAAAAAGGTTATTTATAATGCGTTACCACACAAAGAGTATGAAAGAATTTTTATGTGTAAAACCGCCAAAGAAATTTGGGATTCTTTACTAATCACTTACCAAGGTAATAGTCAAGTCAAAGATAATAAAATAGATCTTCTTCTACAACAATGTGAACAATTTACGATTCCGGAAGAGGAATCAATTGATAATGCTTTTGCTAAGTTTAACACTATTATCATAAGTTTAAAAGCACTTGATAAGACATTTTCTAGTAAAAATTGTGTTAGGAAATTTCTTAGGGCATTGCATCTAAAATGGCGAGCTAAGGTCACGACAATTGAAGAATCAAAGAACTTGATGACGTTATCACTAGATGAACTAATTGGCAACTTGAAGGTTCATGAAGAAATCATAAGAAGAGATTCGGAAATGGTCAAAGTCAAAAAAGAACAAACCAAATCCATTGCTCTAAAAGCCAAAAAGGAACTTAGTGATGATGATGATTCAAGTGACGAAAGTGAAGACGAAGAATATGCAATGGCTGTAAGAGAATTCAAGAAATTCTTCAAGAGACGAGGAAGATTCACTAAATCATCACGAGACGAAAGAAAAGCGTTCCAATGAAATAGAAGTGAAAACTACGGGAAAAGAAAGTGCTTTAGATGTGGAAGTCCAAATCATCTCATTGGCGAATGCCTAAAGCCACCAGGTTATGAAAATCAAGGCGCTTTTGTTAGTGGAATATGGAGTGATAATGACAAAGAAGAAGTTGAAAAGCCAAGAGACGAAAAGTGTTTTATGGCAAAAGAAACCGATGAAATATGTTTAGGAATTGACTTGGAACCTGACGAATGGATCAAACATAGCGGATGTTCGAGGCACATGACAGGGAACCGCAAGCTATTCTCTACATACAAGGCATAGAATGGAGGTAACGTTATTTTCAGTAGTGACTTACGTGGAAAAATCATTGGCAAAGGTACGATTTCTCAAGACTCACTTACTACTGAAAATGTAGAGCATGTAGATAAATTAACATGTAACTTGCTTAGTGTAGGACAAATATGTGATAATAAATGTAGAGTCACATTTACCGAAGAGGATAGCGAAATAGTTAAGAATGGAAAAATTATAGGTAGAAGAATTAGGAAAGGTGGCATATATGTTATGAAACTAGGAAACAAACCTGAGGATAGGATATGCCTAACGACCCGATGAAAACTCTACATTATGGCATAGGAGATTAGGACATGCTAACATGCAACAAATACAATCTTTGGCCTCTAAGGAATTAGTTAGAAATTTGCCTAATCTAAAATATGACAAGCATTTTTGTGATGCATGTAAAATTGGAAAACAAGCTCATGCTAGTCACAAAGCTAAGAATATAGTATCCACTACTAGGTGCCTAGAATTATTACATATGGATCTTTTCGGTCCATCCGCTGTGCGGAGCTATGGAGGAAACAAATATACCTTAGTAATAGTAGATGACTACTCACGATACACGTGGACTAGGTTTTTAAGTGACAAAACCCAAGCCTTTAAAAAATTCGAAATATTTAGTAAAATGATTCAAAATAAATTAGGATGCTCAATAGTTGCCATTAGGACGGACCATGGTAGGGAATTTGATAACGAAGTACAATGCGGAAAATATTGTGAGTTAAATGGAATATCTCACAATTTCTCCGCTCCTCGTACTCCTCAATCAAATGGCGTAGTAGAAAGAAAAAATAGGTCACTACAAGAAATGAGTAGAACTATGTTAAATGAACAATCCATCCCACAAAAATTTTGGTGTCACGCCGTAGATACATCTACTTATATTTTAAATAGGGTATCAATTAGGAGAATTCTAGGAAAAACTCCTTATGAGTTATTAAGAGGTAGAAAACCAAACTTAAGCTACTTTAGGGTATTTGGAAGTAAATGTTATATTCTAAATACTAAGGATTACCTCACTAAGTTTGATCCAAAATCATATGAACGAATATTTTTAGGATACTCACAAAATAGCAAAGCATATATAATACTTAACAAACACTCCATGAAAATAGAGGAATCACTAAATGTAACATTTGATGAAACACCACCTCCTCCTAAAACATTACCTTTAGAAGATGATGACTTAGTCGAAGATGAAGCTATTGAGGTTAGTAAAACGAAACCCATAGGAAATGATAATGAAGACATTCACTTAGAAAATAACGAAACTGTTAATATTAAAGAATCTAGATCACATCCATTAGATAATATAATAGGGCATCTTAACCAAAGAACCCTTAGGTCACAAGCCCAAGATAAAAACAATTTCTTTTGTTTCCTCTCAGCAATAGAACCTAAGAATATTAACGAGGCTTTAAAAGATGAAAGTTGGGTTATAGCTATGCAAGAAGAATTAAATCAATTTAAGGCAAATGATGTTTGGGAATTAGTCCCAAATCCAAAGAATATGACCATCATAGGAACCAAATGGGTATATAGGAATAAGTTAGATGAGAATGGGATAGTTACTAGGAATAAATCTAGGTTAGTTGCCCAAGGTTATAATCAACAAGAAGGAATTGATTATGACGAAACTTATGCCCCCGTAGCTAGACTAGAATCGATTAGGATATTACTTGCCTATGCTTGCGCCCTAGATTTTAAGTTATTCCAAATGGACGTGAAAAGTGCATTCCTTAACGGTTTTATCAATGAGGAGGTATATGTGGCACAACCTCCAGGATTCATTGACTTCGCAAAACCTGATTATGTTTTTAAGTTAAAGAAAGCTTTGCATGGACTAAAACAAGCTCCCAAAGCTTGGTATGATCGATTAAAAGCCTTTCTTATTAAACATGATTATTCCATTGGAATTGTAGAGAACCATTTTAGCCTCATTATTTTTTGCTAATTTCTTTTTCAAATCATCATTTTGTTCTTCGAAAGATACAATTTCATTCATTTTAGTTTCAACATTATATTGAATAGGGGGAAAATCACCAAAGATAATAATATGCCAAAGATCAAGATCTTTTGATTTCACATACGTTTCGAATCTATTTTTCCAATATAAAAATCCATCACTTTCAAATAGTGGTGGTCTTTGCATAGATTTCCCTTCTAAATATTTTTCAGATTCCATAGATCGTTACAAGTTTTAAAATACAATATATTTTAAAAATCTTGCTAGACGTGGCTGCTGATACCAATTGTGGAAAACTAGAAGGGGGGTTGAATAGTTTTACGTCTTTTTAATTTGTTGTAAAAGATAGTTTTAGTGTTATCTTAGATTTTAAAAACTTAGATTTGATAATATGTGATCTCAAGTCTTGCACAATATAAACAACTATCAATAAGTAATTTATAACAATGATAAGTAATGAAATAAGTAAGAGATGGAAAGATTGAACCGCGAGACAAGAGATTTATAGTGGTTCGGCTACAAGGACACCTTCCTTGCCCTACTCCATTCCCCGAGCACCTAACTCGAGAGTTTTCTTCACTATATCAACAAGCTCCCTTATGGCGGAGAAAACCTTACACACCAATTTTCACACCACAACTTCTTCACACCTAAGTCACAAGTTCTACACAACTTCTTCAAATCAATCTACTTCACAACTAACTACTCCACACCTATCTTCTTCACACCAATATAATTCATAACTTTTCTTCTTCACACAACCTATATATCTAGTACAACTATCTACAATCAAATATTCACAACAATCTTCACAAAGAATAATGTAAAAGATCTTGATGATGCACCAACAACTTGGATTTGGAGATCACAACAAGTTGTAATACTTCTTGTCTTGGGGGATAGAAGTATTCTTCTCTTGCACTTGAGAGGATGAAGTTTGAATCACTTTGAAACAAAGAATTTTACACTTATGATCAAAGGATAAGAGAATAGAAATGTGGATCTAGATCAGAAAGTTTAGAAGTGCAAAAGGTGAGAAAATTCTGAGGGATGAACCAGTATTTATAGGGGAGAAAAATATTGTTCTGGAGCGTGGCCGGTCCCCTTAATGATTAAGGGGGCCGTCCCTTCAGAACGTTGGTTTTTCTTATCTTTTAGTGGGGAATATTTTCTGGATAAAATTTGCCATTTTTGGTTGAAAATTTGAAATCATATATTTATAATGAATTAAACATATTATTTTAATTCCAAAAGTAATTTTGTAAAAGATATAAGATGTTTAATGCATCTTATAAAAATTCTAGTGATTAGAGAAATTTCCTTTGATCATGAAATGTAATAAACCCTTTGTTTATTCATACCTTAAGTGATATGGAAGCAAAGACAAATATTAAGCACTAAAAACTTGTTTACGTCATAAGTTTTAGATTAATGAGTTTATACTTTGTAATTATCAAAACATAGAGACATTGTTAATATGCTAACAATGTTTTAAGACATTATTTATGTCAACAATCTCCCCCTTTTTGATGATTACAAAACCTTAAACTCATTAGGTCTAAAAATAATTTTTAGACAAGGATTTAGAGTTTAACATACTCTTCTCCCCTTTTTTGTAAAATCAAAAAGGTTAATGCTCCCCCTTGATGTATGCTCCCCCTCATTTGAGAGCACCAAGGGAATGAGCTATGGAAATCTTGGCTACACAAAATATTAGAAGAGAACAAGGCACATACACATGCAAACCAATAATTATAAAAATAGATTCATTCAAGCATCATAGAAAGCATTACAACATTTAATATGCTTAAGGCATATTAATCATAATAAAACAAAAGAAAGGACATAGTCCTATATTGCCTAAAAAGAGCACTTGGACTTGCTTGCAACTCATGGTTGATTGTTTTATTTGCTTGAAGGATAACATAAGCATAAAGCTTAGTTGTTAGATGGAGAGGGATATGGAGTGGGGTACGGAGCGGAAGAGGTGGCCCTTAGGATATTGTATCGTGTTAAGGGTGGAATGGGATGAGGTCGTGTGAGGAGATATTCAATCCAAGAAATATCTTCACTCAAGTAAAGGAGTTGTTTTTGAAGAAAGATGCAACAAGGGCAATAGTGAGTGTGGTTTGTAACTTGATCCAAGTTGAGAGAGTGAGGAAGGCAATTGTTGTAGGGTGATGATGGAGGTTGCCCTTTGTTGCGTTGTGCAAGATGCATGGCATTGAGATCACAAAGATCATGGATTTTTGATATTTCATCACGGAACTTTTGCTTTTCCGTGGTAATGCGAAGAAAGTCATTGTGTTGATATGGATGAATTGGGTTTGTGTAGTTGGAGTTGTAGTGGGATGGTTGATCAAACTTGTATAGATCATTACAAGTGATTGGAGGATGAGATGAGTGGTTTGGCATGAAGAAAGATGTTTGGCCAATATTGTATGGTTTGTAAAGAGGATCAAATGAATGTCCTTGTGAATTTGGTGGAAAGTTTGGAAAGTAAGTGGTCGGTGGTGTTGAGTGACTTCCAACTTCATTTGTTATGATGGATTTGTTTCGAGGGTTTTTTCTTCGCCAAACGGGTTTTTCCATCATTCTTGCAAGCCTTGGGGCTTTTGATTTTGGTTTGTTTGGAGAAGCCATGAGGGGATGAGTGAAGAGTTTTGAGGATTGGGGGTATTTATAGTGTAAGATTTGTGTGTTTATGGATGGATAAAGTTTGTTTGGGAGATTAGGACAAAATGTGTTGGTGAAAATTGGGAAATGTAGGTTGAAATGGGCTAAAAAGCAGAAAAGATTCTGTAAACCCGACCATCAGATGGCCGGTCCCCTTAATTAGGGGGCGGTCCCCTTAATGATTAAGGGGGCCGCCTTAAAAATTAAGGGGGCCGCCCATCTGGTGATTTCCAGGTTGCTAGAATTGGGTTTTTGGCAGAAAATTTGCAGAAAGGTTGTGTGTTTGGATTAGAATTCAAGCAAGTTCAATTCCTTTAGGCAATATAGAATCTAATCTAATCAAGATATAGCATGCATGCAATAACACATAGGCAAAAGAGCAAATAATCAACACATAATAAGCAAGAGGAGGTAAGTAAGGGCAAGATCACTTAAACTTCCTAAGGCACCTATCTTAGATTAAAGGCAAAGGCAATTAGTGAGTGAAAAACTAGTGATGGATCAAGAAGACAACATTATTACTGAATTTATCCTAGTGTGTGTCTATATGCAACAAATGTGGAGTAGTGATTGTTTCGACTCCTAAATGCAAAAAGAAATAATGATCCTAAGAAACAATCCAAATGATCTCCTTGATTCAATTTTTGCTCGATCATGAATGTCAAAGACATATATTAGATTATATACCTTGACAATTTATGTGAGAGTTTATGCATGATTATGAAAAACAATGTTTTTAGAATTAGTCAACAATGCAAGGAAAATGATCTTCATGTGATTCCTAGATTGTGAGAATAATTTTTAGAGAAAATTGATTGGGTTTTACAAAGGAGTTAATGCAAAGAAAATAAATCTTCCCAATCTTTAGTTTTGTGCGAAATAGATTCCTAGACTTAGAAAAGATGAAATGGAAGAAAAATAAATTTTATGCAAGTATAAATTTGTATTAATTCAATATAATTTAATCAACTTGTTCCATCATTCCTAATCCTAAATGTAAGTGGTTGAATAATACACGCTTAAGGGGTTTTGTGAATATATTCGCAATGTTGTCTTCCGATGCAACCTTTTCTATAGATATATTTCCTTTTTGTACATTATCCCTAAGAAAATGGTGGCGTATTTCTATGTGTTTAGTCCTAGAGTGTTGCACCGGATTTTTACTTAAATCTATCACACCTTTGTTATCGCACATAATGGGGACATTTTCTAACCTAATGTCATAGTCTACGAGAGCTTGTTTCATCCATAGTGCTTGTTGACATGCCTTTCCGGCGCTTACATATTCGGCTTCGGTGGTAGAAATAGCAAGAGCGGTTTGCTTCTTCGAAAACCAAGATGTTAGACAACATCCCATAAACGTGCAAATACCGCTAGTGCTCTTTCTATCTACATAGTCTCCCGCATGATCCGAATCTGCATAGACGATGGTTTCTATGCCGGATCCCTTAGGATACCATAATCCTAAGTGTATAGAGCCTTTAACGTATCGGAAGATACGCTTAACCGCTTCTAGGTGAGAGGTTTTGGGATCCTCTTGAAAACGGGCACAAAGGCAGACACTAAACATGATATCGGGTCTACTTGCCGTCAAGTATAGTAAACTACCTATCATTCCTCTATACTTGGTGTTATCTACGGACTCACCTTCATCGTCCTTTGTGAGCTTTACTTCCGTAGACATGGGAGTTTTCATGGGTTTTGAGTCTTCTAGGCCAAATTTCTTAAGCATTTCCTTAATGTACTTAGATTGGTTAAAAAATATTCCATCTTCTAATTGTTTTATTTGTAATCCTAGGAAGAAGTTAAGTTCACCCATCATACTCATCTCTTACTCATCATGCATGATTTTGGCAAATTCATCACACATGTCTTGACAAGTCGATCCAAATATAATGTCATCAACATATATTTGGACAATGATGAGATTTGGGTCTTTCCTTTTAGTGAAAAGAGTGTTTTCTACCATTCCCATGGAATAATCATGTTTAATAAGAAAGGCTTTTAATCGATCATACCAAGCTTTGGGAGCTTGTTTGAGTCCATACAAAGCTTTCTTTAACTTATAAAAATAATCAGGTTTTGCGAAGTCAATGAATCCTGGAGGTTGTGCCACATATACCTCCTCATTGATAAAACCGTTAAGGAATGCACTTTTCACGTCCATTTGGAATAACTTAATATCTAGGGCGCAAGCATAGGCAAGTAATATCCTAATCGATTCTAATCTAGCTACGGGGGCATAAGTTTATTCATAATCAATTCCTTCTTGTTGATTATAACCTTGGGAAACTAACCTAGCGTTATTCCTAGTAACTATTCCATTCTCATCTGACTTATTCCTATATACCCATTTGGTTCCTATGATGGTTATATTCTTTGGATTTGGGACTAATTCCCAAACATCATTTGCCTTAAATTGATTTAATTCTTCTTGCATAGCTATAACCCAACTTTCATCTTTTAAAGCCTTGCTAATATTCTTAGGTTCTATTGCTGAGAGGAAACAAAAGAAATTGTTTTTATCTTGGGCTTGTGACCCAAGGGTTCTTTGGTTAAGATGTCCCATTATATTATCTAATGGATGTGATCTAGATTCTTTAATATTAACAGTTTCGTTATCTTCTAAGTGAATGTCTTCATTATCATTTCCTATGGGTTTCGTTTTACTAACCTCAATAGCTTCATCTTCGACTAAGTCATCATCTTCTAAAGGTAATGTTTTAGGAGGAGGTGGTGTTTCATCAAATGTTACATTTAGTGATTCCTCTACTTTCATGGAGTGTTTGTTAAGTATTATATATGCTTTGCTATTTTGTGAGTATCCTAAAAATATTCCTTCATATGATTTTGGATCAAACTTAGTGAGGTAATCTTTAGTGTTTAGAATATAACATTTACTTCCAAATACCCTAAAGTAGCTTAAGTTTGGTTTTCTACCTCTTAATAACTCATAAGGAGTTTTTCCTAGAATTCTCCTAATTGATACCCTATTTAAAATATAAGTAGATGTATCTACGGCGTGACACCAAAATTTTTGTGGGATGGATTGTTCATTTAACATAGTTCTACTCATTTCTTGTAGTGACCTATTTTTTCTTTCTACTACGCCATTTGATTGAGGAGTACGAGGAGCGGAGAAATTGTGAGATATTCCATTTAACTCACAATATTTTCCGAATTGTACTTCGTTATCAAATTCCCTACCATGGTCCGTCCTAATGGCAACTATTGAGCATCCTAATTTATTTTGAATCATTTTACTAAATATTTCGAATTTTTCAAAGGCTTGGGTTTTGTCACTTAAAAACCTAGTCCACGTGTATCGTGAGTAGTCATCTACTATTACTAAGGTATATTTGTTTCCTCCATAGCTCCGCACAACGGATGGACTGAAAAGATCCATATGTAATAATTCTAGGCACCTAGTAGTGGATACTATATTCTTAGCTTTGTGACTAGCATGAGCTTGTTTTCCAATTTTACATGCATCACAAAAATGCTTGTCATATTTTAGATTAAGCAAATTCCTACTAATTCCTTAGAGGCCAAAGATTGTATTTGTTGCATGTTAGCATGTCCTAATCTCCTATGCCACAATGTAGAGTTTTCATCTAGGGTCGTTAGGCATATCCTATCCTCTGGTTTGTTTCCTAGTTTCATAACATATATGCCACCTTTCCTAATTCCTCTACCTATAATTTTTCCATTCTTAACTATTTCGCTATCCTCTTCGGTAAATGTGACTCTACATTTATTATCACATATTTGTCCTACACTAAGCAAGTTATATGTTAATTTATCTACATGCTCTACATTTTCAATAGTAAGTGAGTCTTGAGAAATCGTACCTTTTCCAATGATTTTTCCACGTAAGTCACTACCGAAAATAACGTTACCTCCATTGTATGCCTTGTATGTAGAGAATAGCTTGCGGTTCCCTGTCATGTGCCTCGAACATCTGCTATTTTGATCAATTCGTCAGGTTCCAAGTCAATTCCTAAACATATTTCGTCGGTTTCTTTTGCCCTAAAACACTTTTCATCTCTTGGCTTTTCAACTTCTTCTTTGTCACTATCACTCCATGTTCCACTAACAAAAGCGCCTTGATTTTCATAACTTGGTAGCTTTAGGCATTCGCAAATGAGATGATTTGGACTTCCACATCTAAAGCACTTTCTTTTCCCGTAGTTTTCACTTCTATTTCTTTGGAACGCTTTTCTTTCGTCTCGTGATGATCTAGTGAATCTTCCTCGTCTCTTGAAGAATTTCTTGAATTCTCTTACGGCCATTGCATATTCTTCGTCTTCACTTTCGTCACTTGAGTCATCATCATCACTAGGTTCCTTTTTGGCTTTTAAAGCAATGGATTTGGTTTGTTCTTTCTTGACTTTGACCGTTTCTGAATCTCTTCTTATGATTTCTTCATGAACCTTCAAGTTGCCAATTAGTTCATCTAGTGATAACGTCATCAAGTTCTTTGATTCTTCAATTGCCGTGACCTTAGCTCGCCATTTTGGATGCAATGCCCTAAGAAATTTCCTAACACAATTTTTACTAGAAAATGTCTCATCAAGTGCTTTTAAACTTGTGATAATAGTGTTAAACTTAGCAAAAGCATTATCAATTGATTCCTCTTCCAGAATCGTAAATTGTTCATATTGTTGTACAAGAAGATCTATTTTATTATCTTTGACTTGACTATTACCTTGGTGAGTGATTAGTAAAGAATCTCAAATTTCTTTGGCGGTTTTACACATAAAAATTCTTTCATACTCTTTGCGTGGTAACGCATTATAAATAACCATTTTAGCCTCATTATTTTTTGCTAATTTCTTTTTCAAATCATCATTTTGTTCTTCGAAAGATACAATTTCATTCATTTTAGTTTCAACATTATATTGAATAGGGGGAAAATCACCAAAGATAATAATATGCCAAAGATCAAGATCTTTTGATTTCACATACGTTTCGAATCTATTTTTCCAATATAAAAATCCATCACTTTCAAATAGTGGTGGTCTTTGCATAGATTGCCCTTCTAAATATTTTTCAGATTCCATAGATCGTTACAAGTTTTAAAATACAATATATTTTAAAAATCTTGCTAGACGTGGCTCCTGATACCAATTGTGGAAAACTAGAAGGAGGGTTGAATAGTTTTACGTCTTTTTAATTCGTTGTAAAAGATAGTTTTAGTGTTATCTTAGATTTTAAAAACTTAGATTCGATAATATGTGATCTCAAGTCTTGCACAATATAAACAACTATCAATAAGTAATTTATAACAATGATAAGTAATGAAATAAGTAAGAGATGGAAAGATCGAACCGCGAGACAAGAGATTTATAGTGGTTCGGCTACAAAGACACCTTCCTTGCCCTACTCCACTCCCCGAGCACCTAACTCGAGAGTTTTCTTAACTATATCAACAAGCTCCCTTATGGCGGAGAAAACCTTACACACCAATTTACACACCAATTTTCACACCACAACTTCTTCACAAAATTACACACCAAAAATTTGCCATTAGAGAAATTTTTATAAAATGCATGAAACATCTTATATCTTTTACAAAATTGCTTTTGGAATTAAAAGAATATGTTTAATTCATTATAAATATATGATTTCAAATTTCCAACCAAAAATGGCAAATTTTATCCAGAAAAATATTCCCCACTAAAAGATAAGAAAAACCAACGTTCTGAAGGGGCGGCCCCCTTAATTCCTTAGGCGGCCCCCTTAATCATTAAGGGGACCAGCCATTAATTAAGGGGACCGGCCACGCTCCAGAACAGTATTTTTCTCCCCTATAAATACTGGTTCATCCCTCAGAATTTTCTCACCTTTTGCACTTCTAAACTTTCTGATCTAGATCCACATTTCTATTCTCTTATCCTTTGATCATAAGTGTATAATTCTTTGTTTCAAAGTGATTCAAACTTCATCCTCTCAAGTGCAAGAGAAGAATACTTCTATCCCCCAAGACAAGAAGTATTACAACTTGTTGTGATCTCCGCATCCAAGTTGTTGGTGCATCATCAAGATCATTTACATTATTCTTTGTGAAGATTGTTGTGAATATTTGATTGTAGATAGTTGTGCTAGATATATAGGTTGTGTGATTAGTTAGTAGCTTGGTGTGAAGAAGAAAAGTTAGGAACTAGATTGGTGTGAAGAAGATAGGTGTGGAGTAGTTAGTTGTGAAGAAGATTGAATTGAAGAAGTTGTGACTTAGGTGTGAAGAAGTTGTGGTGTGAAAATTGGTGTGTAAGGTTTTCTCCGCCATAAGGGAGCTTGTTGATATAGTGAAGAAAACTCTCGAGTTAGGTGCTCGGGGAGTGGAGTAGGGCAAGGAAGGTGTCCTTGTAGCCGAACCACTATAAATCTCTTGTCTCATGGTTCGATCTTTCTATCTCTTACTTATTTCATTACTTATCATTGTTATATATTGTTTATTAATAGTTGTTTGTATTGTGCAAGACTTGAGATCACATATTATCGAATCTAAGTTTTTAAAAGCTAAGAAAACACTAAAACTATCTTTTATAACGAATTAAAAAGACGTAAAACTGTTCAACCCCCCTTCTAGTTTTCCACAACGATGAAACCTTTGCTCCGGTTGCTAGGCTCGAGTCAATTAGACTCTTACTTGCGTATGCGTGTGCACACAATTTTAAACTCTTTCAAATGGACGTCAAAAGTGCATTTCTAAACAGAGTCATAAATGAAGAAGTGTATGTTGCTCAACCACCGGGCTTCATCGATTTTGAAAAACCAAATCATGTTTACAAACTTAAAAAGGCTCTTTACGGACTAAAGCAAACTCCAAAAGCATGGTATGATCGACTTAAAACCTTCCTAGTTGACCATAAGTATACCATGGGCTTAGTTGATAATACTCTCTTCACTAAGAAGAAAGATTCACATATTGTCATAGTCCAAATCTATGTTGATGACATTATATTCGATTCAACTTGTCAAGAATTATGTGTGGATTTCTCAAAAATCATGCATGACGAGTCTGAAATGAGTATGATGGGAGAACTCAATTTTTTCCTAGGACTCTAAATTAAACAACTAGAAGATGGTATGTTCTTTAACCAATCTAAATATATTAAGGACATGCTTAAGAAATTTGGATTAGAAGATTCGAAACCAATCAAAACTCCCATGTCCACGGAAACTAAACTCATCAAGGATGAGGAAAGTAAATCCGTAGATAGCACTAAATATAGAGGTATGATTGGTAGTCTACTTTACCTAATAGCTAGTAGACCCGACATTATGTTTAGTGTTTGTCTATGTGCTCGTTTTCAAGAAGATCCTAAGTCTACCCATCTCGAAGCCGTTAAAGGGAGTTTTAGGTATATTAAGGGCACTACACATTTAGGTTTATGGTATCCCAAAGGAACGGGAATAGACACCATAGTGTATGCCGACTCGGATCATGCTGGTGACTATGTCGATAGAAAAAGTACAAGTGGTATTTGTACTTTTGTTGGACATTGTCTCACCTCATGGTTCTCTAAGAAGCAAACGGCTCTTGCTATCTCAACAACGGAAGCCGAGTACGTTTCGGCTGGAAAGGCATGTCAACAAGCTCTTTGGATGAAGCAAGCTCTTGTCGACTATGGAATTCAACTCAACGACATCGCAATTCTTTGTGACAACAAAGGTGCCATTGATCTTAGCAAAAACCCGGTTCAACATGCTCGTACCAAACATATTGAAATCCGTCATCATTTCCTTCGTGACAACGTTCAAAAAGGAAATATCTCAATTGAGAAAGTTTCTTCCGAAGACAACATAGCCGACATTCTCACAAAACCCCTTAAACGTGAACCTTTTAACCTTCTTAGGCTAGTCTTAGGACTCATGGAACCTACATTGTAGTTCTGGACATTAGACAAAAATCAAAAAAATCAAAACAAATCCATAACTCTTTTTCTCAACAAGGTCGGCGGAACCCTCAGACACAACGGACGGAACCCAACTCAGGGGTCCGCCATGTCCGCCGACCTGCAGAATCAATATTTTTGTTTATATTAAACCAAACACCCATTATCTCATACCACCACTTCCAAACTGTTACTATTCACTTTACCATCCATCCATACCTACGGTTTCTTGGTCTTCCTTTCACTCACATTGCAAATCAATCATCATTGTAAGTATTCTAAACTTGATTACAATCCTGATCTGAGTCTAGGAATTATATTCTTGCACAAAAACAAAAACTTGGGGTTATGCATTAAACTTGAGAAACTCATGCATAAAATTAGGTGTTTAACAAAACTAATCATGTTCCCCATAGTTAGGAATTGCATTCTTACTTAGTGTAAACATGTTTGCTAAAACACCCCATGACAAATTTTTCAAAAAATTTCTCACAAATAGGACAAATATTTTTTCGTCTCACATTGAGAATACAAAATCAAAATGTTATGTTTAAAATATCACTTTCATAATGTCTCTTGAATGCTAAAGGGAATACATAACCAATATGTATTTTCGGGTACATTCAAACGAAGCTACATTGAACTAGGAGCGTTTGGGTTATCTTTTGTTTTATAACAAAACTTGCATTATAAAACGTTTTTGAAGCATCAAAATGAGTCAAGATAACCGCACCTCCACATTGTTTTCATATAGGCACACACTAGAACATACACTTTATAATAGTAGTTTACTTAAACTAAAATGTGAAATTTTGTTGTTCTAGGAATCATCATGCCTCCTCTAACCCACTACGACCACAAGGACACCATTAAGTAGCTACCAAAACACCACAAAACCAAAGGCCTTACCCCAAACCAAGTCAATGTTTTCAAAGCCTTAGAAAAACACTATGTCCATGAGGGTAGAACCATTGACCCATCCTTCCTAGAAGGCACAAACCTTTACGCCAAATTTGCCACAATCAACTTTGAGTGTCTTTTGGATATCAACGAGCCTATTTGTCCTAGGTTCATTTTGGAATTCTATGCATCCGCCGTCCTCTCCACGGATGATTATGGTCAAATGTCTATCAACTTTAGGGCTAGTGGTCATCAATACTCCTTCACTCTTGAGGTGTTTGCTCAAATCCTAGGCGTCCCAAACCGTGGTACTTGCATCTATTCCAACTTGCACTCCCTCTCAACTCTTGACAACCTCTATAACCGCATCCATCCTTACGACACACCTCTTGTGTCAAAAGATGTACTCCATGACCACCTCTTTGTTAGGACAACCAACACTAGGAGAACCCGTTCGGGGAATGAGGTCGAGAAGGACCCATATGGAATGGAAATGAATGAACTCAAGCCCCAATTCAAGAAATGGGAGGAAGTCCTTAGAGCAAATGTCATTAGCACCATAGGAAACCGAGATCATATCAACCTTTGCCTTTGCTACATGCTCTACTCTTTGTCCGTTAAGCAACCCTTCAATCTTGCCTACTACATGGCCAAGAGAATGACCGACATTCCCGTGCATGGCACAACGGCTATGCCGTATGGAATGCTCTTGACCCGTCTCCTTAGGTTCAATTCACCCATTCCACCAACTCCAAATGGTCTTCGTCTTGACTACTCTCTCATTCCACACACCTTTGTTCCACTTAGTGATAAGAGAGTCTACAAAGCCCAAGGAAAACGTCCTCATCCTCCTACCTCATCATCATCTTCCTTAATGAGTGAAGATGACTCTTTGCCAAACTCTAGGCTCCTACCTCTCGAATACTTATCCCAACTTTCGGATATTCCAACGAGTCGACGGAGTTCAAGCAAACAAAGGGGTTGTTTAAGAATCTTGGAAGATTCCTTGGCAAGCTCAAGAACAAGATCAACCGTCAATGAGTGCGGGTGTGTAGGAGTGTTTGGCAGTAGGTGATATTTGAATAAATTTGGTCGTTTAAACAATATTTGTGATGTACTTATGTGTTGGTACAATGTTTGAAACTATTTGGAACATGTACTATCTAACTTTGATGCAGGTAGACAACTTTTGGCAAGTTGTCAAATTTTCATGTTTATGATATTTTCACTAAGTATAATGAAATTCTCGACCTCAAGGTCAAAGTCATATGGTATGTGTGTTTACGTGTCTATTTTTTGCATTGCCTAACCAGAAATGCATTATCTTTTTGATTTTAGGAGTTTTCGAAAATTTTGAAAATCATCTCGCGGGTCAAAATCGCGGACTACCAAAATTTTCAGGTTTGGCGGATCTGGCGGTACCCAAAATTGGGTTCCGCCAGTGTATTTTCTGGGGAACCCAAAAATGGCCCAACGGACCACGCGGAACCCTCAAACGGGTTCCGCCTGTGTATCCTGAGGGTTCCGCCAGTTGCCTACAAATTTTTTTTTTAGTTTCCAACCTTTCAACATCAAATCAACAATATACAATCTTTTTAGATAGAAACCTATTTCCTGCAATTTGTTTAGCACAATAGGGTACCTCTCATTCCTTATAACTCAAACAAAACCATTTCCCGCCAAATTTCAAAAATAGCCATAACCACCCCAAGGACCCTTCACACATAAAGGACGGAACCCTTCTAAAGGCTCCTTGAAATCCCTGAGATTTTTACCTCAACAAATTTACCAAAACTGTAACAATTCACATTTTCAGGTTAATTACTATTCCCAGAAAATTTTACTATTCATTTTTCCCGAAATTTGATTTTTGTTTCTTGGCCTCGAGTGATAAATCATTTCTATGGCAAATTAAAAGTTTGACATTCATCAGATCATTTTCGCGAAAGTTAATAAGGAATTACACGTTTTAGGGTAAAACGTCATTCAAAAATTCTATGCACAACGAAACATGACCGCGTTAATTTTCCCCGTATCAGAAAAATGTTTGATACACTCATGATTTATTTGAGAATAAATCATGACTGTGAAAAACATGACCAAATAAACATCGGCCGTGAAAAACTGGAATTTTCACTTTTAAGCGGTTTTACTCAGCCGTAACCTTAGCCTATACCTGCACCACGTTTCTAAGACGATTTGAGTTTTCACATTTTTGGATTAAGTCAACATATTTTTCCCTCCTCCTTTGACCAAAAATCATTCCTTGATTTTATAAGTCATTCCTTGATTTATACTGAGCACTACAATGTAACTCCTTTAAGCATAGGTAGTGCCATATACCCAAACCAACAAACAGTATATGAAATATCCACCTTTTGGAATCTCCACAACTTCATGTGACACTGAGAACTACAACGTAACTCCTTAAAGTGATAGCTATAACCCGTGAGTACTACCATGTAACTCCTTGCATCGGGTATAACTAGATAATCCAAATCTTAATCACTATCTCGACCAGTGTTTGCCCAAACAAGTATCTCCGAAAGTCATGCATCCATCCACCCCTAGACTTTGAGATAAATAAGTGCACATGCCCTTGAAATGAACTTTAAACCCAGATAAGCAATATCGTACAAAAACTCCGTAGTCACAAAAATCTGATACTAGCCGTTGTCATTTGATTGTGATTCTTGATCAGGATCTTTTAAGCAAAATGTGGTGTGTTTTTGTTGTGTGATATATTGGTATTAGGATAATGAAACAAGAAATTGAATCATGTTCTGTAAAATGTTTACCAATTATATCAAGTGTTTTAGGTGAAGTGGTAATTAGGGTTTAGGGTAATAGATCAATGCTTAAGTAACACGATGAGGTTTAGGGTTTTGTTTATGTGATACACTTTGGTTATTTCCTTACTCAAAATCCCATATCCTTACTTGATATCCTAAGTCAATTTCGGCAGAGTTTCGTTTAGGTAAGCCCCAAGTGAAATTCTTACTCGATATACGATAAGGTATAGTGGCTAACTCACCAAATATGATCTTGATAACCAATAATCCCTAACTCACAAACTTTCTCTAACTCGCTAAAAAAATTTTAACTCGCTTAAAAACATTTCAAACTCGCTAAAAAAAATTTCAAACTCGCTAAAACATTTTCTAACTCGCTAAAATAATTATTCTAACTAGCTAAAAAATTATTCTAACTCGCTGAAAAATTTTCTAACTCGCTGAAATATTTTGCTAACTCGCTAAAAATTTCTAACTCGCTAAAAAGTTTTTCTAACTCGCTAATACATTTTCTAACTTGCTAAAAAAATATTCTAACTCGCTAAAAAAATTATTCTAACTCGCTAGAAAAATTTTCTAACTCGCTGAAAAAGTTTTCTAACTCCCAAAAATTTCTAACTCGCTAAAAAATTATTCTAACTCGCTAAAAAAATTTTATAACTCGCTGAAAAACATTTCTAACTCGCTAAAAAATTTCTAACTCGCTAAAAAATGTACTTTTTCCGAGAAAAAACACGATTTTACACCCAAAAACACCATGATTCGCCCCCGGTTCGCTCTGATGCCACTTGTTATGACCAAGAAACACCTTCCGGAGGTCGCGGTTGATCGAAATACAACATTGTTCTAGAGAGAGAAAGTAGAGAGAGAAAGGTGAAGAAAAGGGTTTATATTAAAATGACTAAATGAAGTTTACACACAGACTTTCCCACACCCCTCATGGAGAGTCATGAGGGGTATTTATAGGCTCCTAACACTACATGTTTGCCTACTTGACAATAGTAGTCCTTGTAGTTTCTAATCTAGTCCAATTCACTTGTGTGACGTTATATTTATAAAAAAGCGAGGCTAACAATAACCTTACCTAGTTCACTTTGGTCAATGGGTGAGTTAAAGTTTTCTCCTAAAAAGGGATCATCATCTATCAACTTTGAGAGACACCTAGTTGGGAGTCCATCTTGACCTAATAAACCCGGTTTAAACCCATAATGTTTCTTGTGATCAATCATGAATGGGTGATGTAAGTATGTAAGGTTATGTTCCACTCCTATATTGGCTTCTTCTCTACATGGCTTAAAGTCTACCACCTTTATCCTAACACTACCCGGGCTACATGGGTTGATGGGTGGGTCGGCTCCTCTTTTGTCTCCTAGATGTATATCTAAGGATGGAAAGTTATGTGAAGATTGAGGTTCCGGTTCATCAACACTAGGAAATTCCCTAGAACTAGGAGTAAGGTTATCACTACAAGTATTCAAACATATATCCTCTAGTGGTGTTTGGTACAAAGGTTCTACCTCCATCGGGATTCCTAAAGTTTCTTCTACTTCTTTCGGGTAAGTCACGGGTGGTGTGTGTGCCTCAAATGATGGTAGGACTTATGGGGTACTTTGTGAGCTTATGTTATTTACTTCATTATTCCTTGTGTCAAGATCACCTATATCCTAAACATGTGTTTTATTTTAATCTAACCCTAACATTTTCCCAAGTATCTCAAGTGCTTCTCTAGGCATCTCAACTTCTATATCCGAATCATAAGGATCATCCTCAATATTCTGACTGCTATATTCAAATTGCCCAAAAGATTCATCATGTGTTTCCTTAGATTCATCATCATCAATCATAAAACCTAGGTCTTTTTGATCAATGTGATCATCTTCGGCTAAATCCTCCATCACATCGAGGTCACCTATGTGTTCATCCTGTATTATGGTAGTGCCTAACCATGACATGCAGCTAGGTGGCTCATACGAAACTATCCTAGGTGAAGGCTCATATGGTGCATAGGTTTCACTAAGTGAGGCATTTTGAGGGGTTGATGGAGCTCCTAAGGTGAATTCTTTAAAAGTCTTATGCACTTGGCCTCTTTTCTCAAGGTACTCAATAAAATCAATATAAGATCCTGTCCTCCTCATTTCATTCCTCCATCTTGGTATATCCAAACTGGTGTAATTATATTTTTCTGGTAAAACTCTAGTGTCGGACTTGGTGGATTCACATTCTCCATAATGGTGAATGGAAGAGTCAATGGAAAGGTTTTTACGAACAAAGACACAAAGAAAAGATAGACTACGAGAAAGCTAATAAAAAGAAGAATAAAATCTCACTCGACAGGAATCTAATGAGTAGACCTAATAAAATAAATTCCAACTGAGGCAATAACTATTCCCCGGGCTGCGGCGCCAAAAACTTGATATGCGGGATTGCGCCCTCGCAACAGGTTTTACCTCTCAAGGGATCTTGAGAAGCTTGCAATCCCCGCCAGGCAATGTACCTGATAGTTGTAGTATAGTATAGTGACAAGTACCGGGGGATTGATCGTTCAACTCAGGAATAGTGTCGCTAGGATTAGAAAGCCTACTAAAATAGGTCTAGAGGTGAGGGATGATTCTTTTTGTATTTTTTATATTTTATGAAAATAAGTAAAATCTCGGGTTTTGAAGGAGTGGGTGGAATTAGTTGCTAGTCAACTAACCCAATTAACTAAGATGCAATCAAAATACAATAAAATAAATGAAAATTAACTAATGTGGTGGAAACAATAATGAGAAAAGATGTGTTTACTTAGATTTCATTACTCTCTAGATATCTTTTACCGGTTGATTAGCTTCTTACAACTGCATGGATGACGGGTTATATTCCTTAATACTAGTTGTAGGGCCGTGTACAATATTCCCTAACTCTATAAGATCCTACTTCACTCTTATGTCGAGCCGACTAAAAGCTCCTAACATGGGATCATTAGAATTCACTTATGCATTAAATACAACCAAAAATCGTAGTACACCTCCGATCATGTTTCTTAAGACGTTCAAGCAAGTTACCAATGGAAGTCAACCAGTTTTCTTAATCCTATCATCGAATACAATCATCTGTAACAATTATAAACAAACAATCAACCAATAATCAACATCTAGGTTTCACTACATCTAAGCAAACACAAAAAAAACCTAGCCTAACATGTTAAAAGAAAGACAAGCAAAAGATAGAATCAAACAACACATAGACATATTGAATGATTATTGGAAGACTTATCTTTATTCAAACATGGAAGAAAGAAGGGTTTGGAACCCCTCCAATAAGCAGAAAATTCGACCTAGGGTTTTTGTTTTAATATTCCTCAACTTGTTCCCCACTTTACAATGAAAAATTGGAAAAGTATATATAGACAGAACATCCTGACGGCGTCATGTATTGGCTTCTGACGGCATCAACTCGCCGCCAAGTTAAGAGTCGTATTGCCTAGATCTAGTCTTGACGCCTTCATGTAGAAATATGCTCTGGGCCGTCACATGCATTTTGACCCTGACGGCCTTGGTGACGCCGTCAGGCCAATTACATTGAAAATACTCTGGGCCGTCACGTTATAATATCCACTTCCACCTCTTTTATCACTCTTGACGCCGTCATGTGTTAGGCCTTGACATCGTCAGGTACTGTTCCCAGCAAGGAATTTGAGACTTTGCCGTTTTCTTCACTTTTATGCTCCAAAAACGTTCAAAATGCTTCTTTTTCCAGATTTCTCCTCAAAAGTACCTAAAATGACAAAAGGAACGATTTAGGGTAGTAATTGATCAAATAATCACGAATTCGGGCTTAAATGACCATTTAAAAGCGGTACACTTTTCGCCTCATCAACAATGTAGGGTGTGAGTACTTTTCTCGCGCGTTTCAGGTTTTGATTAAACTAGGAGTGAAATATAAGGACCAAATATTTTAGTCTAGTAGAGTTTTTTAAGTTTACTGATACCCCCGTGTAATCACATTTGGGATTTTCAGTTACTTTTTTCTAAGGTAATATGTTTTAGGGTTATTGTTTTGTGCTCTCTTACATTGGTGGTGTTTATTTGACATGTTTTGAGTAACGCTGCTCTTAGTATACTTCATATATCAGTAAGAAGGGCTAATTAGAAAGTAAGTGTGCTCATCCTTGTTCAATTACGTATCAAATAGAGAGAGAACCAAAGATTTTTTTATAGGAGTGTAAATACCCAAGAAACATAGTTTTAGTTACCAAAGAGGGAGGGAACAACAAACATACTTTTAACGACCAAGTCGGAATAAAAGTAAGTAAAATGACCAAATTGGAGCAAAAATGTTTAGTACATTGTAACATTGTGTGTTTTGGCAATATTATTCTTTTCCAAGTTACCTGCTTTATATGTTATTTGCAATTCTAAGTCTGATTGTAGTACAAAACAACATATTTGCACACACTCTGTGTGACTTACCATTGTTTGTTGATGGTTAATAATGTAGCTGTATTCACTGAACTAGTTATTGGAAAGGTGGTTATAGATAGTGGCAGATCTGAATCCTTAGTTTGTGACCGTTTTAAACTATATATTTTAGCATATATATTATATGTGTTTAGGAGGGTGGGGAGAAAGGAATCCAATTGGAGGAAACCAGTTTCTTTCTTGAACATTAAGTACTCACAAACACACGTCCTTGATGGGAATGTTGGATACCAAATACCAATAAGTTCATATAGGAGATTTGTGTGGTAATGTAGGATACCAATTACCAGACCAAGGTAGTTAGAAGCGAAAGCGACCTCAAAGCGAGATGCCTTTCCCTAAAGCGATAAGTGAGAAGCGACAAAAGCGAGCGCTTCAGTTAACTTTTTACCCTTTGTGCATATAATAGCGTCTAGTATGAAAACACTCCTTAAATAAAAACATAATTATCTTAAAATCTTTATTTTTAATGTAAAAACACCACAAAAGAGAAGTTTATTCAAATAGTTAAAGCTTAAAGTCTACTATTTTATTTGAAATCATCATCGAAGTTCTCAGTTCTTATTTCCCCATCGTTTTCGAGATCCACTATATCATCTTCATCTACAAGATCCTTGTCGGATTCATCATAGAATGTCCTACTTGTAGTTATTTATAATATTATACTAAAGAGTTAGTTTTGTAATTATTCAACCTAATTTTGAAGATTAGGGCCGGCTGTACAATTTCATTAACTAAAAAAATAAAAAGTAGCTGTTATACAAAAAAGCGAGCGCTTTTCGGTCGCTTTTTGGTCGCTTGACAACGCTTTTGCTCACTTTAGTAAAACGCCTCGCTTCTTTAGAATCAAAGCGCTTTAGGGCGCTTCGCTTCGCTTCTTCGCTTAAAGCTCGCTTTTGACTACACTGTACCAGACACTATTGCCGATTACGGTCGCCATTTTTGAACTGCCATCACTATTGCCATTAAGAAAAAAGAAGGGTGCCAACCGTGGCCAACATAGCTGTGACGTGGTCAGAGTTG
The DNA here is from genome assembly GCA_030686995.1 of Artemisia argyi. Taxonomy (NCBI): domain Eukaryota; kingdom Viridiplantae; phylum Streptophyta; class Magnoliopsida; order Asterales; family Asteraceae; genus Artemisia; species Artemisia argyi. The sequence goes on along the minus strand of CM060686.1, from coordinate 103,950,966 downwards.
TGGCTTTGACCCAAAAAGAAGGGTTCTAACCATGACCAACATAGCAATGACCAACGAGAACGTTGTTTCTTCAAAGGGTGGGGTATTGTTACGATCTCACATCGGCCAAGTATGGGATTGGTTGATGGCTTATAATTTAAGGTGTCCCCTCCTGTTAAAAGCTATCTTTTGAGTGAACTCTACACTTGGACTTATGAACCGATACGAGCCTAGTATGGGATAAGTTCGTATCAGATAATAGCATGGACTCTTTCTAGTTTTCGTGTTCTGTAGTATGTTAACGAGAATGAAGACTGTTGTGATGATGTTAAGATATGCTTTGCTTGTAGAATCAAAGTGCAAAAGTGAAAGATAAAAAATGAACTAAAAAAGTAGGTTAGGTTTGAGGCTTTACGTTTGAACTTTTCTAGATAGTTATCTTGAGATGGTCAAATAAAATTACTCGTATAGGATATCATACATATATTTGAGTCAAAAACTCGTGATAATTCAACAAAAAAAATAATAATAATAATAATTAAAAAAAAATTGTCAATCTAAAATTAGAAATAAGATCTAAAAATATACTTGTCCATCGAATAAGACCAAAAAACAAGAACTATGAAGCCGTGTTCCATTTTAATAAACCACTAACACTCATAACCCTCACATTTTCCATCACCATTTTCACAATATTCATCTCTTCACCTTCAAACCCAACTCAAACTCAAACTCAAACTGAAAAATCAATGGCATCAAAAAGCTTCATTTTATGGTTACATGGTTTAGGTGATTCAGGTCCAGCAAATGAACCCATCAAATCCATCTTCACATCTCCTCAATTTAAAAACACTCGTTGGTCTTTTCCTTCTGCTCCAAACCAACCTGTTACTTGTAATTGTAAGTCCTTTTTTTTTTTTTTTTTTTTTTTTTTTTTTTTTAATAAATATTGAATTTTTTTATATTTGGTTTGTGGGTTTTTTGTTATGGGTCAGATTATATGTAATGTGTGTATTTAGGGATTATGTTTTGTTGGTGTCATGATTAGTTTTGAATTGAGTTTGCTTTTAGTGTAGTTGATTAGCGAACGAAGACCCGAATTTGACAATGTAGGGTGTGAGTACTTTTCTCGCGCATTTCAGGTTTTGATTAAACTAGGACTGAAATATCTGAAATACCAAAGATTTTATTTTAATAGAATTTTTTATGTTTACGGATAGTCGGATACCACCGTGTAATCACATTTATGATTTTTAGTTACCTTTTTCTAAGGTAATATGTTTTAGGGTTGTTGTTTTGTTGCTCTCTTAAATTGGTGGTGTTTATTTGACATGTTTTGAGTAACGTTGCTCTTAGTATAGTTCATATATCAGTAAGAAGGGCTAATTAGAAAGTAAGTGTGCTCATCCTTGTGCAATTAAGTAACAAATAGAGAGAGGACCAAAGACGTATTAATGGGGCCATAAATACCTAAGAAACATAGTTTTAATTACCAAAGAGGGAGGGAACATCAAACATACTTTTAACGACCACGTCGGAATAAAAGTAAGTAACATGACCGAATTGGAGCAAATATGTTAGTATGTTATTACTTTGTATGTTTTGGCAATAAAATTCTTTTCCAAGTTACCTGCTTTATACGTTATTTGTAATTCTAAGTCTGATTGTATTAGAAATCAACATATTTACACACTGTAATTCAGTTAATTTACGGGTTCCCGAGAGTTAGTAATGATCTTATAGTTGCTTCCGTTTGTGATAATTATGCACATGTTAATAAACGAGTGCCGCGTGAAGTCTCTTTTTTGTTGCTCTATATTGAACTCATTACCTGAATTTGGGTGGCAAGTGTTAAATATTTGTTGCCTGACTTGCCATTGTTCGTTGATGATTAATAATGTAGCTGTATTCACCGAACTAGTTATTGGAAAGGTGGTTATAGTTAGTGGCAGATCGGAACATCAAAAAACCACCTACAAATGGCAAATCTATATATTTATGAAATTGAAGGTTTAATGTATCTTCTAGTGAACAAATATTGGACATTTTAGTAAAGGCGTTTTAGTGTCATAGTCTGCTCCAAAAGGCAAAAAACAATAATAAGTATGTTTTCCTTTTAATATAATATCAAATTGTCAACGGCCTTATTGACAACATGCTATTCTTTATTTATTTGTTTCCATTTTGATATTTCACACTAAGGTATTTTTAAGAAGGGATTTGCTAAACAATACCCACTCGGCAATGCTTTAAACAACAATTAATATGAATATAAAAGAAAACTTAGACTTTGTTAAACTAAAATGACCTGTATTTAAGTTAACTTTTATGTTCATTTATTGTGTATTGTATATATAACTACTTTAAATATGGAAAGAACTGACTATTTAATGTGACTTAAGCATTTGCTAGTGGTCATTGTTTAGCAAAACGCTTTTAAGAATAACACGAGTTTATTTCAGAGGCACAACACACACATTGAAATCAAGTAAATTCTTTCTACAAAAAATTACATGACATACAATGTAATTCAGGATTATAAATAGCTATCAACTTTTATACATGTAATTCAGGATTATAGTAGCTATCAACTTGTTTTACATAATTTTACATAGGCACGCAAATAAATAAGCATAGAATACAATATACTACAAAATGTGAATATTATAATTTCTTTTCAAGACCAATTAAGTTGGTATAACAACTCTCATCAGTTTATAAAACTATAAAAGTACAACGACCAAAGTGTGTTTGGTAATGTTTTGAGTAAAATATTACAATTAGCGGAAGACTGAAAGAAGTATTCAAAGTCTTTTAACGATGAAGCTTCCAATTATCTTAAATAATGATTAATAAAAGACTTTTAATAATTAATCAATTACGAGTACATGGATACACGCTTCTTCTTTTTATGGGTTTCATGTATAAAAGTGGATTCATGTATGCAGGTTTGCTTATGTTCATTTATAAAAGGTGAGAATGAAGCTATAACCCCTTTTCTAGTTTAATTTATTGCATTTATCTGTCAATTTTATATTATAAACACTATTTAATATGTAGAAAAGTATAATATCTATCATATTATGTTTTTTTTTTTTTAACTTCCAAATATCTTATTTATTTTTCCATTAATTGTAAAATTTTTCACATAATGAATGGTAAACGGGCAACAAGCTGCGCCGCCACCCCTTTCTGAATAGCAAAACCAAACCTACTAAACACAAATCCTTGCCCCTGGGGGGTCGAATAATTGCTATGAACGAGCCGTTGAACTCTGGCAAGGAACCGGATAGCTTCCGGTGCCAACGCCCCAAAAGTATCAAAGGCTAATGGGACAAAAACATGTTGATTATCCTCACAAGCTTTGGCATGCTTCTCAATCTTCTTGGACTCGGCTTTCCGCATCGCCTGCCCGGGCACAATCCCAGTATCTCGAAAACCGACGAGCGGGGATACCCCTGTAAGGTCCACACAAGCGTGTTTCCCGCCCACCCATCCAAACACAAGCACATCTGCTGGGCGGAGAGTAGATCTCCCATCCGTCGGGTCCGTTAGGAAATTAACTGGTGCCTCCTTTTTCGCCGATATCCCTGCCCGCCTAAGTATATCCCACAAGGCATCCCGAACAAAGTCATGGCGATACTTGAAACCTGGCAACTCTTTGCAATGGACCGCGTGTTCCCCATATTGGTCCAAACAAGCCTTCCGACAAACTGGGCAAGTTTCATCGTCTGGGAACATAGGAATCATTAGGCGGTATTTAAGAATCGCCCTATATTCAACTGCTGACATCCGTTGCCCCAACCCTTCAATAGGAATGACAGTCAGGAAGTCCTGGGCGTGGGGTCCTTGCAAGCATTCCACCACTGCTTTCTGGCGAGGAGACAAACCAAAATCATTCCCCATGTTCTGTGCAATTTTACTAAAAAGGGCATTCGCCAAAGTTTCCTGGGTCTTTGGTGGGGCGGTGTCCTTATTAGTGAAAGCGCCAAGATCAAAATCTGGGAGAGACTCGCGCAGATATTCCAAAGCTTGTACGTAATCTGGGTCAAGATCCACGACCCCACTGTCCCGCAGGATGTGGTCCTGCAACTTCCAAGATTGGGCTCTAGAAGCCACAAAAGCATATACGGCAACATCTCGAGCAGAAAGAAGCCCCAGGCTTCCTAGGCGCATCGGCAGTGACGTCATCCGCCATTGGAAGTCGCCAAAAAAAGGCCCCCCACACACAACAATACCTTCAATAGCTTCCCGGAGCCCATTATCAAACCGAGATATCGCTTCCTCCATCATGGAAGGTTGGTACGTCTGCAGACCAAACAACAACTTAGCCACCCCCATGCAAGATCGAAGCAAGAGGAGCTCGCTTTGGGAATCCCTTAGGCAAGGAAGGCGTCCCATAAGGTCAACGGCACCCAAAGCTCTCCTCACGGCCAACTCACTAATAAACCCCACATCTCGACTGACGGCTCCCCCCAGGAGTTTCACCCCTTTCTCCGGCCTCCCAATCTCACATGGGAAAAACCCCTCTTTAAACTTCGCCCCGTTGCATGACGGCCAAAAAACCTCAGTTTTCTTAATATTAAGTTTAAGACCCAGTGATGGACCCTCTGACCTGATTATGTCAAGTGCTTTAGCGACCTCTGTTGTATCCCCCATAATTGTCCCGTCATCCAGGTACCAAGCGTGGAAGGGAAGTTTGCAGTTTTCTTGCACTTGGAGAACTAAGAGGTGCAAGGCTAGGGCAAAGAGGAGTGGTCCCAGAGGATCCCCCTGCTGAACTCCAGTGGTAGCCCCAATGCAGTCATTACCAACATACAACCTAGCTGGTTGTGCGTAAATGAACTTCACCCACGGGTAAATGCCCGGGCACCGGCAGTTAACCTCACGCAGGAGTGCCGTGCGGTCAACAAGATTGAAAGCGTTAGAGAAGTCCACTGTGAGCATGGCTAAGGATCCGTCAGAGTGGAAACAATTAAGAAACCTATTTGCACTATGAAGCACTGCCTCCGCCCCATTAGGGGTCCCAACTCCAAATTGGTGATCCCCCAAATACTTGACCATTTCCTTCCCAACCTTCTTCATAGCCACTTTGGAAACCAATCTTCTCCAGATAGCCCCCACAGCAATGGGTCGAATTCCATTATCCGGCTTCAACAAAGGTGTAAGAGGGGCTGAAGCAATGAACTCGGCTAAAGCCTTAGGGCAGAACCCCCCAACCATAGATTAACCACCTCGGTAATAGCTCCAAGGAGACCTGATGAAGTCGCAGTCCCTTCCCCACTAAGAGCGTCTAAAAGGTGTTGAGCTCGTAAGCCGTCCCTCCCACAAGAAGTCCCCTTCGGGAAAGATTTCACGCACCCAATCACACACTCCGCATCCACCGTTAAGGCGGGCTGGGTAAATGTACCAGAAGGCAGGCTCGGGGGCGGTACAACCGGGTGTTTATCAATAAGAGCCTTCATAGTAGAGTCCTCGAGGGGTGCTACCCCAGATGAGCACAACACCTTAATTACAGCCGTGAAATGACCATCACCAACCTTTCGGAGGCATTGCTTAATGTTGGAGTTCCTTTCGGAAGATCTTTTTCCCCCATCACCCCCTCCCAAGCCTTGAAAAAGGGAGGGGACTAAATCAGCGAACCCAGACCCATCCTTCCATACCGCAAGAGCTTGCTGAATGCTACTGCACTGCAAAGACTTTCTATTCCCCGACCTGCGTTCCTGCCTGGTAACCGGCCTGACTAGCCGAAGGGTACAACGTGGCAGCAACAAAAGCTTGACCCAATTTTCAATGGACCTTGGAGAAGCCACCACTTTACGCAAGGCACCTGTCAAAGCATGCGCAAACGCCAAACGACACCTAGGAGGAATGCTTTTAACAGTTTGAATGGGGAGAGAGAAGACACGCTCAAGGAGAGCTACATCTCCCGCTACCCCCTGTAGAGATCCCGCTTCATACTCCAATGTCAACTGTCGAGGTCTTTGGATACCCACAATAAAATCACCATCATCCCCAAATCCCCCGGAAAATTTAGAGACACCATCAGCGTGATGGCACCCCAAGTGAAGGGCATGCATGGTCATACATCTCCCACACATCCACTTGTTACACAACCTTAGGGCTTCCCCGACAGCCATAAAAAGATCTAGATCCTTGGCTAAAACTTCCTTCAAAATATTTTTCCGCGAATCCGTCTTAAAATGGTCTCGCTGGAAATGTGAAATCAGCCTTTTGTAACCTGAAAAACCGGGCTTGCCATCCTTGCAATCGTGAAAATTCCTAAAGGGGCACGAGCATACTACCCCTTCGGAACTAGGCCTGGGATTACCACCTTGGGGCGGACCCATAAAAACGAACACCCAACAAACCCCAAAACAATCCTCTATGAGTTCATAACACTCACGATCATAAAAACACAGCCAGGACTTTTAACAAACACCTGGTGGGCAGGCTTTTAAGAACATGCTTATTAAAAAATTGATGAAATTGATGGAAATAAAAGATGGGTTTTGTGAAAAGATTGGAGTTATTACATAAAAATGTGAACTTTTTGTGAATTGAAGGTTAATTTTGCAAAGATTGAAGTTTTTAAAAATGGAAATATCAATCAGGGTTTTAACCTGATGTAACTCCTTTCCTCTCCGCTGAAGTTCTACATCAGGATCTTGATAAGGGTTTTATGTTGGTGATTCGTGATTGATGATATTGTTTAGATCGAGGGTTATGTTGGTGATTTGTTTATTTGTTATGTTGGTGATTTGTTTATTTGTTCATCATCGGTTACAAAGTCTATAATTTTCTTTGAGTTCATATCAAGTGTTTTGTGTGGTTATCCTATGTGTTATTAATCTTTGAGTTTAGTTCATTGGATAGACATCCAAATGTTTGGTCTTGTAGAACATACACACGGTACACATTATGTAGTAGTATTTTTATATAATTTTGGATTGGTTTATATGATGCATAATAAATGTGATGTTTTCTTATACTACTTATAATAAACCTTATTACTTGTAATGTTTTTTATGCAGTGTAGGTGCTTTAGATATTAGAGTTGGAACTTGGAAGAATGCAAATATTGTAGCAATATTAGTTGAAAATAGATATTGATGTTAAAACTCCTCATGTTTTTGCTTATGAATATATTGTAGGTTAATTTGACTTGAAAAGAAAAATGGTTGGAAAAAGTGTCAAATCTGCTATAGGCAATGATCTTGGAAAAACAACATATTCGAGTTTGAGTGTTCAGCGACATGACGAAGAGGACACACAAAATCTAAACGCTAAGAACCCTGTTGCTGTAAATCCCACCAACGTTATCTTTGGTATACTTTTCTTAGAATCAAGCATCCACTTTATCGGTTAACATATATATAGAGCTAGACCAATTAATTAATTATTCTTCCTGGCATCCCTAGGTAACGCTACCAAGACCATGGTTCATACAGAAGACACAAAGAAGGTGGAAAGTGTTATTGATGTGGAAAAGATGTTGAGTTGGCTAGAAAATCTGTGGTATTTTGAACTCGTATAAATATGATTTTTTAATGATCATGGCAATTGCCTCTATTGATATGTAATTTGTGGTGTACGTGTTGCATGTACGAGTTTATTCCATGACAATTGAGTAGTTACATGTACGTATATAAAGTTTCTCTTAGTTCTCATATTGTTTTCGGTTATATGATGTCATTACATGTATTAATTCAAGTTTAGCTGACATGTATTGATCACAAATGATATGCACATTTCATATTTATAATGAAATGATCTTTAAAAAATCATCCAAAATTTTTTATTAACATAACAACTGAAACACATAGCTAAAAAAAACATGCAACAATGTTAAAACACCGTCATTTATTGAAGGCAAATAACACACTTTCTAGTTTTGTTAACTGTAGGCAGAATCTATATAGCTCTCATGAAGATTGCATATATATAGTGTTCATAATCAAGTGCATATAGTTAGATCAAAAGATATCAAAAACGATTTCCCCAATTAATTTGTTTCGAAATCCTTTTTAAAAAATTGCAAATGCCAAAGGCTATGTTCATGCAATTGTTATAAATTTTCAGGAGTAACATTTTGCTCAAGGTTTCACGTATCTTTTGTTCATGTGTTTTATACGTGATACTTGCTATATTACTGTACATCAAATTATTATTTTGGCTAAAAGAAGTAGACCTTCTTATTTCAAGTTAAGTCATTTGCTATTTTTGCAAAAAGTTTTGATACTGCACGCGTAAGTAATTTGTTTCACATCTAAAAATAAAATAAAGTTGAACTATTATATGGAAGAATGTTAGGTAGAGACAACTGAAGAACATAACATATACCTATTTGTTGCGGATACGAAATTTTGTCAATTGATGTCACAAAATCTGCAACATTTGCAATGCTGATGGCTCACTTAGAATGTGTCAATGTGAGCACGTTCGACAATGCAATAAGATAATGTTTTTTTTTAAAACCCCAGTTTATATATATTGGTACTAATGAGACTATAAATTAATAATTACTAAAAACTTCCGTATGTTTATAAAGGTCATACGTAATTGAACTTGTACAAATTCAATTAAGGCTATAAGTAATTGGAACTTGTCATAATGAAAATAACATTTTACTTATTCAAAAACAATGAATTTGACAAATTCAATTAATTTATAAATGTGAATTCATAAAATGTTAATTGAAACATGTTTTTTAATTTAATTTTCATATCTAACTAGTATACATTATAACCAGTATATTAGACATGAAAATTTAAAGGTCATATGTAAAAAAATTTTAAATTAATAAATTACTAATTTATCGATATAATAATATCTTGTTAAATTAATAAAATATTTTGGTCTCAACATTATTAATTTACAGAGGTTTTACTATAGTATCAACCAATTAAATGAAAAATGTATATCAATCATTTTCAATTGATAAGCCTAATTATAATTTGTTTTGTTTAATTGACTTATTCATAATGGCTAAATAATCACAAACTAAATAAATTTATAAAACCATTATTATCATAACAAACAACTAACATTAGCTTTATAAGATTCAATAAACAAAAAGAAGTGACATGCCAATCTTTTGTTTTTGTTTATGCCGAACACTATAGATTAGACAATAACTTATCTTCTTCTGGTTATGCATTGAACGACCATAATACACGTTAGCAGGAGTGCAGGATGATCAAGAAAAGATTAGGCTTTTACGAGTGGAATCACAAATTGTTACTTAAACACAATCTAATCATACTTGTGTACCTTTTCTTAGGGTTGGGAGTTTGTGTATGCGCTTGGAGCTTGGGTGACATTTTGGAAAAGCAGTCTTACCATGCTTTTTAAAATTGTTTTTCAAGCATAACATAAATGAAAAAAAAAAAAATACATGTATATGCGAGTCTAGTCGCTCGTAAGCTACTGGCTAATAGCTTGACTCAATATCATAACAAATTTGATAATCCTTCCGTCTCAAAATTATTGTCAAGAGACAAAAATCACATAGTTTAATAAAAGTTGGGCCACTTTAATTTTCAACCACTGAATATAACTAGCAGGGTCCTTACGCGATGCAACGTCGGGCACCATGTAATTTAATTTTTTCGATTAATAATTTATTTTATTTGTACGTTTTTTGGCAATAGCTTTACTGATTAGTTTTTTATGGCAAAAGTTTGATGAAATTTTGCTTTGTTTGTATTATTTTATTTATTATTTATTTTATGTTTTTGTTTAGTAGTTTGTTTGGTTTGTACAATATGTGAACATACTTTAGTTTATTATATTCTTTTTGACAATAAATTTACGGATATCAAAAATTTCATTTAGCTCGTGTCCGTTCGGGCTCGAACCCGTTTGACCTGTGCCCATTCGGGCTTGAGCCCATTTGGCCCATTGCCCGTTCGGGCTTAAAAATTTGTATATTATGCTTTATTATTTGTATTAGTGACATTTAATGCAGAAATTGTGTTTAAGTTGGTTATACAATATGCTTGATAATTTGTATTTCTTATGTAAGGGTGTTTTAATAAGTGTATTAATTGTATTTATTGACTATTTAATTAATTGTATTTAATATACATAATGATCAATTTTAAGTCATTAATTTTTAATTTTAAGTCATTAATTTTAAACTTTAATGGCAAAAAATGTCTAGTTATGTTGAATCACTTGTACTTTTAGCATTGAAATGTGTAATGCTTAATTTTAAGTATTTTATTAATAGTAGGCACTCATGCTTTATAATATCTATCTATACTAATAAACCAGTAAACTTTACAATCCCCTTAAAGCACACATTGCAATTAATTCCCTGATGTGTCTCTTCTCCTATTGGTTGATGATTTATTGCGTACAACAAGTCTAACCATGCATGTTTTACACTCTTCAAAACAAAAATAAAATTAAAAAACAAAAGAAAAAACGCGTCTATCTAAACTAATAACTCGGTCAATCATAACCAAGTCAAAGATAATCCTCCTTCACACGCTCCATGCGTTTTTCTCTTCTCCAAGAAACGATCCTTCAGTTAAAAGAGGAATGTGTAATCAATTAATTCAATTAAAAAGATTAAGTTTTAGGAAGAATTATTGCATTAATCCCAAAAAATGATACACCAAATCAATCGATTATCAATCTACCCAGAAAAAATAAAACCCTAAATTATTGCATTCATCCTCTACTTTTGCAGTTCTTTATTTTCTTTTCAAAGTTGTGATTTTGATATAGGTTGAACTGATTTTTTTATTATTATTACTTTTTATTTTGCAGGCTTCACATGTCAATTTACAATGATTCGGAACTTTGATTCGACTCAAGGAGTTGTTTGGATGATTTTATTAAAGAGATAAATTTTGTGATGATGGGTTCTAAGGTTAGTTCCTTTTAAAAACGAAACTTAAGATGGTTTCATTCTTTTGATTATTGATGACCTATCAAGTGTCGCGTATGAAATTGTTTGTGCTATAAAAGTAAGATTTACAGGTTGTTCGTTTGTTTATTCTTCAAAGGTGGGATTTGAATGATAGGAGTTATATGGTTCATTAAAAGATGGTACTTCACGTAGATTGTTTGTAGTAATCTTCCTGGTAGGTAAGTCTATTAATAATTGTAATTCATGATTATTTGATCTTTAGATTATCCTTTAGCAGTACTTTGGATTGAAAGTGTATTTTGCACTTAATATGTTTGAAGAAATGTCGGTGTAGTAAAATTTCTTAAAATGGACTTATTTAGGCTCTCATTGAATGTTGTTGGAACTCCCCTGTTCTGTTGAATATAATGAGTATGTGATTTGAGTTATGACAATTTTTATAAAACAAGAAACCAACACCTTAATTTATTAACAAAAAATAACATGAATAGTTTAGCAATTTGAAAGTAGTGGATGGGAAGATAGAGCTTAACATGTGCTCCTTTTAAACTCCTAAGATTAGGCTACTTCGGAGCCTTTCTATTGAATTAAGTGATGGTGTGTAGGTAATGGTCTTTTGATTATAATTACTGTGATATATATATTTAATAGAATGATTTGGAAAAATTTATTATTTTTAGATAATCAATGTGCAAATCTTTGTATCAGGTTTGTCATCTCCCTTCAGTATGTGTTTCACGGGTTGAGAATAAACATTTTGTATATGATACCATTTTAAAGGTGAAGACCAAGTTTCTTGAAAACTCGATTGATATATATCCTACTATAAGGTTCTACTTAGTTTTCATATCGTTAGTTATCTTATATGTAGTACATGGAAATGTCTAAAAGCTATTTTGTGAGTTAGATGGGTTGAAAAGTGAGTAATGGGCAAGTTTTTTAGTGTGAATTGTGGGGTCGGAAAACAACTTTCATTTGGGTAAAACGTTATGTTAAGTCGGTCAATACTTCATCCTTTTATAAATCTTATTTGAAAATATTATTTGTGAAATAAAGTTTTTCTTATAGAAAAGTTGGAACCGAATATCATTAACATGTTAGTTTGTAAATTGACTTGCGTTCATCAATAATACTGACAAAAACAATATCCAATCAGTGAAACACCACTAGACAAGTTGGCCAAACATTTCTTGAGCAACAGATATTAATTAAATTACCATAAGTTTAAAGTTTACTTCACTTTAAGAACATGATGTGTTAGGTCACCATTTAGTAGACACAAGTATAAGAAATAAGATTAGAATAAGAGATGGTTGATTATAAGATTATGAAGAGTGAAAAAACAATAGTTTCATTAAGATATTCAAATAACCAACAATATACAAGGTTACATAAGCTTAGTATATATAGGGTAGGAGTAGGGCAACACTCCCTTCCTCCCTCATTCATCATAAACGTGGGCTTCAAGGCCCATTGGATATTAATACTTAAGCCTAGTAACTTAAACATAATGAAATAAATAACTAAGCAACTTATTACAAAAGGTAATGACCGAGACTTGACTAAATACAAAAGTATGTTCCCAACAATCTCCCCCTAAGGGTCGGTCATCACGGTTGTTTGACATCTTCATCTTTGTCGTTGACTTGTGACATGTAAAATTTTAGACGTCTTCAAAAATGTTGTATAATAACTGTACTTTGCTCTATGTCTTTGTTCTTTGGTGATGAGGTAGTGATTGTGTTATGAAGTAGTCTGCCGTTCGTCACTCTTGCGTCTGTGGTGGTTGTCCGCCATTCCAACATACTCATACATCTTTGGACTTAGGCTTTCACGTGCACGAAGTTCCTTTACATACTCTAAGATCTTTAGTATTTATACTTTGTAGATTCTTCTTATTGGCGTAGAATCTTTCTTTGAACTTTGTGGTACTAAGATCTTTGGGGGAGCTATCATCTGCTTCAAGATGTATGTATGAGCACGTTGGAATCTACCATCATGGAGGTGATTTACCTGCAAGTAAACAGTTAGCAATAAACAACCGGTACTTACAGATAAGGAATTAGAGTTCGTCAACAGCATAGTGTGAAGACTCCTTCTAATCCTTATCAAGGCCGTTCCCATGTCAGATACTCCCAAAGGTGCTTACGAGACCTACTAAGTAGCTCAATGACTGGGTGAGTCACTGGGGATCACTCCACGACTGTAGACCGCTATGGAACCACCGCGAACACTAAGCGTAACCCTTGTGGAGTTACCGAAGTGACCTGCTGTCAGGGCTGTTAGATGTTGACCCTGGCAGGAATTTCCGTTCAATCATTGAGAACTACAATAGTAATTCTCTCATAAACGTTCTCGGCAGATTGCTAAGATCTGTGAAGGACTCGATAATTTACAGCTGGTGTCCATTGATGTAGAACACTAGTTGTAGAAATACTAAGTATTCCTAAGAGATCTTTGATGTATCTCAAGGCTCTAGACTCTATAAGCACACTTAGGTTTCCTATGCAGAGACTAGGGAGGGGTCTCCAGCTTCAATATCAACCATCTCTAAGAGATAAGTTGATAGATTACACTGGTTCCCCGTGAGAATGAAACAAGCTCTTTTAAGAGAACTTGAGTGGTTAAGAAGGTTTAGTGCATTGCGTCACTGGGTCCATGATGACTTTGTCTTTAATACTGGTGTTGCCTTAGCAACAACCAGTAGCATACGAGTTAAACCCGGTGTCTGCCCTAAAGTTGAACATATGGAGGGCTATTTCTTTTCACCCCTTTCTTTTACATTTCTTTTTAATTCTTCAACTCCTTCTTTCCCTTTCATTCTTTTCTCCTTTTTTCGTATCATACCTAAGGACTTCTAATACTAACTATGGGAGATGTCCTTGGGTAGATCCCTCCGGCTCTGGTGGATCATAGGACGGTTTTTCCTATCTTAATCACCTTATAACTCCTTGATTAACCGACAGTAGCCAAGAAACCTTTGATTGAAAATCTCTCAAAGTGTTTGTGATAATCAAATATTTTGGTTAACACTTTGAGAGTTTTGTGTACACTTTATGAAGGGCTCCCCCTTCACATGTGCTCATGAGTATTTAATAAATTTGCACATGCGGGAGGAGCAAGCCTTTTGAATTGATCCACTTTCAGTGAACAAGACCGATTCGAGACACGCTTACATCACTAGTTAGACTAGCTTGAAGTTATTACCCGGCCTGATCAAGTTCACAGAAAGTTTCTCGAGACGGTACTTTTCTACTAAGACAAATCCTTTTCGAGACACGCTTACGTGGCTAGTTAAAGAGTTCCATTGTGAGCTTTTAGGTGACAACTAGCTCTAATAACTACCTTGATGTTATTACCCGTCGAGGATAAGTCTTTTCGAGATTACTAACTTTTGTTGTCTCGTCAATTCCTGGGTCAATTCTGAGTCTAGCTCGCACATGATACAACTTTTAGCCTTTTTGACTACATATATTTTAATCACTTTTCCATTTTCTCCCCCTCAAAAATAGCATATAAAATGCTGTTTTTGACAATCCTTTTAGATTAAAATATGCCTTTTTGAGTCTTATGGGGAGATTCACCAAGAACTTTTGATTTTCGAACAGAGTAATTTTTGTTTTTGACAAGTGCTCCCCCTCAACAAGTGATTAGGTCTTATTGAGGTGAAATACTTGTCCTTTTGAGCAGAATTATGAAAATCATAAAGTATTTGATAAATTCTACTCAAAAGTAAGAAGCCTTCACTCCTTATATTAGGATTGAGGCACTGAAGCGTACCTCAGGGTCCTTTCTTTACAAGTTCGGGTTGTACACTGTAATGCGTGCACATGCCATTATGAAGAATAGTATTTGACAAATCGAATCAAGTTCTTACAAATTTTTTCTACCATTCTGGTCTCTGAAACGTCAACACCGGAAATCCAGGTCTGCCTCCTACATAGCTTTCCAACCTCCTTATTTGATCCCTACGCTTCAACCGGTTCTCAATCCTTGTGATAAATCTACGAGCTTGTCTGGCCTCGTCGGTATACCACCTTTTGGATTTGTGCAGTGCTATGTCATCTAATCTGCTTTTGATTCCATCTCTGACGAACTTCAGTGTTTCATCACAGAACTTATGGATCTCATCATAGGCCATGAAGCAGTTTCGACCGTTGATACTGCGGTAAGTGAACCCAAATGTCGGATGCTTGATCAAGGTGTATTGAGGTAGGTGTTGAAGGTTGGGGATGTTGAAAAGGTTAGGTTTGGTGAGATTAAGCTTCTTCTGATAACTTTCTACTCCAAGTTGAAGATCTTCTACTCGTTCTTTGATGACAATGTGTCTCATGAAGATAAGTAGAGCAGTAATGAAGTCAAGTTGCATGTCCTTAGGTAGGTTGCACAACTTTCCTTGGACTTTGAGTAGATACATGTCTTCAATGTCATTAAGAAGTAGTCGAGGAAAGTCTGATTCAGAAATCTCGTACTCTTGTTCATCAAGTCTTTTGAGCATGATCTTATTGAGGAAGGAGTACCCGAAGTGAGTGATGGTGGAGATGAACTGAATGGAAACAATCTTCAAGTCACTCATTACTTCTCCCATTGTTTGACTAAGTCTGCTGCTTCGGTAGAATTGTGCACGGTTATCGGCCCAGTGGTGAATCCCGTAAAGTGCATTTCTGTCATAGGGCATGAGTTTGTCACTAAACAACATTGTAGCTTCTTCTTCGATTGCGTTGTTTAAGTAACGAGCAGCGGGAATGGAAAGTGTGAGTGAAGTAGCATATCTTTTCTCGACGGTGTTGCTATGCTGAAGAAAGTCCAGGTCAGTGTTGAAGAAGTAAACATAAGGTATCTTGGGTTCCTTTGGCTTACCAATCATAGGCAGTGGTTTAGACCAGTCAGTTATGTATGGTGCTGTCTTCCTTGTGACTGGATCGACGTGAGATTCAGGATTGATCCAGTCAATATTGCTTGACATAGCTCGAGCAATATTTTCTAGATGATACTCAAGTTCAATGGAATTAGCAGACTGATCTTTCAGAAGATTGAACGCATCATTCTTGATTCTTCGTAACTCTGTCTTGTTCATCTTTTTCATGTGAAATTTATGTTGAATCAACTGAGCGTATTCCACTGTTCGACCATCGAGAGGTTCTTGATCATCTACAAGTGGTGGTTGCGAATTAATCATCTTGTCAAACCAGGAGTAATCGGCAGTTTTGTCTTCGTCAAGCCAATTGAGAATGTTTTTCGGTTTCTTAGGTTCTGTGCTTTTTGAAGAGGTGTCAGGTTTGTGCTGATGATGTTTTCGTTTCCTTTCTTTCTTCTTAGTAGATGACGGTCCTGGTATTTCATCGGTCTGAGGAATCTCGTCTCCGCCTGTGTATACAAAGTGGTCATGGGCCTTAGGACCGGAACCCGATGCTTTGGGTTGTTGAGTAGATGTTGTGGTTGACGAGGGAATGACAGGTTCTTTGGGTAGAGATGAGGGTCCTTCGGCTTGTTTTTGTTTCTTAGCCTGTGAGTTGGGATCCTTGTCATCATCATCTCTTTGACGTTTTCGTTTGTCGGCCTCAGTGCTACAGGACTCTTTAGACATCTTGGCTTTTAAAGCTTCCAGGACTTTAGCTTCATCAGGTGACAAGGTGAATTTACTTGCCAATTTGTCTAAGAGCTGGGTTTCTAATTCGTCCATTGACAATTCTGGTTGTGGTAGAGTTGATTTGTCTGCTCGAAGAGTAAATGAGGTAGATCTGATCACTTTCTTGACAGCTTGTTCTTCAAACTTGGTGAGTTCACCTCTCATTGGTGCCAGCAAATCTTTCAATTCAGCAACTAAGTGTTGTTCCATATACTGATGTGCTTGAGCAGGTAATGTAGCTTCCAAGTTTTCTTGTACATCCTTAGCTAAGAAGGTATCTACCTTTTCTTGCAGTTCTTGGACATTCGTATTAAGCTTTGTCAATTCAGCAACTTGACTTGCTAGTGATTCAACTTGATCTTCTAATTTGGTTTTCTTCTTTTCATGAACTCTCCTAAAAGCCTTCTTAATCAACTTGGATGCGGCAGAGGCTTTTGTACTTGTAGGTTTCTTGATTGATTCGTCATGAATAGATTCAGATGCTGGAGGTGATGATTGTGAAGATTCAATGTGGGTGGAAACGTCCTTATCATCTCCTCTTTGTGATTCAGGTTTATCCTTGGAATCAACTTTCTTTTCTTTGGCTGCCTCCTCCTGTAATCTTTGTTCTTCAGCCAGTTTGTCAGCTTCTGCCTTAAGCCTTAGTTCTTCTGCTAATTTGGCTGCTTCTGCCTTAAGCTTAAGATCTTCTGCAAGTTTGGCTTCTTTATCTTGTCTTTTCTTATCTTCTGCAAGTTTGGCTGCCTCTTCAGCTTTTCTGGTTTCTTTCATACGAATTGCTTCTTCCAATTTGGCTTGTTCTATCTCCTCAAGCCTAGCCTCTTCAGCTTCTTGTTTTCATTTTAACTCTTCTTCTTGAGCCCTCTCTCTGATCTCCATTTCTTCCATGGTCAAAAGATATGGAACATCAGTATCCATATGGTCCTCCTCTTCATCTTCTCCTCTTACTGAAGCATTTAGCATTTCTACATCTGTAGGTGATGCTGTGGGAGTTTCGTAGACAATCATAGCAGAATTGGTACCTGTATCCTGAGTTTGATCAGCTGTAGTGGACTCAGGAATTCTGCTAGATCCACCTGCTTCGGTAGTTTGGGAAAACACAGGAGGTGGAGGTTGATCAGATTGGAAGGCATCTGCTTTGCTGTGGAGAATACCTAAATTAAGAGCTCTTTCATTTTCTTCTTCCACTGAGAGGCCTAAGTTCGAGTGAGCAGCTTCTTGTTCAGCAGTCATTGGTTCCTTCAGCTTCTCTTTCCTTACCCTTTCTTCTTCCAATTTAGTGTCTGCTTCAGTTAACGGTCTTTGATTGAGCGTTGTTGGGTATTCAGCATTATCAGCAAATTCATCAATGTTTTTGTCCCAATCTTCGAAAGACATGTCCATATCATCAAAATCTTCAAGATTAACCTTCTTGTCGATGTGTGCATAGGCTTCCCTATAAACTGGACCTTCATCGGATTCGGTTTCTGAGTCAGACCGTTTTAGAGAAGGTGGTTGAGTGGGTTCAGGAGTAGATTCTGGTTTCCTGTCTGGAATTGTGAACTTAAGTGTACCCCTCTTACGTGTAGACTTGGTAGAACTTCCAGAGCTCCCAGACTTGCTACCTTTCTTCCCTTTTTTCTGCATGAACGAAGGTAGAATGACTTCGTCTAAGAACCCAACTTTGTCTTCCTTGAGAGCTTGAACGTAGTACTTGTAATTCTTACAAAGTTTCACTTTATCATTCAAGAGACAATCGGGAAATGGTTTTCCTTGTTTACGTGTGCTGGTGTCAAGTCTCTTAATCTGTCTGGGAGTGTTCTCATTTCTGCTTCATCATCCAGTCTTTTAGGAATATCGTCATACTCACGAAGGAAGCATTCGATGAGTAGTTTGGTGAAACAAATGAATGGAATATTCGAAGTTTTGTGTTGTATGTGCCACACAAAATCTTCCCAAATAATGCTAGCATAATCCACCTTTTTGACGTTTGCTACAGCCCAAAAAAGTTTGAGATGTTGGAGCTTGGGGTGTTCGTGACCAGTGTCTCTTCCAGATAATGACTTGGCTATAAGAATATACAACGTTCTCCATGGTTGTGGAAGAAATCTGATGTTGACCTTAGAGTGTCTAGTCACCACTTCTTCTGATTCATCGTAGCCAATATCCCTTAACCATTCTATCAGCTCTTCCTCATTAGGAATTGGATCATATTCTTCATCTGGGCCAAGTTCGGGTAAACCAAGAACATTTCGAATAGTGTCTATGTCCACAGTAACTAGTCTCTTATGAAGCATACACGTAAAGGACTCTTCCCCAAGGTCTAGTTTAAGTGTGTGCCAAAATTGGTGTATGTAGAAGCAAGCGACAGATGCTGATTTGGTGAACAAGATTTTGTTTTGGTGATAGAGGAGAGCATCTACAGCTACAATGCATGAAGATTCATTGCACGTGATTTTGTTGAAGTTGATCCTTAAGTTGTTCTTGCCTATCTTTCTGGAGTAATTCTCGGGAAAGGTTTCTTCCCAGGAGAGTTTTGGTTCAGGTTCTGGTCCATATGGAATGTCATTATGTTGTGACATCTGAATTGATTATAAACAAACACACACATAGCATGATATACTTTGTTAGCTCAGACATTCAATTACATGATTATGTATAACAGGATTGATCAGGGGGTGTTTTTGTGTCTAATAAATGTTTGTTAGAAGTTAAACATAGTGAAAACTCATAATAATCAAGTTACAATATGTATTAACAAATACAAGAGATTACACTTTTGAAAAATGACAACACTTAGACAAATTTTCATTAAATCAGACAATGTTACGCGTAAGATTGAAAAATCCTACGCATAACATTTCTTATGCATAAATTATATTTTTATGCGTAAGATACCAAAACTATGCTTAACTTATATTTTACGCGTAAGTTCAATCTTATGCGTAAGCTCAATCTTATGCGTAGGATTAAACCTTATGCGTAAGATTGGAACTTATGCCAAGGATTGAACCTTATGCGTAAGATATAACTTATGCGTAAGTTTTGACTTATGCGTAAGTTTATAACTTATGCGTAAGAAAAACTTATGCGTAAGACATGATCTTATGCGTAAACATTCTCTTATCCAAGAGAAGTTTTTCAAAATGGTCGAATCTTACGCGTAGGATGAGTGTACTTTTGCGTAGGATCGTCTTTTATGAAAAATCACCATCGAAAATTTGTATCTTTTGATTCCTGAAAGTTTTAAACACAACCACTAATCAATATATTGTTTATACTCATTCCAAAACATCTGAAACACACAATTTAACGCGTAAACATGCCAATATCCTAACTTACGCGTAGGAATGCATGAACAACTAATCTCTATAAGATTCAAACATGTTTCTGGGTTGAAATTGGAATAGGGCAAGTGTTTAATACAAGCTAAGGAGCATGTGGACCAAGTTATAACCAATGTTATAAATAGCGTGAGGCGTGGCGTGGCGGCGAAGCCAAGCCTCAAGCTACACGAGCTATAGCGAAGCTATAGCATTTTTTGAGGCGTGACCAAGGCGGCATAATTTTTTATAGATTTATATATTTATATCATATTTCATATATATATATATATATATATATATATATATATATATATATATAATACATCAAGTTTACAAAACGTGTTATACATAGGAAATAAACTCAAAAAGCTAAACTATAATTGCATTTTTCGTCATTTCTTTAAATAAAACCTTCTCCGTGAGAGTAAACTGCTAAAAGATAAAATGTAAAAACCTAAAAACTACGGTATAAAACATCACATTCACATATTCACATTCACTTGTTATATTATCTTTTAGCATTTGATTTATAAAGTTAGCCCAAGCCCAATTTCCTTCTAGCCCAATAATATTAAATTACTAAATTCTACAAAAGCTTCAAAATAAAGCGCCACGCTTCACGCTATAGCACGCCTTACCACGCTTTTTCGCGCTTCATAACACGCTACGCATTAAGAAGACGCCTTGGCCAGTTTCGTAACGTGGAGGCCACGCCTCGCGCTATGGCGCCGCTATGGCGCGCTATTTAGAACCCTGGTTATAACAACAATTAACCATAAAATCAAAAGTTCATAGCTGCTTGTGACCACGAACCCTAAATCAAAGATTCAAGGTTCATATGTTGTTTCTGAAACAATTTAACCACTAAATCTTGTTCCTAATCACATACAAACACTATCCCCATCATCAATTAGAATCTTAACACCCAAAATCAAAAACCCCTAAATCAATCGTATGAACCCTAATTTGAAAAACAATCAATTGTAAATTCTGGGTATGATTGGAGTTCACAAACATGTTTAGTACCATACTAAGATCATTTCCCACTAACTAATTTAACCATTATCACAACAAATCTCTGGGTCCAATTTACGCAAAACCCTAAATCAAATTTTAACGATTAAGGAAAATTGAGCCGTTGGATTAAGATGAAATTTAGAACCCTTGTTTAGAAACATGATCAAAACATTATGGCACTTACAGATTTGAAGAACAATGGATGGATCAGTTGGTTGATTATGGATCGTTGATTAGGTTTGGTGAAAGTGTTGAATGTGTTTAGGTGCAGTAAATGATTGTGGGTCAACTAGTTTTGACTAGTGTAAATAAAAGTTTCACTATTTGACAACTTTGGCCCCTTAACCTCATATAACTTTCATACCTAGTGCCAAATTAACTCTCATGTAATTATAACTCCATTAAACATTGTCAAAGAACAACATTGGATAAGTTTACTCCCCCTTGACTTTTAGACCGAAGTCCTTTTGATTTTAACAAATTTGCTACAATTGTCAAGGAGAGTATCCCGAAAAATTTTAAAAGCATCACATTTGATAAAACAAAATATTTTTGGTAAAATGCAAGTACGTAGAAAATATTTTTGAAAATTTAAAAAAAAAAAACTTTATCTCCCCCTCAACACTTGTTTTTGATAATAATTTAAGACATAAAAAATTAGTGTTGAAAAGAGTGGTCTTGCATTTTTTTTAAGAACAATAAAAAATCTTTTTGTGTTTTTGAAGGTTTTACAATTTTGTATTTTGTTTTTGGAAAAATATTTACAAAGATAGTTTTGATGTTTGACGATCATTTATGTTTAAGAAACTTTTCCAGATCATCTAGAGTCAAACATCGCATACCAATTTGGTGAACTAGACTAGCAAACCTTGATGGTGCTAAGGCTTTGGTAAGTAAGTCCGCCAATTGGTACTCAGTTCCAACAAAATATAATTCGACGGTACCCTTTTCAACATGCTCTTTGATGAAATGATATCGGAGATCAATGTGTTTGGATTTGCAGTGATGAACTGTGTTGCAGGAAATAGCAATGGCACTTTTGGAATCGCAGTAGATCGGAATCTTATTGAACAGGTAGCCATAATCCTTAAGTTGTGATCTCATCCAGATGACTTGAGCACAACAAGCAGACATAGCTACATATTCATATTCTGTTGACGACAGTGATGTGCAGTCCTGCTTCTTTGATTGCCATGACACAAGTTTATCTCCGAGAAACTGTAATCCACCAGATGTACTTTTGGGTGTGTCTAAACATCCTGCATGATCAGCATCTGAAAAAGCAATTAGTTCAAAACCAGAATCCTTCGGATACCAGATTCCCAAGTTAATGGTTCCCTTTATGTATCGAAGGATTCTTTTAACCTCACTGAGGTGTTTTTCAGTTGGTTTGGACTGATAGCGAGAGCACATGTAGACAGCAAATACTATATCAGGTCTACTAGCTGTGAGGTACATGAGTGACCCAATCATACTACGGTATTTTGTAGGGTCAACAGGTGTCACATGTAAGTCAGCATCTAGTTTTGTGGTATAGCCCATTGGTGTATTGTAAGTATCACAACTCATCATTCCATGTTTCTTTAAAATTTCTTTAGCATATTTGGACTGATTCATAAAAATTCCACGGGGTGATTGATGAACTTGTAGTCCTAGAAAGAACGAAAGTTCACCCATCATGGACATTTCAAAATTATCTTTCATTAATTTTGCAAAATCATTAGAGTAACTTCTTTTTGTTGAAGCAAAAATAATATCATCGACATAGATTTGAACAACTAGTAAGTCCACCCCGTAGGTTTTTGTAAATAGTGTTGGATCCACCGAACCTTTAGAAAATTTATTGGCCAGCAAGAAAGTAGACAGTTTGTCATACCACGCCCATGGGGCTTGCTTAAGTCCGTAGAGTGCCTTTTTGAGTCGGTAAACGTGATTGGGACGCTCAGGATCAACGAAGCCGTCTGGTTGGCTTACATAAACTTCTTCACGGAGTTCTCCATTAAGAAATGCTATTTTCACATCCATTTGGTAAACAATCATGTTCCTATGTGCTGCAAAAGCCAAAAAGATCCGAACAGCTTCTTGCCTAGCCACTGGAGCAAAGGATTCTGCAAAATCAAGTCCTTCTAGTTGGGAATATCCTTTCGCTACCAAGCGTGACTTGTTACGTATGACTGTGCCTTCTGCGTCTAGCTTATTTTTCCAAATCCATTTTAACCCGATGACAAAGACTCCGTCAGGTCTTTCAACTAATTCCCAGACTTCTAATCTTATGAATTGCTAAAATTCCTCTTGCATAGATTCAATCTAGTTATCATAAGTCATTGCTTCTTTGATGTTCTTAGGTTCTTCTAGACAAACTGTGAGTGCATAGATGCAAGTTTCATCATCAGTGTGAAGTCGTTATCTTGTCATTACAGGTGCATCTGGATGGCCAATAATATGAACTAGTGGATGGTCTCGAGTCCATTTGTGTGTCGAAGGGTGTAGTTAATAAGTATCTCGCATGTTCGCAGGATCCAAATTGCGTGTGGACGACTCAGCTATTTCAGGAAATGTTGGAGCCGGTGCAAATGGGTTAAAGAACGCATTAGGATCATACTCTGCGGGTTGTGGAACTGATTGTGGTGTAGGAGCTTCAGCTGATTGTCGTGAGTTGGAAGCAGTTTGTTCTGCTGTATATGGTGATGCAATTGGAGGACCGTCTTTCTCAACAGTTGTTGTTGTTTGTTGAGGTGAGTCAGGTACTTGAATATTTTTAGGTTGAGCAGCGGAATAAGGTGAGACCTCTGTAAAACGGTATTCAATTGTATCATCAAAAAGTGGAGCAAATAAGGTTTCCAATTCTTTGCGGTTGAGGGGCAATGGTTCAGCCGAGGAGTCCGGAGAGTTAAGGCAGTTGAATTCAGGTCCTAAGCTGTGTTGCTCAGAAGCCATTTGTGTAAGTTCATCAAAATTAGCGTGAATAGTTTCTTGAATTTCTCTTGTACGACGATTCCATATCCGAAAACCTTTAGAATTTTCACAGTATCCAACGAACACTCCTATGTCAGCCTTTGCTTTAAGTTTACCTAAATCATCACGATCATTTTTCGGATAGCAAAGTGCTCCAAATACATGAAAGTAATCGATGTTTGGTTTTATTTTGTGAACAATTTGATAAGGTGTTTTGCGATGGCGTTTTGTGATCATGCAACGGTTTTGGGTATAACATGCGGTTGAAACAACTTCCGCCCATAAGTAATCTGGTAATTGAGCATTAATCAACATGGTTCTAGCAGCTTCCACTAACGTCCTGTTGCGTCTTTCAACAACTCCATTCTGTTCTGGGCTTCTAGGAATCGATGTTTGATGTTCAATTCCCACTTTCTCATAATATGACTTAAGTGTCTGATTTTTAAATTCTGTTCCATTGTCAGTTCTGACCATTCGTACCGTGTTGCGTAACTGAACTTGAATTTTAGTGAGAAAGGTGATGATCATTGAAGGAGCTTGATCTTTGCTTCGTAGAAAGTAAACCCAAGTCCATCTGGAGTAATCATCCACAATTACGAGTATGTAGCGTTTACCGTTGATACTTTGAACACGCATCGGTCCACACAAATCCATATGAAGCAATTGTAAAACATGATTCGTACTATGCTCAGATTTAGAAGGAAAATGAGCCCGAGTACTTTTTCCTTGTTCACAGGCTGAACATAAGTGATCTTTGGTAAAACGGAATCTTGGAAAACCATCAACAAGTTTGTGACGAGCAAGTTCAGTCATAGTTTTGAAATTCAAGTGCGAAAGACGTTTATGCCATAACCAAGATTTAGTCGATTCCGCTTTGGAGAGAAGACATATCGGAGATGTAGCAATCATATCTGACATTGATATTGTGTAAAGATTAGAACCACGTGAGCCAGACATTAGATCGTTTCCTTGTAAGTCTCGAATGAAACAAGTTTTCTCACGAAATGCAACTTCTAAATCCCCATCACAAAATTGACCAACAGAGAAAAGGTTGTGTCCAAGGCCTTCCACATAATAAACACGACTGATTTCAATGTTCCCACTGACATAGTCACCATATCCCATGATTAAAACGTAATGATCATTCCCGAATCTGACAGTACCAATGAACTTTGAAACAAAGTTGTTTAACAGTTTG
The DNA here is from genome assembly GCA_030686995.1 of Artemisia argyi. NCBI lineage: Eukaryota > Viridiplantae > Streptophyta > Magnoliopsida > Asterales > Asteraceae > Artemisia > Artemisia argyi. The sequence continues at coordinate 103,926,001 of CM060686.1, read as the reverse complement.
AGATTGCCTGTCATATGCCGGGTGCATCCGCTATCAACAATCCAGAGAACAATCTGTACCACCTGTATCACAAGAAGATGACAAGGATGGAACAGAAGTAAGGGTGGAACCCAAAGAAAGTGCGGGTTCCTGTTGGTTAGAAGCACATGTATTCAATAATTTAGGAATCCATTTAAAGTCTGGTTTATATTGTAACCAACATTGCCAATTCCAACTAGTTCTTGCTTTCTTTTTGGTGAATTCACTAGTAATGGGCTTGTTCCTAGATTTGTTTTCTTCAATTATGGGGGTAACTGCAACTTTATTAGAAATCGTAGAAGGCGGTTTTCCTAATATAGACTTAGAGGCAGTAGTGGGCCTAGAAGGAATGCTTGTCCTACGTTTCTTATGACGATTTAGAAGAGAATTAGCTATACATTTTGTTTGAACACCAGATGATACGCTTTTACGGCAAAATACAAAAGATGCATTAATATTCAAAACATTCAAAGGTTCATCATTCGTTACATTTAGATTTTGATTACAATTTGTCAGATTAGAATCTAAATCTGATGCAACATGAGTTTTAATCAAATTCCTATGTTGATCTTCTACTTCTTGAGCTTCTAGTGGTCCTCTTTTACGTTGCAAGATCCTATTCTTCTCGTTACTTTTTCGCTTGGGTCTGCTAACGCTATTAGTGGCGACTAGTCCTGTGGAAGTGGAGTTATCAACATTAGTGTTTTGAACAGAATTTCCTTTAGCATGTTTTTTCTAATTGATACAATCCTGGTGCTATCACCGTGGTGTCAACAAACATTCCTTTTTGAAGTAGCTTAATTTTCTCTTTTAAATCAATGATAATGTGATTCTTATCCTGAATATTTGACTCAAGTACACCATTGCAATATTTGATGTCTTCGTGGTTTTGTTGCCATTCGTCGTTTTCAATTATTAAATCTGCAATTTCTTTCTCGTATTTGAGGCACAGACTTTTTAAAGACTCAGTGTTTTTGCAAAACAGACATGATTTTGAATTATTTTGACATTGAAGTTTCAATTCCGTTTCAATACTTTAAGCTTGACACCATTCAAGCCTTTGTTTGAGTAGACAAATTTCTTTTGAAAATTGTTTTGTCACATCATCATTCTTAATTCTCAGCATGTCATTGTCATGTTTAAGTGTGTCTATTTCCACATTCAACAAGTTATTATCAACACAAAGATCATCCATAAGCATAGAAGTACCAGATTTATAGAGATCATTCATGATAACAGACAAAATATCAGCATTGAGAACTTGTTCCAAGAGTCGATCAACATCATCTTTTAAAATTCTGTTTCTTTGCTTTTGAACCAAAATCTCATTTTCAGTTGAGTTGACAACGTTTATCATTGTTTTGACCTCTTTTTGAAGTTCCTGTTCCCAACGTGTAGCACAGAGACGGAGGTGTTTGACAATTGGCAACATTTGTTTTTGAAAAATATATTTCTTTTCTCGCTCGTAAGCAGATTGAAAAGTTTCAATTTTTATTTCAGAATTACGTTCAATTGTTTCCTCCAAAATTTCGATGTCTTCCATAAAAGTTTTGTAATAATTTAAGACACGAATTTTTTTTGGTAAAGGTGTAACTTCACCAGAGGATGGTAAAGGACCATTTATTTGTGCTACATTTTGGACAGGGGCCGCATTGGAGGATGAAACATATGACTCAGTGACATACCATGATTTCTCAGGTAATTCCTTTTGAGGAACAAAATATTTAGAAATATGAGGAGCTTTTGAATAATCATATGGTGTCCAATATTCAACTTGACTCATTTTTTATCGACTCTCGTCTTCAAGTTCTTCCTCTTCCTCAGCATCATAAACAACAGTACGCACAATCGTATTATCAAGCAAATGGTCCATACTGTAAATTTTAGGATTTTCTTTGAATGTCGTGTGAAGAAACATTGATTTGAAATCACCAAGTGCAAATCCTTTATCGGGTCTCGGTTTTAAAGTAAATTTCTGAATTGTTGTGACGGAGGCCCCGGTTTTGTAAACAACGTTACGAAATTCTTTGAGTTGTTTTTTAAGATCAACGATCTCACCGATTAATTTATCGATGTACTTCCTTTTTCATATTTTATGTTCACAAAAATCCTTTTTGCAAATTGACAATTCTGTTTCTGTTTTTGAAAGTACTTTTTGAAGTTGTTCAACTTGTGTTTGAAGTTCACACTTTTCACTTTCTAGTTTTGAAACCAACTTTCCGTTTGACTTAATTAAAACTTGCATTTTATGCTGAAGATTTTGCACATTGTTGAAAGATTCTTAAAAGGCTTTTTCAAAACTTTTTGCGTGTTTAATCTTGTCTTCCTGATTTGAAAGTTGTATTTTATAGCACTCAATATCTCTTACAAGTGACGCATTTGTTTCTTTTAAGGCTTTGTTTTTCTCGTTGCATTTAATGATTTGCAATTGTTGAGCGTTCAATTGTTTGGATAACAATATGAGGTCAGGGTCTGGATCAAATGATGGTTCATGTTGTTCTATATGATCATGTTTATCATTCTCAATAGGATCATCAAATGAAACAACTGTGTCATCATCAAATATGACAACTGTGCTTATTTGTTCACTTGCTTGAGACGATGAAGATGAGTCAGATGGAACAACTTGCGCCATATCTGATTCAGAAGCAGAAGGTGAAGCTATGTCATGTATTAGGCATGCATTTAGGTCATGTACCTGAGACAAGCCGTCAGTGTCATACACTGGACCTGAATCATTAAACTGAAGTTCCTGCATGTTGGCCATAAGCATCACAGCTGCATTTGCTTCCAGATCTTCCATGTCATCGTCATTGTTCACATTTGCCATGAAATTGTTTTCCTGCTCAGGGAAATGTCCATCTTTTTCATCTTGGAGAGCCATAAGTAATGCCTGCTTGTGAAACTTACTACCCCGAGTTCTCGGTTTAGGACATGCTATCGCTATATGACCTTTTTCATTACAGTTATAACACCATACTACATTCCCAGAGTTTGAGTTCCTAGTTTCAACTGGTTCAGACCTTTGCTGAGAAGAAACTGAGTTATTCCTGAACCCTCCATTGTTATTAAACCTCTGACAATTCCCAAAATTTCCTGAAGAACTCCCTGACCCAGATCGACCATAATTACGATTCTGAATTTCCACCCTTCCATCATTTACAACAGCTTGATTCCTTGTGTTAGAAGATGAACGTTGACGGTTGTTTGTTTTGTTGGAGAATTTGCTAAAAGCACGAGCAATAAGAGCAAGTCCCTGATTCAACGTATTAAACTCCTTATCATCATCTTCATTGGAGTTCGAGTAGTACACTGCATCATTGTTGTTGTATGGAACAAGTTGAGTAGAAGTATTCTGTTGAGATGAATCATAAGGAACCATTTGGTTTGAGGTAGAAGATTGTGGATAACTGAAGTAGTTTTGCTCTTGAACATATGCATGATTTGACATTGGTGGTGGAGCATAGTTAGATTGAGCTACGAGTGCCAAAGAATTTAGTGTTGGTGATGGTAAGTATCCTCCTCAAAGAGCTCGATCTTTTTCCACTTTAGGTTCATGGTGTTTCAGAAAATCATACAACAATCCATATGGTGCATCATGAAGATTTTTGGTTTGTCGAACGAATGTCACATATTTATGCTAATCCGGACCAAGACTACCGACAAAGTTGGAGTTCACTGCGATCCTTGGTACTGTAATTTTGTGTCGTTCCAAATCATTTACCACATTAGTGAAACGATGATAGTAGGATTCAAGTGACTCTCCTGGTTCAATTGTGATGCCAGTGTATTCCATGTAGAGTTTGGATTCCATATCATCTTTGTTCAATTGAGTGCCTTCCATAAGGAGATGAACATGTTCCCACATAGCTTTGGCTGTTTTCTGAGCATCGACACTTCGATAAATTGGATTAGGTATTCCTTGAAGTATATAGGCCATTGCATACTCATCAGCTTCACGATGTAATTTCTGTTCTTCTGTGAGTTGAGATTCTGGAACAGGTTTCTCTGCAGGAGCACGTGGAGGATCAGCAGTTGGATCACCAATTTCAAGTCTTGTTGGCCACTCAAATGGTCCTTTAAGTATCACTTGTTTCAAGAATTTCCCATGAGGTTTCTTTAGTTCAAGAAATCGTAAGAATCGACTTGACCACTGAACATAGTTCCCAGGTGTTAGCATTGGAGGTGTTTCAAGTGATCCTGCCTCATGTCTGGATTATTGAGTTGTAATAACTTCACACATTCTATCAAACCAGTGAGGTTGTTTGGAGGAAAACTGAGTGTTTTGTTGTGACATTTGATATGGTTGTTGTTGAGGAATGATTTGATGTTGTTGCATCATGAGATATTGTGGTTGTGGATTAAACGGTTGTTGATGAAAGTGTGATTGTGAAGGTTGTTGATATGATTGTTGCTGATGGTATTGTTGTTGCTGATGTTGTTGTTGTTGAGGATTAGAGAAGTAGTAATGTGGTGGTTGAGACATCTTAGAACACTTGTGTAATAATGGATCTGTTGTAGAAGATTGAAATGCACGTTCCTTTGGTTAAGATAAAAAAAAAAAAAAAAAAAAAAAAAAAAAAAAAAAAAAAAAAAAAAAAATCCTTGGGCTAAGTTGAGATCTTACGCGTAATACTTAACTTATGCGTAGACTTCAAAGTTACGCGTAAAGGTTGATCTTATGCGTAAACTTGTGAGTTATGCGTAAGATTGTCCTTATGCGTAAGTTTTTAAGCTTATGCGTAAGGTTCAAAGACTAAACAAATCTTTCAAACTTATCCAAGCTTGAAAGATATCCGTAGTCGAAGTATTCCACTAACTTATCCAAGCTAGGGAAGTACTGAGTTACTGTAGCACAAAGAGAAGATCCCGGAAAAGAACTTATGCGTAGACTGAAGAAACTTACGCGTAAGATATAATCTTATGCGTAAGATCTAACTTCTGCGTAGAAACTTAGGCGTAGGAAATCAACTTCTGCGTAGGATCTAACTTCTGCGTAGAACTTATGCGTAGAATCCAATGTTATGCGTAGGAATGGGGTTTTTTAGCAAAACTTAAGCGTATACTGACCAGAAAGTACCGTTGACAGCTAGGTTTTTGTACTATGCGAAAATCTTACGCATAGGATGACCAGAAAGTTGAAAAAACTCAAATTTTTGAAGAAAAATGCTTAGAAATAAGGTACTTTTGATCAAATAACTTTATCAATACTTAGAAAACACTAAATATTAAAGATTTTGCTTAGAATAAGTAGAAAAAACCATAAAAAATCAAAACTTTATGCAAAATCTAAGCTTCTAAACACTATATTAACCTTAAAACTTGTCCAAGCTTCAAGATTTGAGTGTAAGAAACAAATAAAAATGCAAAAAATATGATGAAAGACACCCTTAATCCCACGTTAACACCAAGAAAAGCACTTCAATCTCTATTAGGCGAATGATACCACTTGTTAGGTCACCATTTAGTAGACAGAAGTATAAGAAATAAGATGAGAATAAGAGATGGTTGATTATAAGATTAAGAAGAGTGAAAGAACAATAGTTTCATTAAGATATTCAAATAACCAATAATATACAAGGTTACATAAGCTTAGTATACATAGGGGAGGAGTAGGGAAAACTCCCTTCCTCCCTCATTCATAAAAAACGTAGGCTTCAAGGCCCATTGGATATTAATACTTAAGCCTAGTAACTTAAACATAATGAAATAAATAACTAAGCAACTTATGCAGTCGTTATTAAGGTGTGTTTCAATTTTCCAGGATTTAATTTTAGCTCACTGTGGAAGTATTTGTTTGTCTCAGGTTTAAAGTTTGTTTCAGGTTGGAGCACAAACAAAAATAGAACTTAAGGAATAGAAACTGAGAGTAGAAGATGCCCTCAATGCAATAAAGGTTATTAATAACTATTCTCACTGTAAACAAGGATGGACACATCAATAACTATGCCCAGGTACCGTTCAATCTCATTATCTTTTATGCATATCATTATATGCTTCAGCGGCACAGGCTACGGTTTGCTTTTCTTCAGGAACAACCCAAATTAGAAAGTTGTGCATTTTCTTTGTTAGATGAATTAGTAGTTACTTTAGAATGTATATAGTAACTGTTAGAAATGAAGCTGAGCGATATTTACGTGAATTGGAGAAGACAACTAATATGCATATAATGCAGGGACTACTAATGTCATATTGTAATAGTTGTCTTATTTTTGCCCTATATATACCCCTCAAGTCTTCACTTGAGAGGTGTGAGTGTGTAACCCTTTTATCCTTAATAATATTATCTTTGTTCACCTCTCCCTCTCTCTACTTTCTCTCTCTAAAACTAGTCATGGATTTCATATTCTTTGATCAACCTCGACCTCCCGAACCACATAAATCATCTAATATTTTCGGTCCTACAATTGGTATCAGAGCCACGGTGTTTGTTTTCTTGATTTTTGTGGTTCGAATAGTGTGTTTGAAGCTGTCTTTTATACATTTTCTTTTTCGGATCCGGAATATTTTTTCTTTATCTTGTGTGGTAACAGCTTTCTACAACTTTCTTGTATCTATATGGTCAAAAAGTTCAACTCTTTATTACAAGTTACAAAGATACTGGTTTTATGTGTCCTTAATCCAAAGAACAGTTTTTTGTGAACTGATATTCTTGTGACTTTTTTGTACCATCTCGTGAATCTGTGGTCAAATATCAACGTCTCAATATTGGTCTATAAACTGAAAGAAAAAACTCATCAGAATCTGCGGAAAGTCGCCGGAATCATGTCGGAATTTCTTGTATAAGAAATTCTCGATTAGTACTATTTTTCGAGATTATGTTTTCGAAATGTACTATTTTTCGAGAATACTCATTTTCGAAATTTTTTACGTTTTCGAAAACTCACTTTCTCGATAAATCCTGTTCTCGATAAGATGAAAAGTTTCGAGAAGTTAGAGTGATGCAGATAACGACCATGACCAAACCAAATACCAAAAGACTCAAAGTGACTTCAGTTTTAATACATCATCAGTCTAAGCAAAGTTAATAGAGTTAACTAACCTAAACCCAACAAATCACAGCCCACAACCATCACTACAACAAATCCAGTTAACTAACCTAAACCCATCTCCGTATCACAACCTCGCCAAATCGAAACAAGTGTTAAGGCTTCAACTTTTTTGAATATCCGAATTATTAAAAGAAGAAACAAAAACCATATTGGTTTTCATCTTTCTTTTGATTCGGTTTGAGCAAGAAACGGGACACAACAAAACAGATATCAAGACGTGATGATCCTACCTGAGACCCTCCAAAGGATCATGAAGCCTTCAATATAACTTCTTGATTTGGTTTAAGCAGAAAGTTGAATACACATAGGTCCGGTTGGTTCAAGGGTGATGTTTAATTGATTATGTTCGATTAGGATTTTTAATAGAGATGAAGCCGTGTGATGAAGATGCAATTAGATGAGAAAAGATTTGATGGTGATGATAGACTGAGATTGGAAATGAGTTATGGTGAGAGAAAAGTTAGTGATGGGGGCGGATTATTTGTGGATGTATGTGATTAGGTTTAGTAAATTGAGTAATATTAGGGTATGAGTGGAGGTTATAACTGCTATGTCTAGATCGGATATTATGATTTATGTTTGGGCCGGATATTACGTTTGTTACTATGTGGTGTTTGGGCTCGAAAATTATACACGGCTGGACTTGGGACTTATCAAATTATGGGTTGAAATAAGATATTAAATATGGATATGGGCTTATGAGATGGATCAAACTTATTATTGCGTTTGGGCTGAAATGAGTTAACATAAAATTGCAATGGGTTAATATGAAAAACATGGTATGGGCTTACTAATTGAATTTATCAAAAGATATCATCCGAATTTTAAGTTTTTTGGATATAAACTTTTGATAATATTTGGTAAAAGAGTGGTCTTTTGATTTACAAATATTCACGGGGATACATACTTTCATGGCTAAATTTTAAACGTTATCGAAATGTGACTACGGAGATTATTTGTTTATTAGGTTTTTGAGCTTGAAGTGACATTTCACGGGTGCGTGTACTTAGTATCTCAAGGTCTAGGGGTTGGTTGGATGCAAGACTTTTGAAGATCCTTGTTTGAGCATTTATAGAAAAGTGATTAAGACTTGGACATCTAGTTATGTGTGAGATCTATAAACGCATAAGTTGATTCTTAATGCTCACAATAGCTATCACTTTAAGGAGTTACTTGTAGTGCTCAGTGTCACAAAAGGTTGTGGATTGTTCAAGAGGCGGATATACAATAAAGGATGGATGGTTGGGTATATGCCACTACCTATATTGTAAGGAGTGACGTTGTTGTGCTCAATAGGTTCTTAATCACACAATAGTACAAGCATAAGTCACAAGTCTAGGGAATTTTACTTCATTCTCAAGTTTTTCATATCAGGTTGTCTCCATATGTGGTCACTTACTATTAGCCAGTGGAAGTGAAATGAGGTTTGATAAGAGGTTGATCTGAGGAGAATTGTAGAGAGAGTAGTTGTCGACATCAACTCATGGGGTATTGATTTGTATGTTGCTTACAGTTGATATTTCTATGTACACATATTTATGATGATTCTGAAAGATCGTCATCATCCTGGAGGGAGAAATGTGTACATCGGCGCTTTTATTGAAGATCTGGAAGCATTCTAAGTGAGTTGAAGATGTCGATATGATGCTCCCCAAACAAATCTGTGAAGAAGTTACAGTTTATCAGTCTATTATCCATTTTTTGCTGTGCATGACAAGATAAGAGACTGAAGATAATTTGGGCATAATTCAGAGAAACTTCTTCTACAAGCATAAAGGTTATATCTAACGGGTTTTCAATTTGGGAGGGAGCATGTAAGTGAAAAGGGCTTACTAATTGGGAGGGAGAAATAACCCAATTAGATTAGTACATGATTCGTTTGAAAGTAAAGAAAGATTGTTGGGGATATTTATGAAGATAAAGAGCTATGAAGTCTTCCTCAGCATTGCTGCGCTTACTTTGATTATTTTATTTTACTTGTTAGGAATCATTGTAACCAATTCACGTATATCTCCAGCTGGAGGGAGATTGTTAGAAATGAAGCTGAGCGATATTTACGTGAATTGGAGTAGACAACTAATATGCATATAATGCAGGGACTACTAATGTCATATTGTAATAGTTGTCTTATTTTTGCCCTATATATACCCCTCAAGTCTTCACTTGAGAGGTGTGAGTGTGTAACCCTTTTATCCTTAATAATATTATCTTTGTTCACCTCTCCCTCTCTCTACTTTCTCTCTCTAAAACTAGTCATGGATTTCATATTCTTTGATCAACCTCGACCTCCCGAACCACATAAATCATCTAATATTTTCGGTCCTACAGTAACATTCAGAACAAGGGACTATGTTAAACCATCATGAGAGTATCTGTTAAGTTATCTTTAATTAGATAAATAGATTTTAACAAATATGTTTATTCCATGCTTTGACAGATAATGTAATCCCTGTTATTGAATTACCATTTGATGTTAGCAATCTAAATAATAGTATATTTTATTAGTAGTGCGAAATAATAGGTTAAAGGCTAAAGGTTCCGGGTCTAAAATGACTTATACTAATGTTTGCCAATCTGACATGGGCATGTTAGATACAAATACGGTTTATATGTTATCTTAGTACCACATATGTGCTTTCATCCGCTGTTGGTGAGCGATATGTTGTTTTCTGGGAATTAGATGGCACCAAAAAGAAGTCGGCTTGCTACCCGATGAAAAATTATCCGAACGCGCATCTTTACAACCAAAGTCAGGTTGTTTTCTTATTTATATAAATTGATCATTTGAATATATGACAGCTTTTACAAAGTCCCCCTAAAATATATTGCTATATTTAATTTCATGATATGGTGCCTGATTAGGGCCAGCCAGATGAGAATATATGTCTATGTTTTTTTTTTCCAGACTTCTTGACAACATAGTGTTAATGCAAAATTTGGCTTCTCACTAGCACTCATCCCTATGCTGTTGTTGGTTCTCTAATATGTAATTTATTAACAATCTTCTACTTTCAACAGTCACAGCCTTGGATCGTGCAAATACTGAAGGCGTGTTGTTTCCAGTTCCGAGTACTTTTAATGTTGTGGACACCGATATCATAACCATCTCTTCAATTAAAGGTACAATAGTTTCTTTTGTGTAAATGATGTTTGTAGTTTGAATTGTTGTTAAGGTTATTTGTCTTACATGTGGATTACATGCTTTTTACTTTTCTACTATCTTCTTTTTATGGGCAATATATGTTATGCTTTACTCAACCGTGTGCTTGGCATGTTTCTATGGTCAGATGATGCGAAAGCGGATGAAATGATAATATGCTTGGAAGACCGGCTAAAATCGGAAGGCATCCTAATCAGTGATAATGATCTAATGTAAAGACACTTAATAGATGTTCTTTAAGAAATAGGTATAGATGATGCATGGTGTAGTAGCAAAAGTGCCATCAACTGCAAAAATATTTATACCATATATAATTGAAAGGTGGACTGATGTAAATAGCAAGTTTGTTTTAAGATGATTATATGTGTTGTTTGCTTAGGTGATAAGCGAATATATATTATAGGATGTGAGTTTGCTATTGGTTGGGTATCTTTAAAATGGGTAACTTTAGAATAGGTCATGCTGACCTGCTAAATAGTTGTATCAGGTATTAACTACGAACTAAACTTTTTAGTAGCAATATCTTTTTGTTGATCAATAAATTAATTTATGAGATCATTTGAAGAGACATGGTGCTAAATTTAGAACCATTTAATTTGTCATACCCAGTGGACCTGACTTATGCTTAGGTACGTTTAAAAGTTTTTGTGTATTTGAATCAATGGAGGTAATCACCAAAATCTTTAACCCAAATTGATCCATAGTTATGTAAAAATGGGTTGATTTGTCTTAACAGGTATGTGATGGTATTCCTTTAAAACTATTGTTGTGTGTATTATGTAAAAGTAGTTTCTAAGATGAATAGCAAGCTGCAAGTGCATATCCAAAGTAAAAAAAGAGATATCAGATTTGCTAATTGCTAATACCTACAATAAAGCTTGTGATTGATTTTATGCTCAAGCATAGATATTGTTGAAGCAAAAGGTCCAAGATGTGAGACTATTGGTTGCCATCTGTGTAGTGAAATACATGATGCTCAGTTATATGCCAAAGAAGCCACTTGATTTGGACGAGTCTTTGCCTAAAAAAAGTATTTACAATATTGTCAACTAAATGTTGTTATTGGCTCTATTAACGGGTCGGTTTCATAATGTTTTGTGGGACACGGTTATTGCAATAAAAGGCGATGTTGCAACGCAAGCGTAATTAACTAATTATTGTGTAATTGATCTATGGATTATATTATGTGGAGAATAAAGGTGAGGAGAACTTATATGAAGTATCCATATATAGCTCAACTCATCTTGAATTAACTACTTTACTTACCTTTGAAACACTACATTCTTTTATTTTTGAAATTTCAAATGACACTAAACAAAAGTTCCAATTTTGTGCAACACTTAATTCATATTTCAAGTTCAAGGTTACCACACAAGATGCATATCACTCGAGAAAATGATACCTCACACATTATTAGAATGGAGGTGTTACAATATGGAATAAGACAACTCGCTATTTCGAAGAAAATGTCACAGAACAATATTTTTAATACACATATGCCACTTTGGGTATATATATGAAATTAATCATAAAGTAGGGTAATATATGAAATTAATCCAACATATATAAACATCATTTACTTACACTTTTTTAAAACTCAGTAGGTGATCACAAAATGGACATTGGCTTATCATTTAATTAACGCTTACTACATACATTTTTGCTTTTCAAGACCATCAAAATTGGAGGCAACAATGGACAGACGTTTATTACATTAATAGTCACAAGCATAATAATTTATAGTATTATTGACTTATTACTTATTATTCCTTTCAAAAAGTAGTTCAACCTGTTTACGTTTGTTGTACTTTTTTACTTTATTCACACACTTCATTTCTTGATGCATTATTATTTTTTAAACCCTGTGATTCCGTGGGTCTATATTGAATGAATCAAGAAATTAGATGTACTTAATTTCTATAACGGGACACGACTTCAAGCTTTACAATGATCAAATACTTTCTTATCAAGCACAAATCATTAATGAGACACATTTTGGAAATAAGGTTATCATACCACGATTGAGAATTACTCAATCTGATAAACGTTCACCTCTAAAGATTGTGAGGAAACAATATCCCATTTCCGTGTCATTCGCCATGACAATAAACAGAGCCAAGGGCAATCGATTTCAAAAGTAGGATTGTATCTGCCACGTCTTATTTTCACACATGGATAACTATATGTGGCTCTTTCACGTGTCAAAAGCAAAAAAGGTTTGAAAAAACTGTTGTTTCAGATGCAGATGGTAACCTATCAAAAACTACTATAAATGTGGTATATAAAGAAGTTCTTCAAGATCTATGACCAAACGGTCAATAATTATGTACAGTATACATATTACATATTTTTTGTGGCATTTTTCTTATTTACACTTTTTATAAATCCCAAACTTCTTTTACTTACATTTTTTTGTATTTATTAGATGTTCACGTAATGGACCTTTTGTTGAAGTGTTAGAATGGTCACTACATACATTTGCTTTTGAAGACAAACATATTGGAGATCATGAGGCAATGAACGTTTATTACACAGATATTTACAAGCATTGTATTTTATACTATCACTCACTTATAACTTATTATTCTGTTACAAGAAAATTTTCACAGCATTTACGTTCGTTTTTCTTTCTTACTTTTTTCACGTACTTACTTTTTTTTAATCAAAAACCCTTTAAAATCCCGTGGATTCCACGGGTCTATAAGTTAGTAGTATGATATTCCCCCACTAAATTCTTTAGTTTTTACTTAAAAAGGAAAACGAACAATTATTTTGAAACATATCAAAAAGGAAATATGGACTATTATTTTGAGACGGGAGAGTATTACAAGAGGCTTTACGTTCAAACTTTTCTAGATAATTATCTTGAGATGGTCAAATAAAATTATAGGATATCATACATATATTTGAGTCAAAAACTCGTGATGGAGGCTAGGAAACAATGGGAGGAGAAAGAAAGAGAGTTAGGTAACATGTTACGTCAAATAGGGCTGAGCTCGGTTCCGAAACCGTGAGGAACCGAACCGGAACCGAGAGAACCGAGAACCGAAAAAATCATAGATGAGGAACCGAGAACCAGACAGACTAGCATGTTTCGGTTCTGGTTCAGTTCTCAGTCCGGGTTCAGGTATAGTATATCGGGTCTAATCGATTGTAACCGCATTTTTGACAAAAGACACATTATAAACTACAAATAAATCACTATACCTTCTGCATAATAAATCACAACTTATAATGTGATATATTTGGTTTTTGTTTTAAGTGTTTGATAGTGTATTCACAAAATCACTATTCTGATGCTCATTTTTGATATAAAAAAACACATTATAAACCGCATTTTTGTTTTAAATGTTTAATAAATTGATAGTGTATTCACAAAATTACAACTATGCTGATGGTTGATGCTCTGTTTCTTTACAAAAACCAAAAACCAAGTAGGATTCATGAAAACATAAACATGAACATAATTACAAAATAAACTTCGAGTTAATTAGAACTCAGGAAAACATAAACATAAACATATTACATAACTATTAGTTCAGATACTTCCATACTGGAAGTTCCATTTTTTTAAAACAAAACACAAAAAGCATTTCAGAACTTCCATAGTTTCTAAAAGAACTTACTTCCATGGTTTGCTTTTTGATTTGTTACAGAGGTTTGATTGTTAATTTGTGTTGTTGACTTGTTGTGGTAGTTGGAAAAATAAGATTAGATATTTTAGAATGGAGAGATGGAAGTAATGTAACGATTATAGTTACAAATTTTGATTTTATGGACTAATGGGCTTAATAATTGATTGACCCTTTGTATTCCAAAATCCAAAATTCTAATACTATTTTTAAGTAATCGGTTCTTCAGTTCCTAATCGATACTCGTCGGTTCTGGATTGACCCAACCCGAGAACCGCAATTATCAATATATAAGAACCGAGAACCGGACCGCGGGTCCAAAAATCAGTTTGGGTTGGGTCGGTTCCGGTTCGGTTCTCAATTCCGGTTTGGTTCCCAGTCCATATGCTCACCCCTAACGTCAAAAGGTAAGAATTAAGTGGGATGTTAAGGGTGATGAAAAATCAAATTCTTTCACTCATATGTTAAAAGGAGGAATAACAAATGTAATATTAGAGGTCTCATGATTAATGGAGTTTGGTGCGAGGAGCCTATTTTATCAAAGCTGAGATGGGCAGCCATTATAAAAACTTATTTTCGAAGCGGGGGCGACTCGCCAAATTTTTTGTAGAAGTAAAATTGAAAAAATTCATATGGATGTGGCGTATACATTGGAGAAGGGCTTCAGTGAAAAGGAGGTATGGGAAGCAATTTGTGGTTGTGGGGGGATAAAGCACCGGGGCCTGATGGGTTTAATTTTAAGTTTATAAAAAAAGTGTGGGAAATCATTAAATCGGATTTATTAAAGGCGGTGAGATGGCTCTGGGATAAAATGGAGATATCTAGGGGTTGCAACGCTTCTTTCGTTTCCATCATCCCAAAGGTGGCGGATCCTATTGCGCTTGGCAATTTTCGTCCTATTAGTCTTATCTGATGTTATTACAAAATAATAGCAAAAATGTTAGCGAAAAGGGTTAAACGTATGGTAGGTAATGTGGAGGGGGGGGGGAGTTCAAAACGCGTTTATAAAAGGTAGATATATTGCTCACGGAGTTCTTATTGCAAACGAGACAATGGATTTTTTGAAGAAAAAGAAAGAAACATGGCTTAATTTTCAAAGTGGATTTTGAGAAGGCTTATGACAGCTTAAATTAGAGATTTCTATTTGACATAATGAAAAAGATGGGGTTCGGTGGAAAATGGATGGATTCTTGCCTTAGGTCGTCTTCAATGTCCATATTGGTCAAGGGGTCAGCATCAAAGGAATCCGGTTTAGAGAGGGGTGTTAGGCAAGGTGATCCGCTATCACCTTTTCTTTTTATTTTGGCGGCGGAGGGACTAAATGCAATTGTCACCGAAGCGGTGGAGAAAGGCATTTTTAGAGGAGTTGACGTGGGCTAAAATAAAGTTACGGTTTCACATTTACAATACGCGGATGATACAATATTTTTCGGAGAATGCTAAATCTCTTATGTGCATCCTCAAATGTTTTGAAGAGGTTTCCGGTTTAAAGGTGAATTATAACAAAAGCAAGTTGTATGGTATAGGTGTTAATGAGAGGGAAATGGCGGAGATGGCGAGATGGATGGGGTGCGGAATTGGAGAATTCCCGTACATATTTGGGGCTACCTATTGGAGAGAACATGAGGAGGGTTAATGCTTGGGGTCCCGTGGTGGAGAAATTCAAAAATAGATTAGCGGATTGGAAAGCTAAAACGATGTCGTGCAGAGGTCGGTTAACACTGGTTACATCAGTTTTTGGTAGCTTGCCTTTGTATTATTTCTCGATGTTTCACGTGCCTTTGAATGTTATTGAAAATCTTGAGAGAATTAGAAAAAAAACTTCTTTTGGAGAGGGGTTGGGGAGGGTAAAAAACTTTCTAGGGTTAAATGGGATTCGGATATTAATTCTTTTTTTTTGGGGGGGGGGGGGGGGGTTAATATTTGATTTTTAAGGGCAAAATATTTGGATTTATTCGGTAAGAGGTGGTGGAGGTTTAGGAGGGAGTTGGGAGCTTGTGGGTTAGAGTGATTAAAAGCATACATGGGGTAGTGGGGGTTTGGGTGATGGGGGGTTTTGGGTGGGGGGAGCGAGGGGTGCGGAGGTTTGGAGGGATATTGTGAAGATTGGGGAGGAGATTGATGGAGTCAGGTTAGAGTTCACTTCATCTTGTATCGGAGTGTTGGGTTATGGGAAAGATATTAGGTTTGGGTAGATAGTTGGGTGGACGATTGGAGGCTTTGTAATAGATTTCCTAGGTTATTTTATTTAGATAGAAGGAAAGAGGGTAGTGCGTGGGATAAGGGGTCGTGGGTCAATGATGTTTGGTGTTGGGATTGGGTTAGATGCATTAAGGGTAGAGTAAGTAGTGAGTACGAGGAGTTTGTAGGGGTTGTGCAAATATATAGTTGTCAATTTGAATTGTAGTGACAAATGGAGATGGAGGCTTGGTGAAGACGGCGAGTTCTCGGTCAAAGAACTTTCAAGATTGATCGAGGAAAAGGTGTTGCAAGTGGAAAGTGGTGTTCATGAGACGCTTTAGAATAGCTTGGTTCCTAAAAAAGTGAATATTTTCGTGTGGAGGGCGCTAAGAGGAAGACTTCTGGTCCGTGTGGAATTAGATAGCAGAGATATTGATTTGGATACGGTTCTTTGTCCTTGTTGTAGCAATATCCTGGAAACTTGCACTCATAGTTTGGTCACTTGTGATTTAGCGATGAGTGTGTAGGTTAAAATATTCAATTGGCGAAATATGGGGAATGTTAACGCTTTTACTATTGAGGAAGTATTTTCTCATAGTGGAGGTGTTAATGTTGCCATTTGTTTATCTCGTGTTTGGCAAGCGGTTATTTGGACTTCCGGCTATTACATTTGGAAAGAAAGAAACGTTCGTGTGTTCGGTAAAAGGTATCAAGTACTAACAAGATTGTTCAAGATATTCAACTCAAAAGCTTCAAATGGATTGTAAGAAGATCAAAAAAATATAATGTGATAGATTGACAACAATGGTTATGCGATCGGATGAAATAAGTGTTTGGTTATGTTTGTGAGAAATAATGTGATACAGTGAGTTTGAGTTTGAGTTTATTATTGTGAGATCAAATTTGTGCTAGAGTGTTGTTTGCCTCAAGTCTACAAGTGGTTACTGCAAGTATTGGTGATGTCAGTTTGGTTGGAATGGTGTGCAAGTACTGCATTCGAAGTGACAGTAGAAGAATTTTGCTGGTTTATACTCAGTACGTGGTTCTGCGCGTTTGGTCTACATATGGTTAATTATAGGGTGTACTGTAAGGATGGATAGTGCTTAGTACATTATTAGTGTACAATGTATTTTTGTCATGTTCCCTTATATTGTTGGTCAAATTGAGTTGGGCCAGGAATATAGTCTTTAGAGTAAATTCCCAAAAGAGGCCCAAAAGTTAATCCTTTTCCCAAAAGAGGCAAAAAATAACATTATTTCCCAAAATGGTCATGTGAGAATGTGCGAAGGTGCGACTCCACTAAATGTGCGACACTTGTCCAGTTTATTAATATTGAATATAGTGGTAGGTGGGTGTTTTCTCATATATTCTTTTTTTGTCTTATTATAAGAGTATTAAAAAGACCAAAACACCCTCTTTTTAATAACAAATTAACGATCGCTCTCTAAAGAAATACAATCGTTAATTTGTTACTAGTCAACAAACAACACCAACAACAATCATTTTCAGTCTCGTACCTAAATGACAAATCAAATCAATCTCAGATTTTATTTCGTGTCTATTAAAAGATGTATCAAAACCATTGAAGGCTCACACGAAAAATAATCATCATCGATTTTATCAAAGCTTCTTTAACTATCAAATCTTACCCAAGACCTTCAAAGATCTTGAAGCCACTTTAGATCTTGAAGCAGGGGGTGGTGATGGTGTCGGATTTGGGTTGGTGATTGTGGTGGCGGCAAGATCCGTTTATGGTGGTGCCAAAATACTTGTAGATCTAAAAAAATAAACTTGTAGATCTAAATAAAAACTTGTAGATCTAAGAGAGAGAGAGAGGAAAAAAAAGTAAAAAAGAAAAAAATACTTCAAGTGGTGGTAAATATGGTGGATATGATGGCCGGATTTTATAGAGAGGGGGAGTGAGTTAGGTGAGATGGTAATGAGAAAATAAATAAGAAATAGTATTATAAGAGAAAGAGATAAAGATAAGGGTATATTAGTCAAATAAGTTAAAAAGCTAAAATTCAATCATTAATATACATACCTACCAATGTACTTTAGGGCCCGTTTGGTTTGTAGATGAGTTTAGATTAGGATTTGGGGTTGATGGAAAAGTTGTAAATTAGGATTTGGATTTTGGTTTAAATTAAATGAGAAGAGAGAAAAAATAATATTTAAAGATGTAGATTAGGATTTAAATAATTTAAATTAAGTAATATTTTAGTATTATATGAAAATAAAAAAAATGAAATTTATTGTTTGTAAAATAAATAAATGGAGATATGCAGTCACAAAAATGTATGGGTCCCATTAAACAGTTATAATCCCACCTAGCCACTACACTTTTGAGAAACACCTTGATTTTGGGCATGGCGCCCGAATATTCAGCTTGGAATTTCAACCAAACAGCAAATAAGAGTCACATCAAATAAAAACCCACCCTAAAGTAGTATACCAAACGGGCCCTTAGTAATAAAAAAGTGAACACGTGTCGCACATTTAGTGGAGTCGCACGTTCATACATTCACATATAACCGTTTTGAGAAAACATGTTATTTTTTGCTTCTTAAAAAAAAAAAAAAAAAAAAAAAAAAAAAAAAAAAAAAACTTTTTGGCCTATTTTAAGAATTTCCTCTATTCTTTATTCATTTTGGGTGATGTGTGTTTGCTTCAGGTCATAAGTTTTCTTGATCCTATGTCTTTTAGTATTTTTTTTTTTCTTCTTTTTTTTTTTTTTTTTTTTTTTTTTTTAATTTAGTTTTAGCTTGTGGTTGTCAAGATTCCGATCTTGATCTTAGGATCTTACGATTTTACGATACTGCAAAGCAAAAATGACCTGATTCTACATAGGATCTTTACAAGTTTAAGATCTTATATGATCCCGATCTAGACTATAAGATCTTAAGATCTAATCCGATCCGATCTTACTTTTCTCGGATTACAGACTAAAAAACTAAAAATTTGTGGGTTGTTTTTTTAGAATTCAGAAAACATCATGTTAATATTTTTAAACACTTCATAATCATAGTTTAGGACAACATTTATACAAAACATTAATAGTATTTTGTATTTATTATGTATAATAATTTGTAGATTTGTATAATATTACAAAAACTATTAAGAAATGACATTAGAGTATGATCTTAAGATACTGATTCGATCTTACGATCACGATCTTGCAAAGACAAAAACGATTTTGGGTAGGATCGCGATCTTGAAAACCTTGATTGTAAGTTCTAGTGGTAAGTGTAATTTGTGTTAATTGTGTTTGGGGCTCATTCTTTTTAATTGTTTTGTTAAGAAACTGAATTACCATTTCTATTTATTTATTTATTTATTTATTTGGGTTTGGTCCTTTTTAATATATGTTGCATTTCTTTAAAAAAAATAATAATAATAAAATAAAAAATTTATCAATCTAAAATAAGAAATAAGATCTAAAAATACACCATCGAATAAGACCAAAAAACAAAGAACTGGAATGAAGCCTTGTTCCATTTTAATAAAACCACTAACACTCATAACCCTCACATTTTCCATCACCATTTTCACAATATTCATCTCTTCACCTTCAAACCCAACTCAAACTCAAACTGAAAAATCAATGGCATCAAAAAGCTTCATTTTATGGTTACATGGTTTAGGTGATTCAGGTCCAGCAAATGAACCCATTAGATCCATCTTCACTTCTCCTCAATTTAAAAACACTCGTTGGTCTTTTCCTTCTGCTCCAAACCAACCTGTTACTTGTAATTGTAAGGTTGTTTTTTTTTTTTTTTTTTTTTTTTTTTTTTTTTTTTTTTTTTTTTTTTTTTTTATAAATATTGAATTTTTTATATTTGGTTTGTGGGTTTTTGGTTATGGGTCAGATTATATGTAATGTGTGTATTTAGGGATTATGTTTTGTTGGTGTCATGATTAGTTTTGAATTGAGTTTGCTTTTAGTGTAGTTGATTAGCGAACAAAGACCCGAATTTGACAATGTAGGGTGTGAGTACTTTTCTCGTGTGTTTCAGGTTTTGATTAAACTAGGAGTGAATTATAAGGACCAAAGATTTTAGTATAATAGAGTTTTTTAAGTTTACTGATACCCCCGTGTAATCACATTTGGAATTTTCAGTTACCTTTTTCTAAGGTAATATGTTTTAGGGTTATTGTTTTGTTGCTCTCTTAAATTGGTGGTGTTTATTTGACATGTTTTGATTAACGCTGCTCTTAGTATACTTCATATATCAGTAAGAAGGGCTAATTAGAAAGTAAGTGTGCTCATCCTTGTTCAATTACGTATCAAATAGAGAGAGAACCAAAGATGTTTTTATAGGAGTGTAAATACCCAAGAAACATAGTTTTAGTTACCAAAGAGGGAGGGAACAGCAAACATACTTTTTACGACCACGTCGGAATAAAAGTAAGTAACATGACCAAATTGGAGCAAAAATGTTAGTACATTGTAACTTTGTGTGTTTTGGAAATATTATTCTTTTCCAAGTTACCTGCGTTATATGTTATTTGTAATTCTAAGTCTGATTGTAGTACAAAACAACATATTTGCACACACTCTGTGTGACTTGCCATTGTTTGTTGATGGTTAATAATGTAGCTGTATTCACCGAACTAGTTATTGGAAAGGTGGTTATAGATAGTGGCAGATCTGAATCCTTAGTTTGTGACCGTTTTAAACTATATATTTTAGCATATTTATTATCTGTGTTTAGGAGGGTGGGGAGAAAGGAATCCAATTGGAGGAAACCCGTTTTTTTCTTGAACATTAAGTACTCACAAACACACGTCCTTGATGGGAATGGTGGATACCAAATACCAATAAGTTCATATAGGAGATTTGTGTGGTAATGTAGGATATCAATTACCAGACACTATTGCCGATTACGGTTGCCATTTTTGAACTGCCATCACTATTGCCATTAAGAAAAAAGAAGGGTGCCAACCGTGACCAACATAGCTGTGACGTGGTCAGAGTGGTGGCTTGGACCCAAAAAGAAGGGTGCCAACCATGACCAACATAGCCATGACGGCATGACCAACGAGAACGTTGTTTCTTCAAAGGGTGGGGTATTGTTACGATCCCACATCAGCCAAGTATGGGATTGGTTGATGGTTTATAATTTAAGGTGTCCGCTCCTGTTAAAAGCTAGCTTTTTGAGTGAGTTCTACACTTGGACTTATGAACCGATACGAGCCTAGTATGGGATAGGTTCGTATCAGATAATAACATGGACTCTTTCTAGTTTTCGTGTTCTGTAGTATGTTAATGAGAACGAAGACTATTGTGATGATGTTAAGATATGCTTTGCTTGTAGAATCAAAGTGCAAAAGTGCAGATAAAAAATGAACTAAAAAAGTAGGTTAGGTTTGAGGGGTATGTTATGAGTCTAAAGAAGTATGAAGAACCATGTGTCACCATTATATGATTCAATATTGTTCTAACATGAACATAAAAATCAGCTTGTTATGCTATAAATACCATAGCAGTTATGCTATTGGTGATCGTGTAGTAATAGGTTTTTGTGTTTAAATGTAGTGAAGTCTGCCAGATGATGAAGGTGTGTACTGTGTAGTCTATATTGAATTCTCTTTCTATTCGGAACTTTTTATATTGTGTTTGATATCTTAACTACTGTTTCAGATGGTTCTGTGATGCCTTCGTGGTTTGACATTCATGAGATACCTATCACATCTGTAAGCTATTTTCCTCCCATATAGATCTTAGTTATTCTAGTTAACATCCACACTTATAGATGGCTGTCATGTCATTTTTCATTCTTGAGACTTGTCATATGATATGTCAGACAGTTTTAAGTTGTGTCAGGAATTTTGTATTCTAGATACTTTATAGCTCTTCCTTCACAATTATGTACTCGGCAATCTTACTCCTTACCTATTTTATAGTATAAAATGTTGGAGCTGATGAGGAGGATGCCTAAGATATATTACTCCATTGTGTTTAGAACAAAAAAGTTTTGTATTAAGAATTAGATTGTAAAATTGTGTTTATTTTATTTCTCAAAGAGTAGAGACAAGCAGGCCTAGTTATATCTACCTTTTGTTTTACCTCTTCTCATTCTTAGGCACACTTCTCAGTCATTTTCCTTTTTCAAAACAGGATATATGATCATTTTGTTGGTTTATCATATCTGCACTCAATAAAACTGTCTTAAAATCACTTGAAGAATTTATGTAGTGCTTCATAGATTTTAAAAGCCAAATGCATGATTGATAACTTCATCTGTTAGCAACTTTGCTTGGAGCTTAAATATTTTATCATTTATTTGTATATTAGGTGACTAATTTTGATATAAATTTGGACTTGCTGGCATAAGTAAGATTAGCATGATGATAGTTTTATATGTAAGTATGATTAGCATGATGATAGTTTCGTATAAAACACCTGTACTAGGTCTAGAATTAGATGGTAACATCAATTTTTTTTGTAAGGATTATGATGATAATGGTGAGTAAGTTCTTCAACCTGTAAACTTTCTGAAAGAAAATGTTACAGTGGAGGTAGGGAGTAAAAGCTTCATAACTGTGTATATATAATTCACTGTGTTTTAATTACAGAACTCTCCCGTGGATGAAAGTTCGTTGCTAAAAGCAGTTCAGAATGTGCATTCAATGATCGACAAGGAGGTGGCTGCTGGAGTTGATCCTAAAAATGTGTTCATTTGTGGATTTAGTCAAGGAGGTCTATCTCTCTCTTTATCTCACAAACACAAACTCACAGAGACACAGAAACACACACACACACACACATGTGATTGTTTTTTAAAATAACATTAGCATAATTATGAATGTTGCAGGTGCGTTGACCTTGGCCAGTGTTCTATTATATCCGAAAACTCTAGGCGGCGGTGCAATCTTCAGTGGATGGGTACCTTTTAATTCTAGCTCTATAATAGAGCGGATCACACCTGATGCAAAAAGGGTATGTTCTTGTAAAAAACTAGTGCTTTTTGAGATGTAACACTTCATAGCACTAGAAGTGGCAAATGCGACCCACTTACTTACTAACAGGTTGATTTCTTTTTTTTCTTTTATTTATTTTAAACGGGGAGAAAGAAAAGTTTGGTTATAACAGAAACGCTTTAAAAGGGTCAAACAGGTTGAAACTTGTCCACGGTTTATTTTTATTGCATATAACATTATAAATTATTATTTCATTGCATTGAAATATTCATATTATTATTGTACTCGTATATTCTAACTATAATGAACACATTAATTATCGGTAACTTTTATAAAGAAGATAAAAGAAGTGTTTGTTAGTGAATCCAACCCTGCCGCCCCATTCCAACGAATACTAAAAGTGGAACAATTCAACCTCTACCCGTTTTCACGTGTTACTGAACCCACCCATCTTGCCACAATGCCACCTCTATGTACGAGCTTTACACAAACATACAGAAGTATTTATCCTTCTCACAAAATTTGCAATGTTTTTCTAGACATATTTCTCACGAAATTGTTCCTTTATTTTATAAACGTCTAAACTGTTCTTCAGCAAAGATAAAATATCAATAGCTTGGGAACTCCTATCAATATTTCATGCTTTTACAACAGTGGTGAATAGCAGATTTGGAACTTAGAAACTTTCTAAAAAGAAACACTGAATTTTTTGAATCCTGAAATGGAATCTTTTGATAATTTTAAGTTAACTTATAATACCCAGGAAACCTAAATTGTTTGTATCACTAATAAACATTTTGTTTCATATGCAGACCCCGATATTGTGGTCTCATGGTATAGCTGATCCAACAGTGTTGTTTGAAGCTGGACAAGCGGGCCCACCATTTCTTCAACACGTTGGCATGAACTGTGAATTTAAGGTACTACTTGCTTTATCACGAGAAAGTTTCAACACTTCTCTTTTTGGAATCTTACGAGCATCACAACTTTTCACCTTCTTTGATAGTTTCAAATTTAAAACTTTTTACCCTTTCTTGAAAACAGTAGATGTGTTCACTGAACTCATGATCTTGTACAAATAGCATCATCATATACCCGCTGGACTTATAACTTCTCACATTCTGATCTATTCAAAAAAAATATATATATATATATTTTATCATATTTCTTACTCGTCTACCGTTTTTGAATTGACCGTAACTAAGCTTCCTACTAATAATTTGTCTCTTTCTATCTTGTCTTCCGTGGCCGACATAATACTTGTTATATAAGTCCCCAAAGTCTTTCATTTTACTCAAAACAATGCTTTGCCAATTGCCAATATATCTTATTTGTCCACATTGCATACTAGTCGTCCTGGTAAGCATCCACTTCGCTGCACAACAAATTAATTGTCTAGTCCTGTACCATTCTGCATATTGATTGTGGTTCATTCGTTTACAAGAAAAACCAAGTAATACAGAGGTCTCACCAAACCTCTGACCCATTGGTGGTAAAATTACCACTTGCAGAAAGATTTCTACTATCGAGTAGCACCCATTTTGGAAACTGCATTATACTATGTCCACAAGACTGCAATCTGCTGAATCCATAGTTCCAGCTTGGTCAGATGCAAGCATCTCTCCAATTTTTATAGAACCATTTATGACATCAACAGCAACAGCAACAACAAATCCCTTGACAGAATTCAGCTCCTTAAATTTAACAAACCGACCATGATAAAGCTGCTACACATCTTAATCACCGTACTAATTATGCCTTGCTTTGCTAGTGAGTCTGTTTACAGCCTGACCACGACATAAACACCAACATCTCTATTTGGCATCACCGTTCATGCAGTGCTAGATAACATGTAGATACACCTTAATCTGCTCTCAAGATATAACCCAAAGAGATAGGACAAGAGTCATTAAGCACCGGTCTAAACAAACCTTGCTTTTGCAGCCTTGTGAAGGCGCCTCATTTATATATTGCTTTCACTAATTTCATCATCTCATCACCTATTACATCCAAGTAATCTTGTATGAACTTCAAGTCAAAACCGTCCAGTCCCTAGTGCTTTATCTCAGTAACAGTTCCATACAGCCTGTTTCACTTCCTCTCTTATAAAAAGAACAATCTAAATAGTCCTTTGTTCACATTTCATAATCCTTTAAAAGCCCTTGTAGTGTTCGAATGAAGGGCCAGTCTTCCATTGCAAAGTGGCTTTAACATGACTTCTATTTTTTCTTTCATCTTTGACCCTTTAACCACTTTCGAGCCATATATCACAATAGAGGACACACAAGTATATTTGTTGTGCATTTGCATTGCCGGATGAAAATATTTAGAAATCCCATAGTTGAAACCACTTTACCCTTTGAATGTTCTTATTCTTCAGATGGTTACTTTCTTCTTAACAACGATAATACATTCATTTGATCTCTAATTTCAACCACAACTTTCATTCATTCAGATTGCTGATCTCTCAGCTTAATTTTTATGACTTTCTTTTCCAGTGCCTTTGCCTATCTGGTTCTCAAATCATCTGCTCATTTGTTCCCGTCATAGTTTACTTAAAAAGCTTGCTACAAACTGCTTCCTCAGATATATGACTTCTGAACCTGCCTATCTTTTCTGCCGTTTTGAACTTCTATTTGCTCCTTTTGATTCTTAAGAAAAATGTACTTGATTTTTCTTCACAAAACTTTTTAACCTTATTTTGTTGATTTTCAACGCCTTCATTGCCGCGGACTGGCTCTGAAATCCTGCCGCAACATTTTTCTTATTTGTTGCTGAAAAGTTCACATATGGGACTGAAAGCACACTACAAACTGCTTCCGCCTATATGATTTTTGAACCTGTCTTAAGTTCACTGTAGTTTGTAACTTCTATTTACTTTTTTTGATTATCACATAAACGAAAAAATCATATTACTTAACTTCTTTTACCTTATTGAAGGCATTTATTGGTTATTATATAATTACCTGAACATGTTCTTTAAATGTAAATTACAGGCATATCCTGGTCTTGCCCACTCGCTAAACAATCAGGAGTTCCAACACCTGGAATCATGGATCAAATCTCGTTTACAAGGTTCCTCCTGAAGGTTATGCTTAGTTACACATTTACAGTGGAAAAAAGACCGACACTTCGATTTATGAGGCGGACCAGTTTGCTTTTGAAATCTGTTCTAGAGATGTATGAATAAGATAGCCACGTTAAGCTTTGTAAAATGGTTTCGACTTCAGAATATGTCGATGTTGAGATGGTGATACATGACTGATGACTCCTTGTGTCATCTAAGCCTTAAGGCCACCTACATTCATCATCTCATACGGAGCATAACCACATATAGCTCTTAGAAAGTTAGCCGAAACAACTAGGACAAATTTTCCATCAACTCTGAAAATTTCATCAGATTTTTGACGAAAATAAGATGCTAAAAAGTTCAATAAATAAAACAAAATACTAGTAGAAGTGGCATGTCTTTTTACCAACTACTACAGTATATCAATAAACATAGGTTAAAAGAAAAAAATAATTATATAATAATAATAATAATAATAATAATAATAATAATAATAATAATAATAATCCTTTCTTCCAATATACCCGATTGCTACAAATCATATTGGTATAGAAATATAAGTTGTAGTGTCTTGAAATTCTTGATAACTTGCTAGTTCATCCGGATTATCACCACTTTCGTCATATGTTGCTTAATTGTATTTTGGGAGGCAATTCGTCGGTAACCCGTAACACGGTTGTTCGAAAGAACGGTGGAAATTGCTTTAAGGATAGAGATCACTCGCCTTGAAGTAACTAGTAGCCGTAAACTTTGTTTTACGAAACCATCTCTCTAAACCCTGAAAGTAACACATAGAAGTGAAAATTAACTTTTTGTGTGTAGTACTTGTAATTTAGTATAGGGATTTACTTGTTTGGCCGCCCTAAAGTAAATCTATATACATTTTGGCCCTCCTAAAATAAACCGTGTAGCTCCGCCCATTTATATATAAAATGACTGAAATTGCTAACTTAACTCAAATACAAAGCCAAGTTGATTACCTCTAGAAAATAAACTGTCCCTCTACTTTAGCCCCTTCTCATGGGTCCTGGAACTAACGCAAATTCATGTGGTACGTAGAATGCTGTTATCTATACATAACTACCTCAACGCCGTGAAGAGAACCAATTATCTAAATTAGCTAAAGATATGGTCTGGTTATAGCAGAATATTTCAATCTAAGTTGCAAGATGTGATTGTGGACACCAATTGAATTATGTCTTTTGAGACAAGTAAATTATAGTAATGAACTTGCTATTTTCAAGAAAAGAAAAACGTTTTAAACATTATTACTTCAAACGTCGGTAAGTATTCACACTTTACAAACAAATCTTCAAGAGTATATTTAACTTAGGAACCGTTCCTTGTTACTATTTGACCAAAAAAAAATAAAAAATGAATTGTCTTGTTATCAACAATATAATACGGAGTATGATTTTTCAAAGCAGCGAACAAGACTAGAACCGTGTATTTAATTTAACAAGAGCTTATCAGACTTATTAGACTATTTTTATCAATAACCCATTACAATCCAATCTTCTAATAAAATATTATTTTCTCTTTTCTTAACCTATACAACCAATTTATATTTTTTTTACCATTTATCAACAACCCAAAACATATAATATTATTTCTTTATATTCAATTTAATTACGTAAAGTTTTTTATAAACTATATATTTAATAAAATATTTACTCTATGACAAAAATTTATTTGCAACTACAAATAAGAATTCAAGATTGGCCATCAAATTTGAGAATCACAAAGCAACCAAAGTTGACAACCCAATCTTCTATATGCTATTCATTTCTAATAAAAAATATTTTTTTTTTTTGGTTTTTTTCTTGCCAATCTTATTGATAAAGATAGCCTTAAAGGCTCTCTATGCCAAATACTTTTACACTAGAGGGGATAAAACTAGGGGAGTGTTTGGTATTTGGGTTTATAGGGGTTTAGGTTGAAAGATGAGTGAAATAATTTGCTTGGTTTGCCAGGTTTAGATTGACGCGCAATATTTAGTCCAAAATTTTATCCCCTGTAACATGCTGGGATTTGACTTCTACTCCATCTAATGGTCTTTTAATATTTACAAATATTCCTCATTCACACGTAGCGTACTATTTATAACTTTATTATAAAATATTTATTTAAAAACTCTAATATAATATTTTATCTCTTTTAACTTTTTTTATTATTTTTATATCAAATATAAATCATAAACCAAATCCAAATTCAAGTCTAAACCCATCTATAAACCAAACGACCCCTAATCTCTTAGGCTACTCACAGTGGTGACCCGTATTGCATCATTTTTCCGGCTGCAACCTCAGCTTTCTCTCTCCTCAACCCATATTCATCTCTCTCATCACAGTGGTGACCCATATTGCATCATTTTTTTAAACATTTTTAATTATGCATGCATGTAAATTTTCTGCATATAAATTTTAAACACGTGTACATGCATGCAAAATAAGTTTATACGTGTATCACCCTTTTGGCCTTATCTCTCCAAGCAGCACACAAGCAGCACAACTTCAATTTTTTTTCATAACAAACAAGCAACATCATTTTGGCCTTATCTCTCCAAGCAGCAAACAACCATCCTTTTATATCTTGAGAACATGCAGCAAACAAGCTTCATTTCATGCAGCAAACAAGCATTATTCAAGCTTCATTTCATCATCCTTATTACATCATACTCGAGAACATGCAGCAAACAAGCAGCAAATGAACAGCAAACAAGCATTATTTTGATATCTCCAACTTCATATATATCAAGGTTTTGATATTGAAATGAATTCATGAGTCGGTTGCAAATATTAACATTTGGGTGGATTTTTTGGATTTGTTGTCTATTAATATTGAAAGATTTATTTGTGAAATATCGGTTGGTTATTCGAACGATATTGAAATTTTTGTTCCGGCGACCGTGTAGGACCGAAAATATGTATGATTCATGTGGTTCGGGAGGTCTTGGTTGATCAAAGAATATGAAATCCATGATTAGTTTTAGAGAGAGAAAGTAGAGAGAGAGAGAGGTGAACAAAGATATGATTTTATTATGAAAGATGGTTACACACTCACACCTCTCAAGTGAAGACTTGAGGGGTATATATAGGGCAAACATAAGACAACTATTACAATATGACATTAGTAGTCCCTGCATTATATGCATATTAGTTGTCTACTCCAATTCACGTAAATATCGCTCAGCTTCATTTCTAACAATCTCCCTCCAGCTGGAGATATACGTGAATTGGTTACAATGATTCATAACAAGTAAAATAAAACAATCAAAGTAAGCGCAGCAATGCTGAGGAAGACTTCATAGCTCTTTATCTTCATAAATATCCCCAACAATCTTTCTTTACTTGCAAACGAATCATGTACTAATCTAATTGGGTTATTTCTCCCTCCCAATTAGTAAGCCCTTTTCACTTACATGCTCCCTCCCAAATTGACAACCCATTAGATATAACCTTTATGCTTGTAGAAGAAGTTTCTCTGAATTATGCCCAAATTATCTTCAGTCTCTTATCTTGTCATGCACAGCGGAAAGTGGATAATAGACTGATAAACTGTAACTTCTTCACAGGTTTGTTTGGGGAGCATCATATCGACATCTTCAACTCACTTAGAATGCTTCCAGATCTTCAATAAAAGCGCCGATGTACGCATTTCTCCCTCCAGGATGATGACGATCTTTCGGAATCATCATAAATATGTGTACATAGAAATATCAACTGTAAGCAACATACAAATCAATACCCCATGAGTTGATGTCAACAACTACTCTCTCTACAATTCTCCCCAGATCAACCTCTTATCAAACCTCATTTCACTTCCACTGGCTAATAGTAAGTGACCACGTATGGAGAGAACCTGATATGACAAACTTGAGAATGAAGTACAATTCCCCAGACTTGTGACTTAAGCTTGTACTAATGTGTGATTAAGAACATATTGAGCACAACAACGTCACTCCTTACAATATAGGTAGTGGCATATACCCAACCATCCATCCTTTATTGTATATCCGCCTCTTGAACAATCCACAACCTTTTGTGACACCGAGCACTACAACGTAACTCCTTAAAGTGATAGCTATTGTGAGCATTAAGAACCAACTTATGCGTTTATAGATCTCATACATAGCTAGATGTCCAAGTCTTAATCACTATTCCATAAATGCTCAAACAAGGATCTTCAAAAGTCTTGCATCCAACCAACCCCTAGACCTTGAGATACTAAGTACACGCACCCGTGAAACATCACTTCAAGTTTAAATAAATAATAAACAAATAATCTCCGTAGTCACATTTCGATAACGTTTAAAATTTAGCCATGAATTATGTATCCCCGTGAATATTATAATACCAAAGTACCACTCACTCAAACAAATATTATCAAATAGTGCGTCCAAAAAATAAATTTCGTATAACACTTTTGATAGTTCAATTATTTTTAGCCTCAGTCCATATTAATTTTCGAATTGAATGATATAAGCCGAATCCATATATTTGTGCACGTCAGTCCATTCCGATCACTTAGGCCCACAACCCATAACTTGGATTACACAATCCATAAGTATGTAGAAACCCAAATCCAGTACACATGCTGATAGATATACTCGTTAACACACTCAGATGACCTAAATCTAAGCATACAAACATCTCATTCTCATACGCCTACCACTTTTGATATCCTCTCACCAAATAAACGCATCTCCTTTTTTTCTTAATACTCTCCTCAACCACCAAACACAACTCTTCTCAATATCTAACTGATATTATCAATCTCAGTTACAATCATCATCAAAGTCGAATATCACAAACACAACGTCAACGAATCGACATAATAAATTACTATGCTTCTGATTGTGTTTGATGTTTTGGAGTTGATAAGATGTTCTTGGATCGAGATTCAAGGTGATGGTTTAGGTTAGTTTTATATATGAGGTTGTTTTGATTCGGATGTTGGGTGTAGGCCGTGGCTGCTGATGATGAGTTATAACTGAGGTTACTTTTGAGTCTTTGGTATTTGGTTGAGGTCAAAACGGTCTCTTTTCTGCTTCATCTGGATTTTCGAAAAAAAAATTTCTTATAATTTTCGAAACATTTCATCTTGAAAATTTTTGAAACTTTGTTACCCCCAAAAAAATTTCGAAAGTTTTCTTTCTCTTAACTTTTCGAAAATATTACTTTTCGAAAGTTAGGGTATTGAGTTTTCGAAAACAGGTGTGTTCTCGATAACAAGTACATCGAGAATTTCTTATACAAGAAATTCCGATTTTTTTCGGCGATTATTCCGACCAAAGATTCCGAGCAGTTTCCGATGACCATTTTGACCATATTATCTTTCCATTTAGACCACAACAGTTGAGACCAGATTCACGGGATGGTACAAAAAGTCACAAAAACAATGAGTAGTACAAAAAACTGTTAACAATGGACTGTGTTAGACACAAAATAATAGTTTTTGTAGATCCGTGAATGAAAGCTTGAGACTTTTTGACCATTGATACATAAAGTATTGTATAGAAACTGTTTTACCAATAAAGCAAGAAAGAAAAAAATTTCCAGGTCCTAAAAAAGTTGGTAAAAACAGCTTAAAAAACCACACAAATCATTAAATAGAACACCATGAGCTCCGATATCAATTGTAGGACCGAAAATATGTATGATTCATGTGGTTCGGGAGGTCTTGGTTGATCAAAGAATATGAAATCCATGACTAGTTTTAGAGAGAGAAAGTAGAGAGAGGGAGAGGTGAACAAAGATATGATTTTATTATGAAAGATGGTTACACACTCACACCTCTCAAGTGAAGACTTGAGGGGTATATATAGGGCAAACATAAGACAACTATTACAATATGACATTAGTAGTCCCTGCATTATATGCATATTAGTTGTCTACTCTGATTCACGTAAATATCGCTCAGCTTCATTTCTAACAGACCGATTTACACATTACCTCCACATTGGTGATATCGATCGTCTATATCGATCGATCGATCCTAAGGATCGATTTTTTCCGATCCACTATGAACAGCCTTAAGGCACCTTCTGTGCATGTACCTTTATTAAATTTAAGTTTTCATGATATTTTAGTAGAGGGTTATAGGGGGTGATGAATGAGAAAGATAATGAAAAAGTATGATTGGTAGAATATAATGCAATGACCTATTACCCAATAAATTGGAGAAATTTATTTTCTTTACATTTCACTTTCCCCACCATTATCTTACCATTTCCTTTTCTTTTTCCTGAATTTGAACTAAGAGCACCCTTAGCAAAAGAAACAAACAGTTATAAAGGTAAGTCCCTCACTATTTTAGACATAATAATAATAATAATAATAATAATAATAATAATAATAATAATAATAATAATAATAATAATAATATATTAAATAAAATAAAAAAAAAAAAAAAAAAAAAAAAAAAAAAAAGGTTCACAAGTATGATGAAACTGGAAGCAATTCAAGTAAATAAATTCTACTAAGTAAAAACAAACCCACAGTGATGGATTCTTTCATGTTGACTTGTAGTATAACTTAAGGGGACCCCTATATTAACGGGGTCTACTACCCCTTCTGCAAACCCTCCCTATGGGTAGGGTACTGTTCATGTACTATGTATGCAGGGTTTTTTTTTTTATTATTATTTTTTTTTTGTCTGTTTGTTGTTTTTTTTTTCTTTGTCTATGTTTTTAACTTTTTGTCCATGTTTTTTTTGAAGTCATGTTACTACACAATCTTTGTCCATGTTTTGTTCCAAGTGCATGCACATATGTAGAGTATTACACAAGCTCAGATTAAGGGCAGATACAAGCTCAGATTTACACAATCATCATCGCCAATTTTTTTGTCCAAGTGCATAAGCACATATGCAGTATTACACAAGCAGTATTACACAAGCATTTAGCACACAATAGGCTCAGATTAAGATAATCATCATCGCCGATTTAGAATTTTTTTGTCCAAGTGCATAAGCACAAAGCAGATTGCACAGTGATAAAATATCTACAAGTGTTTATAAAACAAGTGTTTGGCTCGGATATGAAGGCTGCAAAGTGATAAAATATCACTTTGCCATGCCTTTCGGTTTTTAGAAAACCATTCGTCATCGCCTTTTTTGAAACAGATAAGTATGCAAGTGCACAGATTGCACACAAGTGAAACAGATAATTATGCAAGTGCTCAGATTGCACCCAAGTGCACATATTTGCCCCCAAGTGCACAGATTGCACACAAATTGCACCCAAATGTGCACATATCGCACCCAAACCAAGTACCAATAATTGGCAGGGTTTGCCCACAAGTCTCACAGTACCAACAGCAAAGATTCAAAGCAAAGTACCACAAGTGCACAGATTGCACACAAATTGCACCCAAATGTGCACATATTGCACCCAAACCAAGTACCAATAATTGGCAGGGTTTGCCCACAAGTCTCCCAGTACCAACAGCAAAGATTCAAAGTAAAAGTACCAACAGTAAAGATTCCTGCAGTAAAGAATCCTGCAATTACTCACAAGAAAGTAAAAGTACCAACAGTAAAGGCTCCATTATAAACAAGGCTCACAAAGAATCAGATTGCACAAGTGATGAAAGCTACTTCACCACAATCAATATCACAACAATAACAAAGCAGATTGCACAAGTGAAAGCTAACTCGCCACAATCAGTAAGTAAAGGGATGGGTAATAATGACGGGGGTATTTGGTTAGATTAACCCTCACTATTTAAATACTCTAACAAACCATTTACTTGCAGATTGCACAGAAGTGAAACACAAGCAGCAAGTGAAAGCCGCAAGTGAAACACAACAAATATCTTTGGCTGCCGAAATGTCTAATTCACCATTTTACACAAATGAGGTAACATTAGGCTCACATTATATATTGTTGCAACATAAGCAAGTTTAAGCAAGTTTTATCATATTTGGCTGCAACTTCAAAGGTTGCAAAAAAAAAAAAAAAAAAAAAAAAAAAAAAAAAAAAAAAAAAATTGTCTGTCCATTTGGTAATGCCACGCCAATATCAAAACCTTTTTTTTTAAATCATCATTGCCGTATCTCATTTTTTTTTAAACAAACTGCTTAAATCAAAGTGCTTATCAAGTTTCAAAAGCAAACTGCTTAAACCAAGTTTCAAATGAAACTGCTTATAAGCAGTTTCATCACAAACTGCTTATCAATCATATTAGAGAGGGTTAATCTAACCAAATAGCCCCCATCAATATAACCCATCCCATATGGACAGAGCACAAGGGTTTGCAGCAGAGGGGTAGACCCCGTTAATATAGTAGAGCCCCATAATCACACATAATCACATACCTGTGGACTGTGGGGTAGGCCAGAGCAGGTATTCATACCACTCATGGGTGGCAGATCAAGGTGTTAACCTACCCTCAGCCACAAGTATTCATCACCACAGAACCACCAACATAATCACATTTACATCACATAATCACATCATTCACATACATGTGGACTGTGGGGTAGGCCAGAGCAGGTATTCATACCACTCATGGGTGGCAGATCAAGGTGTTAACCTACCCTCAGCCACAAGTATTCATCACCAAAGAACCACCAAAATCATCACCACAGAACCACCAAAATCATCACCACAGAACATGAATTTTTTAGATCTAATTAGGGTTTCATAAAAATTTGGGGTTTTTAAAATTAATCAGTAGATCTTTCAATTAACATATGTTAATTGAAAGATTACTCATTTAATTTTAAAAAACCCCCAATGTTTTACGAAACCCTAATTAGATCTAAAAAAGAACACCCCAAAACACCATCACCACAGATCTTTCAAATTAATCAGTATATCTTTCAATTAATGTTGGTTAATTGAAAGATTACTAGTTAATTATAAAAAAACCCCCAATTTTTTTCAAACCCTAATTAGATCTGAAAAAATATTTTTACAAACCCCCAAGTTTATATCAAAAAATTACAAACCCCCAAGTTTATATGAAAAAATATGCACTAACCTGTTTATATCAAAAAACCATCACCACAGAACCACAGAACCCCCAGTTTTTTTTTTATGAAACCCTAATTTCTCACACCCAGAATCAGATAATCACGTAACACATCACATACCACATCACCATAAATCAACATCACATACCAGAATTAGATCTAACATAGTTTTAGATCTAAAGTATTTTTAGATCTAAAATAGAGAGAGAGAAAAAGAGATAGAGAGAGAGATTAGAGAGAGTATTACACCGTTTGTGTGTGTGTGGTGTGTGTGGTGTGTGATTAAGAGAGAGAGAGAGAGAGAGTACGCGTACGCGTTTTTAACTTTTATTTTATTTTTATTTATTTTTTTTGTATTTAAAAGTTGTAAAAATAAAAGTTGTATAAAAATTTAAAAGTTGTATAAAAATTTGTAAAAAGTTGTATAAAAATTTGTAAAAAGTTGTAAAAAGCTTTAATTTATTGTATGTAAAAGTTGTAAAAAAAATTAATTTATTGTATGTAAAAAGTTATAAATTTTTTTTTTTAATTTGTATAATGTAAAAGTTGTAAAAATTAAAAGTTGTATAAAAAGTTATACAAATGTAAAAGTTGTAAAAATTAAAAGTTGTAAAATTTAAAAATGTAAAAATGTAAAAGTTGTATAAAAAGTTATAAAAATATAAAAATGTAAAAATGTAAAAGTTGTAAAAAATGTTATGTATTTTCAGGTTTTCGGTTCTCACGGGGAAGTAACTGAGTGGGCGCAAAATATAGCTCGTGGGCTAGGTTTTGTAATTGTTAAAGATAGAACCAAATCAGAACATGGTCATATGAACGAAATCAATTACAGGTGTACAAAGGGTGGTACGTATACATCTCAAGGTAGTGTCAGACGGAAAACCAAAACAAGTAAAACTGGTTGTCCATTCAGATTAAATGCGAAATATCATCGAACAAAAAATTATTGGGTATTGAGGGTGAAGGATGATACGCATAATCATGATATGCTAGAGTCGTTGCATGGTGTGCCATATGCAATGCGATTAAAGGATGATGAGTTGGGTTTGGTCAGAGAATTGACAGATTATAACGTACGACCACTTAATATACTTTCGACAATAAAGGGTCGTAATCCGGATAACGTGTCTAGCGTTAGAACTATATATAACACACAAGATAAGTTCCGGAGAGTCAGAGTAGGTGATAGAACTCCAATTCAAGTCCTTTACTCGCATTTGCAACAATCAGGGTATACATGGTACCCGAGGGTAAATGAGCATACCAACGAGCTTGAGGAGCTATTTTTTGTGCACCCCACGTCGTATGCTATATGGTGTACATTCCCTGAAGTCATGCTGATGGACTCCACGTACAATACCACGGTGTTTAAATTGCCGTTGTTGGAAATTGTTGGACTAACTTCAACAAACAAAACATTTTCAATGGCGTATAGCTTTTTATCCAGTGAACAAGGGCATAATTTTAGATGGGTATTGCAACGTGTGAAGCAAGTGATTGGCGAAAGATATTACCCACGTGTTATCGTCACTGACAGAGATTTAGCGTTAGTTAGGGCAATAAGAGCAGAATTTCCTGACGCTCACCAATTACTCTGTCGATGGCATATACAGCAAAACATACTTAAGTTTTGCAAAAATAAATTCACAGGTGGGGATATTGACTATGACTCCGTTAAAAAACGATGGGATTGGATGGTTAAAGCTCCGACCTTCGAATCGTTCGAGCGACGTTATCGACGCCTACAAGAGCTATTGGTCAACCATCAGGGTACTTAATTATTAATTGATTGTTTTTAAATATGCACCCAAATGACCTTTAATTAATTCATTGTTTTTTTCAGATGTCGCTTTGTATCTGCATAACTGGGTGCAAGATTACGCACCCATGTTTGTCTCGTATATTACCGACCGATATAAATCCTACGGCCAGACAACAACGTGCAGAGTTGAGGCTCACCACGCGTTGTTGAAATTATATTTGAACGGCACACAGTCCAAATTAGACAGGTTGTTGAGGTCGGTCGATAAGATTCTCATTACGCAAGAAGATGCGATAAAAGAGACTTTCAATAGAAGCATGAACGAGAAACTAATTAAGTGTGTTGTACCACTATTTCACGAATTAACGTATAAAGTTTCTAAACATGCTTTGAACCTCATACACAAAGAACTCCACCTGTCGATCGCCCCAGAAGACTGTAGCCATAAGGATAGCGAGGATTTTATTGAGCGCATTCCAGAGATTTTCCGTCCACAGGTAATAAGTATAAATAATGTGCTAGGTGACGGAAATTGTGGGTTTCGATGCATTGCCCATTGGATTGTGCAAGACCAAGATAGATGGGCCGATGCTAGATACATGTTAATACAAGAGTTACAAAGACATAGTGTAACTTACGTGAGTATGTGGGGGGAAGAAGACTTTAACCACCTTCGTGAAACATTAAACTGGTTTAATGGACCAGCGCCTGAAGATTACTGGATGACGATGCCACATAACGGTCTGGTCATCGCTTCAGCTATTCGCCGACCTCTTGTATATATAGACCGTAATGGTTGGTTCACATGTTTACCCCTATTTTCTGCTCCAAACTTATCACATGAAATTGACCCCATTGTGATTGCGCATGTGGGGGAGAACAGTGGTGCTCATTACATTTGTCTCAATATAGACAGAGATTCTCCACTACCACATTACCACCCACAATGGAGGTGGTTCAAACAGCCACTTGCAAATGAATGGGATACAATATATAACCATCGATGTATTTTGTAAATGTTGTAAATGATTATTTAAATGTAAATCGTTTAAATGTTAATTGTTTGAAACATCGTTTAAACATTATTGATTGCTAATGTAAATTATTATGCAAATTCTTTGGTCAGATGAGCTAAAGAAATCCTTTCTGGTGCCGATGTAATAGAGGATTTATTGTAGAACGGAAATCCTGGCAAAATGATAGTCGTGGGCGACTGTTTTATGCATGTCCTCTTTCAGTGGTAAATAATCATACGTTTGCTTAGTTATGTAAATAATTTGTTTCTTAAAAATACATTTCTTATTATTTTCTTAACATGTAACAGCCAGGTACAAAAGACTATGGGTGTCGATACTTCGCGTGGAAAGATGAATTTGAAGCAGAGCACTTTAATCAACCATCTTCTTCAACGCATTGCTCAAACTGCGTTGCTACAAAAAATGAGAACAAGTTGTTGAAGGCAAGAATAAAGGCGCTGGAAATTGAGTTAGAAATGGCAAGGAATCCTGAGGATCACGCTTGTCAGTCAAGTGCCCGGCTCCATGATCTTTTAAATGAGATGAATAATCTTCATATGTCATAGATGTTGTTGTTTTTAAATAATATGTATAACGTTGTCGTTTAGTTTAATAATAACAGTTTTTGTTGCAGTTATTTAACGTGCTATTATACAAACAAAATAATTATACAAAACATTATTAAACACAAATATACAAAATATTATACATATACAATACATTTACTTTAAACAATACATTTACTTTATACAAAACATTACTTAAAAAAAAAAAAAAAAAAAAAAAAAAAAAAAAAAAAACGCTAAACGACAAAATAGGGAAAAAGACAAAAAAAATATAAACTAGTACTCCCTACTAGTTGTAGAGAGGGTTAATCTAACCAAATAGCCCCGTGATTTTAACCCATCCCATAACTTAATTATGAGTCCCTTCGCCGTGGTTTCAAGGAATTTACCAAAGTCATAACATATTGCCAAGGCCCTTCAACTCATTAATGGTGCAAATATTAAGTCAAACTCAAACTGAAACTGAAAATTCAATGGCATCAAAAAGCTTCATACTATGGTTACATGGTTTAGGTGATTCAGGTCCAGCAAACGAACCCATCAAATCCATCTTCACTTCTCCTCAATTTAAAAACACTCGTTGGTCTTTCCCTTCTGCTTCAAACCAACCTGTTACTTGTAATAGTAAGTCCCACTTTTTTTTTTTTTTTTTGGTTGATTAATTACTTATTAATCTTGAATTTTGTATGTAATATGTGTATGTTCTGTTGGTGTCATGATTGATTTTGAATTGAGTTTGCTTTTAGTATAGTTGATTAGCAAACAAAGACCCGGATTTGACAATGTGGGTTGTGAGTGCTTTTCTCGCCCGGTTCAGGTTTTGATTAAACTAGGAATGAAATATTTGAAATGTAAGGACCAAAGATTTTAGTATAATACAGTTTTTTAAGTTTACTGATACCCCCGTGTAATCACATTTCCGATTTTTAGTTACCCTTTTCTAAGGTAATTTTCCCTAAATGTGTATTTCCATGTTTTAGGTTGTTGTTTTGTTGCTCTCTCAAATTGGTGGTGTTTATATGACATGTTTTGAGTAATGCTGCTCTTAGTAATTTAGTATAGTTTATATATCAATAAGAAGCGCTAATTAGAAAGTAAATGTGCTCATCCTTGTGCAATTACGTAACAAATAGAGAGAGAACCAAAGATGTTTTTATGGGAGCGTAAATACCCAAGAAACATAGTTTTAGTTACCAAAGAGGGAGGGAACAGCAAACATACTTTTAACGACCCTGTCAGAATAAAGTAAGTAACATGGCCAAATTGGAGCAAAAATGTTACTAGTAAGTTGTTACTTTGTGTGTCTTGGCAATAGTATTCTTTTCCAAGTCACCTGCTTTATATGTTATTTGTAATTCTAAGTCTGATTGTAGGACAAAACAACATAATGTAGCTGTATTCACCAAACTAGTTATTGGAAAGGTGGTTATAGTTAGTGGCAGATCTGATTCTTTAGTTTGTGACCCTTTTAAACTATATATTTTAGCATATCTATTATCTGTGTTTCGGAGGGTGGGGAGAAAGGAATCCAATTGGAGGAAACCAGTTTTTTTCTTGAACATTAAGTACTCACAAACACACGTCCTTGATGGGAATGGAGGATACCAAATACCAATAAGTTTATATAGTATATTTGTGTGGTAATGTAGGATACCAAATACCAAATACCAGATGCTTTTACTTATTAAAAAAGCATATATTCATAGTGTATATATCATAAAACCGGGTCGTAGATGTTATATGATAGACCCTGAATAGGCATGGTGCTGGATGTAGAAGGGTCTTTAAACACCTATAGTAGGTGGTTGAACTCGACCGAAGAGATGAAGTATATATCGAAGAGATAAAAAAAATGAATAAAAAGGTTGGTTAGGATTGAGGGGTATGTAACGAGTCTAAAGAAGTATGAAGAACCATGTGTCATCATTATATGCTTCAATATTGTTCTAACATGAACTTAAAATCATCTTGTTATGCTATTGGTGATCGTGCAGTAATAGGTTTATCATCTGACTCTGCTAGTACTTTTTTCTCTATCAGCACACAGTTTCTTGATAGTTTTTGTGTATAAATGTAGTTAAGTCAGTCAGATGATGAAGGTGTGTAGTCTATATTGAATTATCTTTCTATTCGGAACTTTTTATGCTGTATTTGATATCTTAACTACTGTTTCAGATGGCTATGTGATGCCTTCATGGTTTGACATTCATGAGATGCCTATCACATCTGTAAGCTATTTTCCTCCGATATAGATCTTAGTTATTCTAGTTAACATCTACACTCATCATATGATATGTCACACACTTCTAAGTTGTGTCAGGAATTTTGTATTTTAAATTTCTTAAAACTTGAGAGTCTAGATACTTTATACTTTACAGCTCTTCCTCCAGAATTATGGACTCGGCAATCTTACTCCTTACCTAGTCTATAGTATAAAATGTTGGAGCTGATGAGGAGGATGCCTAAGATATATTGCTCCATTCTGTTTAGAACAAAAAAGTTTTGTTTTACGAATTAGATTGCAATATTTTTCAATTGTTTTTATTTTATTTCTCAAAGAGTAGAGACAAGCAGGCCTAATTATATCTACCTTGTCTCATTCTAGGCATATAAGTTAGTCTTCTCAGTCATTTTCCTTTTTCAAAACAGGATATATGCTCATTTTGTTGGTTTATCATATCTGCACTCAATAAAACTGTCTTAAAATCACTTGAAGAATTTATGTAGTACTTCATAGATTTTGAAAGCCAAACGCGTGATTGATAACTTCATCTGTTAGCAACTTTGCTTGGAGCTTAAATATTTTATCATTTATTTGTATATTAGGTGACTAATTTTGATATAAATTTGGACTTGCTGGCATAAGTATGATTAGCATGATGATAGTTTCCTATAAAACACATATACTAGGTCTAGGTGGTATCATCAATTTTTTTGTAAGGATTATGATGATAATGGTAAGTTCAACCTGTAAACTTACCGAAAGTTACAGTGGAGGTAGGGAGTAAAAGCTTCATAACTGTGTACATATAATTCACTGTGTTGTAATTACAGAACTCTCCCGTGGATGAAAGTTCGTTGCTAAAAGCAGTTCAGAATGTGCATTCAATGATCGACAAGGAGGTGGCTGCTGGAGTTGATCCTAAAAATGTGTTTATTTGTGGATTGAGTCAAGGAGGTCTCTCTTTATCTCACAAAACACACACACACACACACACACACACACACACACACACATGTGATTGTTTTTTAAAATAACATCAGCATAGAATGTTGCAGGTGCGTTGACCTTGGCCAGTGTTCTATTATATCCGAAAACTCTAGGTGGGGGTGCAGTCTTCAGTGGATGGGTACCTTTTAATTCTAGCTCTATAATAGAGCGGATCACACCTGATGCAAAAAGGGTATGTTCTTGTAAGAAACTAGTGCTTTTTGAGATGTCTCGCAAATGCGACCCACTTACTAACAGCTTTATTTGGTTTTTACTTTTATTTATTTTAAACGGGTAGAAAGAAAAGTTTAGGTATAACAGAAACGCTTTAAAACGTTTAAACAGGTTGAAACTTGTCCACGGTCTATTTTTAATGCATATAACATTATAACTTATTATTTCATTTCATTGAAATATTTAGATTATTATTGTACTCATTTATTCTAACTATAGTGAACACATTAATTATTTGCAACTTTTATAAAAAAAAGATAAAAGAAGTGTTTGTTGGTGAATCCAACCCTGCCGCCCCATTCCAACGAATGCTAAAATTGGAACAGTTCAACCTCTACCTGTTTTCACTAGTTACTGAACCCACCCATCTTGCCAGAATGCCACCTCTATGTTCTTCTCACAAAATTTGCAGTGTTTTTCTAGGCATAGTTCTCACGAAATTGTTCCTTTATTTTATAAACATCTAAACTGTTCTTCAGCAATGATAAAATATTGATAGGTTGTGAACTCCTATCAATATTACATGCTTTTACAACAGTGGCGAGTAGCAAATTTGGAACTTAGAAACTTTCTAATAAGAAACACTGAAATTTTTTGAATCCAAAATGGAACCTTTTGAAATTTTAAGTTAATTTATAATACCCAGAAAACCTAAATTGTTTGTATTACTAATAAACACTTTGCTTCATGTGCAGACCCCGATATTGTGGTCTCATGGTACAGCTGATCCCACAGTGTTGTTTGAAGCTGGACAAGCGGGCCCACCATTTCTTCAACAAGTTGGCATGAACTGTGAATTTAAGGTACTACTTGCTCTATCACGAGAAAGTTTCAACACTTCTCTTTTTGGAATCTTACGAGCATCACAACTTTTCACCTTCTTTGATAGTTTCAAATTTGGAACTTTTTACCCTTTCTTGAAAACAGTTGATGTGTTCACTGAACTCATGATCTTGTACAAATAGCATCATCATATACCCACCGGACTTATAACTTCTCACATTTTGATCTACTCAAAAAAATATTTTATCATATTTCTTACTCGTCCATCTACCATTTTTGAATTGACTGTAACTAAGCTTCCTACTAATAATTTGTCTCTTTCTATCTTGTCTTTCCTGGCCGACATAATACTTGTTATACAAGTCCCCAAACTCTTTCGTTTTACTCAAAACAATGCTTTGCCAATTGCCAATATATGTTATTTGTCCACACTGCATACTAGTCGTCCTGGTAAGCATCCTTCGCTGCACAACAAATTAATTGTCTAGTCCCGTACCATTCTGCATATTGACCGTGGTTCGTTTACAACAAAAACCAAGTAATACAGTGGTCTCACCAAACATCTGACCCATTGGTCGACGGTGGTAAAATTATGATACGAACCAGATCGATGAAGAGATAAAAAGAAGAAAATAACAAGATAGATGGTTTATGTTAATGGGATAAACCGACCCCCCGATGGTTTATATTAATGAGATAAACCGACCCCCGATATTGATAACCAAATCAATAATTCATATCATTCATCATAATAAGAATTACAACCCTAATGCCCTATTTATAATAAAAAGACACCC
Source organism: Artemisia argyi (assembly GCA_030686995.1). NCBI lineage: Eukaryota > Viridiplantae > Streptophyta > Magnoliopsida > Asterales > Asteraceae > Artemisia > Artemisia argyi. Next base: position 103,882,616 of record CM060686.1, on the reverse strand, counting down.
TAATACTAATCTTGTAGAACAAGATATAATCTTTACTTTAAATAAACACTATCTACTAATTAAATAGCGTAGGGTCGTATCAAATTACCACTTGCAGAAAGATTTCTCCCATTTTTGAAACTGCATTATACTTTATCCATAAGACTGCAATCTGCTGAATCCATAGTTCCATCTTGGTCAGATGCAAGTATCTCTCCTATTTTTTATAGAACCATTTATGACATCAACAGCAACAGCAACTGCAAATCCCTTGACAAAATTCAGCTCCTTAAATTTAACAAACCGACCATGATTAAAGCTGCTAAACATCTTAATCACCATACTAATTATGCCTTGCTTTGCTAGTGAGTCTGTTTACAGCCTCACCACGACAGAAACACCAACATCTCTATTTGGCATCACCGTTTATGCAGTGCTTATAACATGTAGATATTAAACACCTTAATCTGCTCTCAAGATATAATCCATAATTTGTTTTCTATTTTGGAAGAAAGGCGTATTGAAATTTCCACATTATTATTCTCTTAAAGTCTTGAGGCTAATGTTATAGCTACATCACCTACCGTCTTTTATATAGAGATATCATTACCACCCAAAGAGATAGCACAAGAGTCATTAAGCACCGGTCTGAACAAACCTTTTCTAGAATGAACATAATGAATAATGCTTTTGCAGCGTTCGTGATGGCGCCTCATTTATATATTGCTTTCATTAATTTCATCATCTCGTCACCTATTACATCGAGTAATCGTGTATGAACTCCAAGTCAAAACCGTGCAGTCCCTATGCTTTATCTCAGTAACAGTTCCATACAGCTTGTTTCACTTCCTCTCTTGTAAAAAGAACAATCTAAATAGTTGTTTGTTCACATTTCATAATCCTTTAAAAGCCCTTGTAGTGTTCGAATGAAGGGCCAGTCTTCCATTGCAAAAAGTGGCTTTAACATGACTTCTATTTTTTCTTTCATCTTTGACCCTTTAACCACTTTCGAGCCATATATCACAATAGAAGACACACGAGTAAATCTGTTGTGAATTTGCATTGCCGGATGAAAATATTTAGAAATCCCATAGTCGAAACCACTTTACCTTGAATGTTCTTTTTCTTCAGAAGTTCAGATCGTTACTTTCTTCTTAACAACGATAGTACATTTGATCTCTAATTTAAACCACAACTTTCATTCATTCATATTCCTGATCTCTCAGCTTAGTGTTTATTACTTTCTTTTCCAGTGCCTTCATTGCCTAATTGGTTCTCAAATCCCAGGTCAACATCTGCCTCATTTGTTACTGACAAAGTTTACTTAAAAAGCTTGCTACAAACTGCTTCCTCAAATATATGACTTCTGAAGCTGTCTATCTTTTCTGCCATTTTGAACTTCTATTTACTCTTTTTGATTCTTAAGAAAAATGTCCTTGATTTTTCTTTCACAAGACTTTTTAACCTTATTTTGTTGATTTTCAATGCCTTCATTGCCGCTGACTGGCTATGAAATCCTGCCGCAACATTTTTCTTATTTGTTGCTGAAAAGTTCACATATGGGACTGAAAGCACACCACAAACTGCTTCCTCCTATATGATTTTTGAACCTGTCTTAAGTTCACTGTAGTTTGTAACTTCTGTTTACTCTTTAATGAGTTAATCATCACATAAACGAAAAAATCATGTTACTTAATTTTCTTTCATAAGACTTCTTTTACCTTATTGAAGGCATTTATTGGTTATTATATAATTACTTGAACATTTTCTTTAAACTGTTAATTACAGGCGTATCCTGGTCTTGCCCATTCGCTAAACAATCAGGAGCTCCAATACCTGGAATCATGGATCAAATCTCGTTTACAAGGTTCCTCCTGAAGGTTATGCTTAGTTACTCATTCACAGTGGAAAAAAGATTGACACTTCGATTTATGAGGCGGAACAGTTTGCTTTTGAAATCTGTTCTAGAGATGTATGAATAAGATAGCCACATTAAGCTTTGTAAAATGGTTTACAACTTAAGAATATGTTGATGTTGAGTTGGTGATAAATGACTTATAGCCAGTGTTGTAAATATCGGTCTTGGCGGCCGATATATCACTGATATATCGCTTATCGGTGGTCCACCGCCACGATATTTGGCATATCGGTCAAATATATCGATCATGGTCAAAATCGGCCAAAATCGGCCAAAATCGGTCCTTGGCGGTCAAGATCCGGTCAAAATCGTTTTTTTTTTTTACTAAATCTGATGTTTCCGGCGATTCCAAAATCCGGTCAACGGTCAAGATCCGGCTAACGGTTGTTTAAGAAGATAAAAGCTGGAAGAAATATGTTTTGAAAAGAAGAATGAATCAAAGATGTACCTTTACATGTTTTGATTAAAAGATGGAAGAAATATTGATTGCGGTTGGTGTGAAATGTTAAGAGAATGTGTGACTACAAAGAGATAGAGAGGCTGATGTACGTGTGGGCAAAAGTGATTTTAGGGATATTATAACTTGTCTTAAATACCAAAGGTTTAGGGTAGAAAATGGGCTGGACCTTTTATCTATTCCAAACGAAATTTGGGCTGCTAAAAGGCCTATTCGAAATTTTGCAACATTTATATAAAATATATAATTAAAAATATTAAATATAATAATTAAATTTTATAAATATGCATATAAAATATATAAATACTTTTAAAAAAAAAATTTCTTTATAATTTATGCTCTCCGATATATCACTGATATATCGCCGCTATATCGGTCTTGGCGCTTGGCGGTGGTTGACCGCCGAGGTACCGCCGAGCGATATTTACAACACTGCTTATAGCTCCTTGTTTGATAAGTGTACTTATCTTGTTTAGGTAACACATGACAGATAACTCCTCATGTCATCTAAGCCTTACGCCCTTACATATGCTGAACTTACGAGTCTCATAGATATGTCATGATCACGATTTTCATTAACGCAATGTGGCAAGAAATATCTAAAAAATAAAGGCTAAAAAAAACCAAAGAAGCATAGCTGAATGATCTCGTGCTGGGTTAACTGATCGAAAGCCATAAGAATATCTATCGGCTCTTTTCTTGGATGGAGATCTAGTTCAGTTAGTAAGATACTAGACCACTCGCGAAGCATGCATGCGACATAATTAATGCTTGCTATTCTCTCGGTATAGTTGACTTTGTAAAAAAAAAAAAAAAAAATCTATTTTAATCTTTTATATAATAAAACAAAATCCGGGAATTTTGCATTTAAAAAATATCAATTCATACCTGATTTATTATTTTATTATTAAGTAATATTTTATATTTATCCATAACACAAGTAGAAGATAAATATAAAAAATATAAATAAGATATTTAAAAAAAGATTATTTATTTAAAATTTATCCACAACACAAGTAGAAGATAAATACAAAAAATATAGATAAGATGCAATTAACAATAGGATTAAAAAATTTAAATAATTATTTCAAAAAAATTTAAAAAAAAACCTGCGCGTGCGCGGGCATTATAACTAGTATATGAATACAAGGTTATTTTAATGAGAAGTGATACTTACACCACTTTTTTTGATACACACACCACAATGTTACATCATTAATACACATGTTACAATATCCTATATGCATGTTACATCATTAATACACATGTTACAATATCCTATATGCATAATTGTGGTGTGTGTATAAAAAAAAGTGGTGTAAGTATCACTTCCCTATTTTAATTGATTGGTTTGATTGATTGGAGATGAATTTGACTGATTTGTCGTTATAGGTTACTAGTTATAATGCCTGCGCACGCGAGGTTTTTTTTTAATTTTTTGAATCATATATTTTTATTTATTAAAAAACAAATAATTTAATCTTTGTTTTGTTTGATTTATAATGTTTAATTATAGTTTTTTATTATTAAAGATAATTATTTAAAAATTTTAATCTTATTATTAATTGCATCTTATCTATATTTTTTGTATTTATCTTCTACTTGTGTTATAGATAAATATAAAATGTTACCTAATAAGAAAATAATTTTTTTTTAAATAAAATTACTACTAAATAAGGTATGAATTCATTTTTTTTAAATGGAAAATTCCCAATAAGGGTTTTGTTTTATTATATAAAATATTGGGCCTGTTTGGTACGCAGCTTTTTTGGAGCTGTAAGCTTTTTGTTACAAAAATAATCTCTTCCAAAACAAATATCTCTGTTTGGGTACATCAACTTCAAGCTTTTATTTTAAACAAGTAGCTCCAAAAAGAAAAGCTGATTCATGAAGCTTTTAAAAATTTTCAGAGCTGTTCAAATGTAAAATTACTGTTAACAACCTATAATTATATTTAACAGCTAATTTACGAAACACTTTTATTGAAAAAAAGATACAACTTGTAGCTCATATTAATAGCCTTGCAGTTTACAGCTTACAGCTTACAGTTAACAGCTTACAGCTAGTTTTTGCCAAACATACCCATTGTGAATTCTCAAAATACAAATCCAAATCCTAATCCTAAACCCAAACCCATCTACAAACCAAACAGCCCCTAAGACTTTTTCTAAAAAAAAAAAAAAAAAAAAAAAAAAAAAAAAAAAAAAAAAAAAAAAACGTTTAGTTAAACCAGTGCAAGTCGGCTAATATATTATAATGAAGAACAAGTATGGAAAAATGGAGGGTAAATGTTTTAAAAATGTCTTATACTATCATTATTTGTTTTTATGGGTAGCGAACAAACTTTTTGTTTATACATGTACTTTTCTTTCAAATTCGGTCTTTTTGAAGTATTTTGCGACATTTTGTGACATTTTTGCCCCTCTTAGCTAATAAGATTTTTTTTTTCGAAAGGCGAAAATGTCACAAAGTACCTTAAGAATGACAAATTGGAAAAGAAAAGTACTCCTATAAGAAAAAAAAAAATTGTTTACTGCCAAAAAAATAAATGATGTCAAGTATGATATTTTTTTAAAATATTTGCCAAAAAATAAGTAGGTTCGACAAAGCTAAAAGGTAAATAGATGACTAAACTCATATACATAATAATTTACACATCAATACACATAAAGAAGGTTTCATGTTATTAAGTTGTTTGGGGTAAATTGGGAGGTGGTGTTAGATAGCAAAATGAGTAAGATATCTCATTTTCTTGTAAAGGTCTTTTATTCTAAGCTTGAGATGTGATTACTTTATGAGTATAGGATGATTTTTGCCTCCTCTTTTGTTTCCTATTTGTGTTGCTATTTCATCTTTTTCCTCCACTCAGCTTGTAACCTGATAATATGTCATGTTAAGTGAGGTTGCAGGCTTATAAGTATCATTGTATGCACATTTTATTGAGAGTTGCATTTTTTTTTTCCTTCTTCAAGGTTTTTCCCTCTAGGTTTATTTTGTGAAGGTTTTTCAAAGAGGCAATCTGTCTGGGATGGTTTGCATGAGCCCTCTTTCATTGAAGGCTGGTTGGGACTGATTTAGAGCTCTAAAGGTGAGTGACTGATGGTCAATAACTTTGATGCTGCTCTTTGTATTAAGGTTGTTCAGTTGATTTTTGGGGTATTCTGTTAGTGGTTAGCATTTGCTGTATGACTGGTTTGTAGAGTTGATTCTTAGTTGTATTTGTATTCTCAGTATTAGGCCATTTATGCTCTATAAGTATATTCATGGTAGCTATGGGTTTGTTATGTTTTTATGATGTTTCTAATATATATCACTCTTTGAAAAAAATAAAAAATAGGTGTAAACAACTTCCACGCTCACCAACTCAATCCACATCAAAGGTCAGGGATTTACACTCTTCTAAAGATGGTTCGTTTTTATCTCTCTTATCTCTCTCCCATTGTTACATCATAGTGATGTTATAAATTTCGGTTTTATTACTATAGATCCAATAATTCCTCAAAATGAAAGCAATTGTTTATTGTTCCCCGCCTACTTTTCTTATATATAAATAAATATAAGATTATTTGAAGATCAAGCTTTTTTTACATGGGACTAATCTTCACTATCTATCTTCCCTCCATCTTTATTTGATTTAATGGATGAGATTAATCCCAACAATTTAAAAAACACACTTTCATCATTTTTTTTCTTCAAATATTAATATCTTTCAAACCGTTAATCGTTAAGCGAAAAAATATATACCGTTACGACGAACATTTAATTATCTTTCTATAGATAGGCACTTTGATATATTTTCGACAACTTTTTTTTCCTTTTTTTCACGTTTTTTTCCATGGCCGAAAAAAATCATATATGATATATCATATATAATATGTAATATCATATATGATATATCATATGTGATTTTTTCGGTCACGAAAAAAAATGCGATTTTTTTTGCCGAAAGTATATCAAAGTGCTCGTCTATAGAAAGATAATTAAATGCTCGTCGCGATTGTGTAATTATTTTCGCTTAACAATTAATGGTTTAAGAGATATTTAAATTATAAAAAATTGATGAAATATTAAAATGCTTTTAATCTCAACCATTGATTTATTTTTAAATAGATGGTGGGGATAAGTCCCTTCGTATATAACTCTCCTCATATAAATAACGAGGTGGGCAACGGTCCGCCGCGTTGCGGCGGGGCGTTGTTTCATGTCGTTGATTATTGCACAGTTTTTTTTTGTTAAGTAGAAAGTGGGTCAGGTGTTCGGTGCGGGGTTAAAAAGTCCGGAAAAAAATTGAAACGGCGTTGTTCTTGATGGCGTTTTGCGGCGGGGCTCGCCAAATATATGTTAGATAAAAGGTTAAAGTAGTTTTCGCAAGTCATTATATAGTAGGGGGTATGTTTCGTAAATAGTGTTTTGCGCTGTTTTTTAACCCGTTATATAGTAGAGGGTATGTTTTGTAAATATTATTTTGGGTTTTTACCTGGGCCAAAGTGAGCTTGTTGTTGGGCAAAAATATTTCGGCAGCCCAAGTGATGTCACCTGGCGTCATTTGACGCTGAATTACTATATACAAGGCTCAAGATATGCAAGCCCAAATGCTATAAATCACCAAATTAATAAATAAGATAGTTGACGCTGCTATTTGAAGTCCAAAATTCAAGAAAAAGATGACGAAGCCCAATACTCTCAACCAGGCCCACGAATCATCAGCAACAGCCCAAGCAAGTCTGCTCCACAAATGAGATATTTTGTTGGGCCAAAAAAAATTTCGGCAGCCCACATGACGTCAGCTGGCGTCATTTGTCCTCAAATTACTATATATGTAAAGCCCAATACTCTCAACCAGGCCCACGAATCATCAGCAACAGCCCAAGCAAGTCTGCTCCACAAATGAGATACTTTGTTAGGCCAAAAAAAATTTCGGCAGCCCACATGACGTCAGCTGGCGTCATTTGTCCTCAAATTACTATATATATAAGTCCTCAAAATACTATATACTCCCTCCGTCCCTTATTAAATGTCCTGTTTTGACTTTTTGAGTCATTTTTCTTTAACTTTCACCTTAAATATTTTTATTTGTATTATATGATACTTGATAAAAATTATGTCAATGAAAAATACATTTAAAACTCAATTCATTCATATATTTTGCATCATGTATTATATATCATATATAAAAATATTTATGGTCAAAGATGATAAGACAAGACTTTGAAAATTCAAAGTGGACATTTAATAAGGGACAGAGGTAGTATATAAAGCCCAATACTCTCAACCAGGCCCACGAAACATCGGAAAAACCGAAGCAAGTCTGCTCCACAAATGAGATACTTTGTTGGGCCAAAAAAAAAATTCGGCAACCCACATGACGTCAGCTGGCGTCATTTGTCCTCAAATTACTATATATATAATGAGAGATGGGCCCAAACTCCAAGTTTATAGTTTATACCCGATCAATGTAGCACAAGCCGATCAAAGGGCCCAATCTTTAGCTATATTCTTCATACTCTCTTTTCAAATCTTTATATGAATATTTTAGGACTTTAGTCGATAGTTTTTAGTTCAAGTAACAATTATCAGCTTTTTGGTAAAGGGTATAAGTTTCATACATCTTTATCTAGTTTTTGGATCCAAAGCTTGTTTTTGGATCAAGATAGTCCATTCATTAGTTAGGATACGTGGGAGCGAAAAGCCGAACAAACCAAGAATCTAGCCTATAAATAGGCAGCATGAATGAAGGTTTGAAGACCATACTCATATTTAAGCTCAAAGTCGGAATACATATCTAAAAAGTTACTTTAGTCCCAACTTGGAACTCAATTTTAAACTTAAATGAGGAGGCATCAGGCATGTGCTTTCACTAGTTACTTAAATTAGAGCATTAGGTGCAGTGGTGCCATGGCTTCAAGCCGTGGCACCAAAAGTACTGCCACGTCAGCAAAAAGCTCCCATGGCACCAGAAATCCCACGGCACCACATTTCAGGGGTATCCGTTGGCACCAGAATTTCTGGTGCCGTCGGCCAATTTTTATTTATTTATTATTATTATTTTTTTTTATTTTTTATTTTTTTTTACTTAAATAAAAATATACACAATATAAACTTAAATAAACTTCATTAATATTAAAAACACACATTACATATTAAAAAAACGCACGATACATAAAATTAAAAACCTAATACATAAATAAAAGATTAATCCTCGTCGGTTGGATATTTTGCCCGGATTCGAGCTTGTTGTGCCCTCACGATCCTTGCGTTAACCGGATCCATACTGCTTGTATCCATTTGTAGCACCCGCATCTCCTCGGCTATCTTTTGTGATTCTTACAAAGTAACTCTCACGAGTGACTCTCGCTCAAGAACATCCATCTTTGCCTTGCGGTCTAACTCGTATTGTTGTTGCAACATTTCTTGAAACAATGCCGGGTTTGAACCGGAACTAGCGGTCGAATTTGACGAACGTTGACTCTTAGCAACCCGGTACATGCCGTCGGGTCGTGGCAACTCGTCGGGTCCAAAATGCTCGGGCTCCTGCTGAGTAGGCCGAAGACGATTACGTCTTGCCAAAGTCGAGTCGGGATTTTTCCACTTATGCTTGTCTTTCAAAAAGTTCCAAGCGGTCAAGTGTCGAAAATCATAACCCGTTGATTTTTTAAACAATATGTGACAACGATTCATAACATCGTTGTCACCTTCCCCACTCATAACCACCGTTTCATCCACCACCGAATTAAACTTCTTGATATCTTTATTCATCGGAGTCCACTTTCCCGTCAACATGTTTTTGGTACGAATAGTGTAGTTGAGCCTCTTTGCTTCCGTGTTGTATGCATCGAGCACTTTGTACCAAAATGTATCTCTTTGTTGATCCGCACCCGTTTTTGGATCCTCGGATACTTGGATGTAACACTCCGCCAAAAGATATTCTTCGTCTTGGCTCCAAAAAGTTCGTGGTTGTCGGGACGGGACCACATCTTCCTCGACCTCTTTTTATTTGTTGCTTTTCTTATTCTTCGGCTTTGATTTTGGCTTCTTCGCCATCGTCTTTGCCCTCGATTTTTTTGAGGTCGGTGTCGGAATAATTTCTTCACTTGAAACCGATTTTTCTTCGTCATCTTCTTCATCTACTAAATGAAACGAAGCATGGTCTGAATTCGGGTGTGAAGGGATGCCTTGGGTTGTTTGTTGAGTTTGTGTAAATTGATATTGGTTTTGTTGTTGTTGTTGTAATTTTCATTGGCTAAACAATGCTAAATCTTCGGGATTCATAAATGAGGTTTGGAAGTTGGGAAAGTAACCCGGATTCGAAGACGATCCCGGATTGTTACCGGGGTTCGAAGACGAACCCGGCATTTGGTTTGTCGGATCGTTTAACATGTTGTTGATCCATGGTTGATTTGGATTCATTTTGGATGAGAATAGTTATGAGAAGTTGAGATTTAATATATTGGAAGTGTGTATGAAGTTTGAAAAAAAATAGGGTATTTATAAGGTTTTTTTTGGGAATTAAATTGGTTTTTTTGGGTATTTTTTTGAAAAAAACGGGCATATAGCCGTTTATATGCAACGGCTCTTTTTCTTTTGTCCTTAAAATCAGCAGAAAAAAAAAAAAAAAAAAAAAAAAAAAAAAAGTGACGGCGTGGAGCCATGGCTGCGGCGCGAGCACCGACGGCGCCACCACCGGTACGGTGCGCCGTCGGTTTTTGTTGGCTGGTGGAACGACGCCAAGCCGCAACGCAGGCGTACCAAATGCTCTGTACTCCAATGAACTGGAAAGCTGGTTTCTTAGTTTTAAAATTATGAAATGGAGTCTTGGGTAGGCAAAAAGTTACTGTAATTTGTTTGCTAGTCATGATTCCATTTCGTGTTATATTATTACAAGTGTAAAATAATATTTTGTTTATTCGACTCGTGACACAAAATTAGATTAAAGTGTCACAGTTTTATAAGCATGTTTTTTAAAACAAGATCGACCAAAAAAAAATGACAAAACTTGTCTTAGGGAAAAGATAACATATTTAATTCTGTGTATGGGAAGAACCAGTGTCAACCAATCTTGACCAGATTCATCGTTGCTAAGTTCAAGTTAAGCTGAGAGAGCTTGAATAATACATGTTTTAGCATGACTAGCCTTTGGAATGTTGGGTTCTTTTTTCTCTGCATCTTTTCAACTACTAACCTTTGTTTCGGTTGCTTCGAACATGAGAGGCAAGCTCTTCTCAGATTCAAACTTAGCCTTACGTCGGACCCTTCTGATCAACTATCATCTTGGAATGGAAACAACTGTTGCCAGTGGAAAGGAGTTGGCTGCAATAATGCCACTCGCCGCGTTATTAGGCTTGATCTCCCAGGTGATTTTCTGTCGTCTTTCTACCTGTTAGAGGGAAATGAGTTAAACTCGTCTTTGTCTGAGTTAACTCATTTAAGCTACTTGGACTTGAGTGGGAACAATTTCGGTGGCAGCCCTGTTCCTGAGTTCATTGGAACATTGACACGACTCAGGCATCTTAATCTTTCTTCCGCACAATTTTCGGGTATGGTTCCTCATCAAATTGGAAACCTTTCGAGTTTGCGTGTACTTGATATAGGCAGCAACTCAGAACTTATTGTTGACGATATCACATGGGTTGCACGTCTTTTGTCACTCGAAATTCTTGATCTCAGTGGAGTGAACATTACCGGAGCTCGAGACTTTGACAAGGTACTCTTTCATATGCTTCCTTCCTTACGAGAGTTACGCCTAGGATATTGTAAGCTTTCAATTTCTCATTTTGATCAAACTCATATTGACACTAATGTAACACATTCCACAATTCAAACACTCGATCTGAGCTGGAACTTGTTTGAAGGCCATATCCCTTTCTTTTTGCAAAATATGACCTCGTTACGAGTTCTTGATCTTTCTTATAATCAATTCAACTCTTCGATTCCTGTCATGAACAACCTTGTCGAACTCAAACTTGCTGGAAATGCATTCTCAAGTTTTCAAGATACTGGGGTTTGGAGATTCTGTGAGATAAAACGGTTGGATCTTTCATTAAATGATATGACAGGGCGACTCACCTGGCCACTTTCATGCAACCAATATATTCTCGAGACACTGGATTTAAGAGGCAATAAATTAAATGGTGAAATCCCGATATCACTAGACAGACTTACCTCCTTGAAAGAGTTATATCTTGATGGGAATGATTTCACTGGAACCATTCCAGAATCTCTCGGTAATTTAACGAGTTTATTGCATTTAGACATATCTTGGAACAAATTAACAGGTCCAATTCCTACGTCTTTGGGTAAGCTAACGATGTTAAAGAGTCTAAATTTGTGTGAAAACCTGCTGAATGGGACGGTTCCATTCTCCCTAGGACGTCTATCAAATCTAGAGATCTTGGATTTGCACAATAATTTGTTCTCTTCGATTTCATCATCACTAGGAAACCTCTCAAAACTCCAGTTTCTCGATTTGTATTCAAATTTATTACAAGGGCCTTTTCCAGATTCCATTGCACAACTTTCTAAACTTGAACGTCTTGATATATCAAACAATTCTTTATCTGGTGCTGTAACTGAATCCCATTTTGCAAACACATCGATGTTGAGATACTTGGATGCAACCTCGAACCATTTGTTGCACTTCAAGATTTCTCATGATTGGGAGCCTCCTTTCCAACTAGTATACCTTGCACTCACATCTTGCAAAATCGAAACAGAATTTCCTTCATGGATTCAAACACAAACACATTTGTTTGGTTTATTACTTTCCAATACTGGCATCTATGGACCTCTTCCAAATTGGCTTCAGAAGCATCCTCGTATTAAGACATTGAATCTTTCAAATAACTTCCTCACCGGTCCACTGACAAACCTTCAAATCAACCAAACAACCAACCAGCCAGCTGATTATCATATTACAAGTTCGTTGCTTCTTAAAAACAATTTCTTCAATGGGTCGATTCCAGATTCATTATGTAATGCTACAGATTTATGGTTTCTCGATCTTTCTAATATGCTATCCGGAAACATTCCAGAGTGCTTTGGAAATCTTCAAGAACTATATGCCATGATATTAAGTTCAAACCGGCTATCGGGTGTCATCCCAAGCTCTCTGGGCAAACTCGGATCTTCACTGAGTTGGTTACAACTAAACAACAATAGTTTCCATGGACAACTTCCTGAAACTCTAGCGAATTGCACAGATTTGGTGATGCTAGATTTGGGAGAGAATAATTTCTCTGGAAGCGTACCAATATGGATTGGAGAAAAGATGATCAAGCGTCTGGTTTTTCTCAGGCTACATAAGAACAACTTCACAGGTCCTATCCCTGTAGGTTTGTGTCAAGGATCCGCGCTTCAGATCTTGGATCTTGGAGAGAATAACCTAACAGGGAGGATACCTCAATGTTTTAAGAACTTGAGTCAAATGACCCGAAATGATGACAAATTTACAATTTGGGACATGTTTGAACCAGCTATAAAACAGGTAATTAAAGGAAACTTGCTCGAGTATACAAAAACAATGAATTACTTGGTAACCATGAACCTTTCGAGCAATAATTTGGGTGGGGAAATACCTCAGGAGTTGACTTTTCTTAAAGGATTGCTTAGTCTTAACTTGTCAAACAATCATTTCACGGGCCGGATTCCTAATAGAGTTGGTGATATGAAGTCCTTACAATCTCTTGACCTTAAAGGAAACAATCTTTCTGGAATGATCCCGCAGAGTATCTCACATTTAAATTTCCTTGGCCGTCTGAATTTGTCGCACAACAACTTATCAGGGAGGATACCAACCGGAACTCAACTCGATACGTTTCCTCTGTCAACATACGCCGGAAATAACCAACTTTGTGGTAGACCGTTACCAACGAGGTGTATTGGTGATGAGCGCATTGTGACAGAGCGCTGAGAAACAAGAAGACGAAGAGGATGCAAACAAGTGGATATGGATTTACTCTACAACAAGCGGTTTCACAACAGGGCTTTTGGTGATTCTGGGAATTCTAGCTCTTAGTAGAAAACTGAGACTATCTGTCTATAACTTTGTGGAGTTCTGCACAGGCATCAAGATGGAAACTTAAAAGCAAATTACTGTAGGTGCTTGATTAATGTTAGCGGCTTTACTTTTATGGTCCTGGTTTGTTTCTGAACACTAGTGATCTCAGTTTTGTTGTCATTTGTTACATGTTGAATGCTAAGTGCTGCATATTTACCGAAATGTGCAAGACTTGCAGTTTAGCATCTTGCTACTTATTCATGTTGTCTTCATATGTCCACAATAAACAGTCATCATTCTACATCATCTAAACAAACTTCACAAAGCTTGTCACTGATGAAATACCATAATAGAACCGTCGTTGTTCTCACCATTTTGAAAAGCTGCAATTTCCGAGTTCCACCAAAGGGTATGGCCGTTCTTAAAGTATGCAGTATTTTAATACATCTTATAATACTTACACGATGCATAACGTCATATAAATATGAATAAAACTATTCTTATAATCAATTTCCTCACATCTAAAGAACGTGCAATCTCAACCTATAATTGTTGTTTATACTATATCGCAACCGCATTGCAGATATCCATCATACGAAGTCCCAATGTCTATCTCGGTTAACGTTCTGTTCTTGTGCTCTTCGTAACGCACATGCAGTTCTTTTGATAATTTGCATTAATATTTGTTCTTTATTTTGCTATTACTAATGTAAAATATATGTAACAACATCATTGGCAGTAATTAAAGGTGGTACTTAAGTCAAGCAATCATGGTGACACACTTTCAATAGACTAACATCTACATGGTAAAACAATATGCAACCTTTATAGATCATAAGTGACACTCAAGCGAACTGGTAACGAAAGGGTTTATAACCTAGAAGGGGCCCCTCCAGCAACCACAATAGTTTCACCGGTTATATATGAAGCTTCATCCGAAGCCAAGAAAGCCGTGGTTGCGGCCATGTCTTCTGTCGTACCAAGCCTCTTGAGTGGTGTCTTTTCTTCAAGAGCCTGTCTCTGTTCATGAATTAATTCAGAGCTCAATGAATTGAGAGTTATGCTATATGCAAAACAAGATAAAATTTCCTAAAATTTCAAAGCTACATCCTATTTGCCCATTGTCATCAATCTAGACTATTGGGGTTAGTGCTTCTATAATTAAATATTTCTCTAGTTTGTCATTAACCGACATATAAAAACATTTGGTTATGATCAAGCATTGAAAAGTATACCTCGTTTCAGAAGTTGATTATCATTTCAGAGTACGGTTTTCTCCTTTTTAACTTACACAAGAACGATTGTTTGATTGCGATAAGCCCCAAATACACAGGTTTAGAAAAATTAATTCTCATTGCTGATATGAATATTTAATGCATCAAAGGCTCCTCAAATTGTGTGTTAAAATGGTGTAATAGTGCATTAATGATTAAGTTGAAATGTTGAAGAGAGGTAAATAATGGCTTTAAAAGGAGTTTTGATTGATTATTTCTACCGTACAAAGGTACAAATATACTTACCATCTCCTTATTGTTGGTGATGAATTCAGCAAAGTGTGTAGGTACAAATCCTGGAGCAACACAATTCACACGAGTATCTGGAGCTAACTCTGTTGCAAGAGCCTAAACAATAACGACAAATAAAATAAGATAAATAAGTGATTCGGCAACATCAGCTAGTAATAATGTGTGCAGTCAGAGACTCAGAGTAGCAGTCCTGTTCAGTGGGTATATTTCATTAACTCTTTTTTTACACACACGTAACGACTATCTAACATCCTACTTAGTAGGAACTTCCAGCGGTTCTGTACCGATCAGAACCCAAAAAAGGAAATAACCTGAACTGAAAACATGACCAACCTGATACATTTCAATCCAAAGTTTAATGGATGTTCCATACAAACTTGGGTTTTTGATTTAAAAATTAAAAGCTAAATTTTATGTTTGTATGACTAACATAGGGGGGAAAAAAAAAGGAATTATGTGGATTTGAAACCAGTTCTCAAAACCTCTAGAAACTAGAAGCAATTTGGTTAAGTTTTGTTGGCCCAGACTGATTTCACCTACCTTTATTAAGCAAGGCACCTACTCGTCTTTTCATTACTCTAAATGAGTATCTACACTGTCAAAAACCAACACTACAATGTATTTTTGAAACTCAAAAATGAATTCGCTTAAATGGATCATGAACAACTCAAAATTATCTTTATATCAGAAACAGATCATGAATTGACTCGAGTATTGATGTACTTAAATGGGTTGACCTATTGGATCTTGTAAGATCAATGAGTCCAACTTTCGGATCTACTAATCAGACCGAATCGCATCAACATCAGGACCCGGACCCATTGAGAGGCCAAACCCACATTCCCTTAAATCCTTGCCACATTAATCTTGTGAGGCAATTTGTTATGTACTTTTTTTCTCACAATCTATTACGGCAAAATCCAAATTAGTTTCAAAAGAAGAAGAATGTATGTTAATACCTTAGTAAGACCGAGAAGAGCAGTCTTCGTGACGCCGTACATAGCCAAGCCAGCTGGAGGATCAAAAGCACTGATTGAAGAAATGAAAACAATTGAGGACCCTTTTGTCAAGTGAGGGGATGCATCCTGTTTAGAAAATGGGGAAAAAAAGAATACACTTCTAAGTAAATTAAGTATATAAATTTGATGCTTTTCAAATTTTGACCATTATGGTTGTGACTTGTGAAAAGAGACGGTCAACAATCATTCCACAAATTTCCTGTCAAAATGGCCAAATTGTAAACTACTCTTTTGCAACTGATACTACTAACAATCTAGTCCATTTGAGTTAATGTATTACTTTTCAATTGTGATTAACTGATTATCACCTCTAGAATATACTAATAGTCCATGTCAGATTGAACCTGATGATGAATATCTTTAGACTTTATAGTATATGGTAAGGGATTACATAAATTTATAGAATGCTGAAGTATTTGCAAGTTAAAAACTGAAATTTTAAAAGAAATATGTAAGAATCAAGGGGACCAGACGTTTAATAGCTCACTCTCAAATTTGATTTACATGGTTGAGAGTGGGGATGGCAACTTTTACCATTATAAGTATATGGGTTGACGTAAAAAATTGGTTACAATATTAACGGGTTGAACTCGTAAGGAATTGGCCAACATGTATTCACAAGCATAAAAACGTCTAACTAGATTTACTTTAAAACAACTATTGTTGTAATAATATAGGTTTTTAACCACAATTATAACATATATATTCTTTTAAGAAAAAAAAAAAAAAAAAGACAAAAGAATGTATACAGATCAGCTGAACCCGAACCGTCAAAAAAGCTACTCGTTTTGACCTGTTACTCTGTTACGCAACCCACCAAATTGCAATCTCTAGTTCATACAAATAGCACATATATACCCTTTTCAATCTCTAGTTTAATAGACATTATAATAAGAAACGATTTACCTGAAGAAGTAGTATGGAGGTTTTAACATTGATTTCCCAAAGCTTGTCAAGGGCTGATTCTTTAGTTTGGAGAATGGTGTCAACTGCAGGATTAGCAGCAGCATTTGACACTACCACATCAATTTTCCCATATTTCTGCATCCAAAAAGAAAGAAAATAGTATCAAACAAAACTAATTTCTCAACTTGGAAAAGCAAGCTGAACACGACCAACAAACAAGCTGTATATACATTTTGGACCTTTAAAGTTATCATATTGTTGGTCTCAATTGGAATACACATGGAGCCTAAGTCACTGACATTAACTATTTCACATAAGTCTGATTATACGATGTTAGACGAAATGGTCGTGATTGCCAATTGGTGCCTTCTTATATAACAAGTCTGAGATTTTAAGTTAGAAAAATTGGTGACTATCACGAAATTTCAGCTTATATACAGCATAACAATTATCAGAACATAAAAGTTATTCTAAACCAAGAACTCTTCCAAGCAAACATACATAATTACATAGGCTCGCGTGAATAGTCAAAAATAGCATCAATTTCTTGCTTGAATTCAGAGTAGCAATTACTAAATTCCCAAGAAGACACCAGTCAAAGATGATCCTTACCTGAATCGTCTGGTCAATGAGATTCTTTCGCTGTTGTGCATTAGAAACATGGCATACCAATCCCAACACTTCAATTCCTTGGTCCTTGAGCTTTTTAACAGCCTCATCAACGTTTTTCTATAAGAAGAAGACCGCATGTCTTAAGTCAGTTTGTTTCATAGTGCATACAAATTTCTATTAGCGCAAAAGACAAAACACGCGCACACACCAAGTAAATAGACACTCGGTTTATAAGATTAAATAGAGTAAAGTGGTGCTTATTTAAGTGCTAATCTACTTATTGCAATTTTTAAAGCAAATAAACATTCCCAAGCACTGTACTGAAAATTGGTTTATCTGCCTATCTTAAAACGAATAAGCACTTGCAAAGTAAAGGCCAAAGGGTATGTGAGATTACTTATTTAATATTCTTAGGCAGCTGCTTCTTTTATCAAGTTTCTATAATCAAAAAATAACATATAACAAACACTCAGATACGCATATCTGCTTTAAAAACGCAGTACACACCACGCACTGACGCACATAAGATTAGCAAAACCAAAAAACCACCATATAACAATTTAAGAGAATCAAACAAATCTGCTTATACCGAAATCAATATAATCATATCCAAATAGATAGTACGGGGGTGTTTGGGATTGCTTACTTTTAGTGTTTATCCTTAATCGTTATTTTTTAAGCAGAAACAGATTTATGTTATCCAAACTCTGCTTATCAAGGTGCTAATCTAAGATGAAGCTAAGATTATTTTTTAACCGTCATATTTAACCTAAAGTTTTTTAATCAAGTATTACTACATCTTTTACAAAATAAGCAAATCAAGTATTACTACATATTTGCAAGCAGCAGTTTGTATTGGTTTTTGAATGTTGCAGTGAAAACTGTATTGATTGTTCATAGCTTCATGAGTGTCAATGGCGTAGCAGAGCCAGTCGCGACCAAGTAGATAGCTCTACGCCTCTGCCGAACGAACGAAGAGCTACCTAAGTACGGTTAAAGAAAGTGAAAATGATAGGTAAACAAAAGATAGAACAAATGCGACAGAAAGCGTCAGAGCTTCGAAAGCCTTAAATTGAGTGTCCTTGAATTGAGCCTGTCGTGTCATTACACTTCATATGTCGCTTGCTGCTTGTAAATATGCTAATATAATTTTGTGGTAATATATTTTCACCTTTCACTAAAAAAAAAACATTGTTTCTTGAAAACCATAAGGGTGGCCTAGTTGGTAAAGTGGCTTATGACTATCATCACCATTCACCAAAATGTAGGAGGTAACAAGTTCAAACCCTACTTTGTGCGAACAAACCTGAAGTGGACAGGCTAACATTCAAAAAAAGAGGACTCGCTCGGTTTAAATATGTGTGACGGTGGCCTTAAACCCTGTGGATTAGTCAGCCAAAAGGTCAGAAACCTTGGCTATCCAAAAAAATAAAACAAAAATTTGTTTCTTGAAATGGTTAAGGTGCGTTTAGTTGGAGAGAAATTCTCCAAGTTTCCAAGAAATTTTTCATAAGAAAATGAAAAAACTGAAAACGCGTTTAGTCGCACTTTTTTCCAACAATTTAAAAAAAAAATGAAATTCTCATTTTCTAAATTTTAACTAAGAAATTGAAAAGCCCATTCTACCATTCTCACTTTTTTCTTTCTAATTTTTTTCTCTTAACTAAAAAAAAAACACATACACCATTCTACCCCTAATCTCTCGTGTCATCCTCCACCACCGACCGTTGCCGCCACTGCCTGCCATCGCCGCCACTGTCGCAATTTGAGGTAATCTTCTTATCATTTAAAAAAAAGAAAAATATAACTCCAACTAAACAGGTTTTCAAAATTCTCAATTCTTCTCTAGAGAAGAAAACTCATTCCCTTCTCAATGAATTTAGAAACTGAAAAAGAGGAAAAATTTTCTACAACTAAACAACACCTTATTTTTTAAGCAACATACAGGCAGGCGGAACTAGGGACCTGAGGTATCACGGGACCCCAATGCAATTTTGATTTATAATTCTAGTATTCGTAGAAAATCCCAAATTTTCGTAAATGCACCCGGTCCAAAGGAATTGTGTTTCTAATACTTGCTTAGTTGATCCGTTAATAGGTGAAAAACGGACTCAATTTCTTTTCAACTCAATCGTTGCAACTGAAATCACATGTTTTGTTCATTTTCTCTTTTATATTACAATTTAAATAAATTGTTCACCCAGTCACTTTTAATCTTGCTTACGAGTACTTACTCAAAAGCAAAAATAAGCACTCTCGAACACCTTCTAAGATAAAGTGATCACAACAACTTGAACCACTAGGGGTGGCCTAGTGGCATAAAAAACTTGTGACTATCTCATAAAATGTGCGAGATCTCAAGTTCAATTTATGCCAAGTGCAAACAACCTGAAATGGTCAAACTATGTTTCAGTACGTGAGGCTGTGGGTTCAAACTCCGTATATTAGTCGGCCAAAAGTTCAGAAACTCCGAAAAAAAAACACTTAAAAAGATAAAATTCAAAACAGCTACTTCATACAACATGATCATGGAATTTATCATTTCATCCTAAAACTAAAACCAACATAACCAAAACCCAACTTAAAAAAAAAAAAAAAAAAAAAAAAAAAGGCAACCTGTCTACGAGATGAGATGACAACAGAAGCACCTTCTAATCCCAATCTTTGAGCAATACTAAAACCAATTCCTTGAGTTGAAGCTGTTACTATTGCTACTTTTCCTTCAAATCTTCTTCCAATCGTTGATTTTTCCATTTTTGTTGTTTGTTATTGACTTTTTTGTGTTCCTTCAGTACAACAGTTTTCCTAGTTTATATTGTAAGACATTGGGATTGTCGATTGTTGAAATGATATGCGGGACCTACTTTCGACTTATCATAAACATTTGTGTCGGTATATTTTATTGTTAGCTCTTGTTTTCTAACAGTCGTGTGCTCGTGTTATATTGGGTCAATGAGTTGTTTGAAAATGATTATCCAGCCGACTCAAAATAAGTGTTAAGCAAATGATTAGTCTTTTGATTTTTATCTCTTTCGTATAACAAGTGTTGAAAATGTTCAACAACCTACTAATTACACTCTTCTACCTATTATTTTTAAAGTTTTGTACATTTTACCTAATAAAATCTAAATACTTCGAGTCAGAGAGCACATTATATGTTACACTGTTAGAAAAAAAAATTCATCAATGGTGCTGCCGTGTGCATCGGCACCCGCACCCCGTTCGTTCTCTCATGAATAAACCACGGCCGGCTTTTTATTTTTATTATTTTTTTAATCCAGACGTTATTCAACATCTTAAATGCAACGGGAAAAAAATCATCTATAAATACCCACTTTTAATTTATGCTTTTCAAACATTCAAACCAAATCACTATTTATAATATACACTTGCAAATAAATTTCAATCACATCTTCCCTATTTCATACACTTCCTACATGACAAAGAGGTGCATTCTAATCTTTGACATGATCTTGTGGATCATCTTTGGCAATGACATATGTTAGAACTAAGACCTTGATAGATCTTTGAGCACTCGTAGATGGTTAGTTATGTCTATGTAATCACAAACACACTAAAAGAAAATCTCTATGACTTGTATTCTGAAGCGGAAAATAAACACAAGTATAAACAATGATAACTAAGAATACTTGATCCTCTATGGATCTTGTAATAATACTGAAAGTGTTTTCTAAAAACTTGTTCGTAATACATAATGTGTGTTCCTTTTATAACCAATGAACCCTAAACCGTTTCACAAGAAACGCATCTTCTATAAACTTCTAAAAGATATGCATTATCACTTCCTAAATAAACTTATGCATATCCTAACTAAATTACATAATATACGGAATATCTATATCCGCAGAAACTAATAATACTGAAACTAGTCTTTAGTAGTTACATTGCTTCAGCAGTAACCATCAGCAGTATCTTCAGCAGAATTCTCTGTTTAGCAGAATTTCCAACAATCCTCCCCTAATCTTGAATTTGACATGGTTAAGTTCAAGATTCTTGATAGATCTTATAAACCAAGAGGATTGAAGTCGAACATCATCAGCAAAGAATCTTCATCAGCAGGATCTCTATGATCAGCACAAACTTGAAAACTCCATTCTTTGCAGCAACAAATGACCAAATGTACATCAAAACATATGAGTTTCATACTATTCTCATCACATCCAGGTGTGTTAACTCCTGTGAGAGGTGAATCATGGAAAATAATGGATTTGA
Organism: Artemisia argyi; assembly: GCA_030686995.1. Lineage (NCBI taxonomy): Eukaryota > Viridiplantae > Streptophyta > Magnoliopsida > Asterales > Asteraceae > Artemisia > Artemisia argyi. The sequence goes on along the minus strand of CM060686.1, from coordinate 103,860,973 downwards.
TGTCTCTTTACCAATAGCCATCACTACTGGAGTAGCCAAATGTTTAAGTTCGAAAACTATGGTGCACTGATGACCATATGATTTTTAGCAAATCATCAGCTATAAACGGATTTGATATGTCTTTACCTGTAGCCGTTTGTGTCACACCCCCAAAATACATGTTTTAGCAGCGGAATGGAATACCTGGGGGTGACTGCCATAGCATCACAGTTACAGTTATGTTGAACGACCTAAAGTGTCGTTTGTAAAATACGTCGTTTGATCATTAAAAACATTCAGAGTTTACAAAACATAGGTCCCAAAAGATGTTGCCAATTTAGGTAAAATAAGTTCAACAAGATTAAACGTTCATAAGTGCATAAAAATATAGTCAGACGCGTCGTCTCCGCTACTCCATGAAGGTCCAAATGCATGCAACATGAGCTACCTTAATAACCTGAAAATACATGCTAAAGTGTCAACACGAGGTTGGTGAGTTCATAGATTTTAGTGAATAAGTATGTAACGTAAAACATTTGAAATAAGAATTCCCAGCAAAAGTTTCATAATTTCGTAATAAGGTTGATGCAAAGGCATCGTAACTCAGTAATATGGCTGATGCAAAAGCATCGTAATTCAGTAGTAATAGTGATGGAAAAGTATCGTAACTCAGTAGTAATAATGATGGAAAAGTATCGTAACTCAGTAGTAATAATGATGGAAAAGTATCGTAACTTCATAAGTAATTTCGTATGTACAATAGCCATAAGTATAAAGTAAAGGTGACAAGATGTCAAAAATGCTACATTGTCTCTTAAGCTCATGACCCCAAAGCTAGACATAGTATTGGCCCCAAAGGAGTGTTTACCAGGCACTCAAATTGTTTAGACATGAAATGCATTTGTACCCGTTGGAGCAACCCAAACATGAATGGAGGCGTCACCCTCAATAGATCTATTCACTCACTCTCGCTTGGCAATATAATTAACGGTCCATGATAATAAAGGGGACTTAACTTGGTAGTAAGGTAACTTAAGCAATGTATGGAATTTAATACTTAGGCATTGTACAAAAATAATTGATGCAATGTATTCTCTCCCGTGGGATTTGAAATCGTATAAAAGTATAGAACAAGTATTGAAGCATGTACCTCCCCCAAAGAGTTTATAAAGTAATTAAACCAGTAAAAGTGGGGCTATGACTCACCTGAAGTAATGATACAATGATGGTGAAATGATCGGGACAATAAGGCGCGAACACTAGCCGCAACCTAATATGAGTAATAACGATCTACTTAGATCATGAGATGATGTAGAAAATGCACATGCACATGATACCTATACCACTCATAACTTGAAAATACTAGTTATAGTCAAAGTAATGTGTTTTTCCATAACTTGGGAAAAATAAGTCTAACTAGACTTATAAAACTAGTCGTAATATATATATCGTATATATAAATGTTAGTGTTGAATTCCTTGCTTTGAAAACCTTGAAATTACGTTTAATAGTCGTATAAATAAGCTTGTAATCATAAATACTTCGATGGTTAAGAATTTGGCACTTTGGTATTATTTCTAGAAAATCTAGGATTTAGTACGTAAAAATATTATTATTTCTATTAGTGACAAAATGGTCTCGCAAAACTAGTCGCGAAATAGTGAATATTAAGAGTTAGGAATGAAGCTCAGTAGTTTTAGGAAGATTTTCACCTTATCTAAAACATCATAGAACTGAAGTTTGTCCATACGGGTCTCGATCATAAAGAGAAATAGCCGCGAAGTGAGGTATTTGGGCTGTTTTGGCAGATTCTGGGCAGTTTTCGAGAAAGTTTAGAAGACCATAAGTTATTCGTTATTGTGGACGTATGGTCCGGACTGGACCCTACATGGGCCAGACCCGGCAGACAGCGGCCCACTCTACGCCTAAACCCTAATCCATGCCTTATAAATATAGGGCTGGGGTTCCATTCACAACAGAACATAACAGGTTATCCTAAACCTAACTATTATATGCTCCGCGCATCATATACTAACTTGACCGTCGGAGGTGGATCCCGGGTCCACTCCTAACGGGTTCTCTTTGTTGAACAGGTCTACTTAGGGCTTGAGAAGACGACTAACGGCCCAATGAGAGTCGTTGAATCAGTCCGCGCCAGATTATGCATCAACAAGTTGGCGCCATCCGTGGGACCACGAATAAACTATGTTTCGTGTTCTCATATTACCGAAAAACAGAAATCAGTTTCTAAAGTCGGTAACTCTAAAACCCTTAGCGTTTTTGTTTTGGCATTCTGCCATTCGTAATATTTGATTTACCAAAATCAGTCAACGACAGACATATGATTTTAATATAGTATTACTTTAAAAGCACCAAATCATGCATGCTTGACTTAAAGAATACCACGAGTCAACATATGATTCGTGGGACCACGAGTCCAGTTTCCCACGTGATTTGCAATATGAGTATAATATTTTCTAAATATTAAAAAGATATTCCAATATATTTTGTGCATATCTTTTAAGATATGCTATCTTTTAAATATTAAAAAGATTTTACATAAATCTTTTAATTTGGTAAACACGATTTTACCTATAACCGCATTAAATTCGCACGATCGGACCTACTTTATCTTTTCACCGCGAATTAATTCGCGCACATCTTTTAGTCGCTAAACAGCGCAGTCGCGATAAATCTACCCGCGTTAGGCCATGCGTCCGAAAATCTTCGCAGATTGGCGCCATGAGCGCACTGTCACGTACAGGCACCACGATGCTAGTCAATCGCCATGAGCGCACTAGACGAAAGCCGTGGTCCTCTGCGATCATCCACAAAACGTTAGAGTCTATACGGTTACGATAAATCTATCTGCGTCTGTGCGCGCAATTGAAACTATTAGTCGCGGTCACGGTACATCCATCCGCGCCATTGTTTTTATTATAATAAAAAAGGAAAAGATCAATCAATCGCCATGCGCGCATGGTGAGTGCTTATTTACTCACCATTTTATGGCCAAATACCAACCCTAAACGACTATTTGAGCTAACAAGTGCCAAGAAAACATGTGTTTTTGTGTTTGTGATATGCAGGTACGGATATTTTACAAAATGATGGAAATCACACAAAAATCGGCGAAACCGAGCACGAGAGTATGAAAAGGTTCAAGAGCCGAAGCCGGGGAGCAATTTTCAAGTGTGGATCAATATTTGAGCTCAAATTGTCATAATCTACCTTCAAGAATTATCAAATGACAAGAATGGCCTTTGCTAGTATTTTTCAGAAATGATAGAATTGGTCCTTGAGCTTTATAAGTTTACAATTTTGGTCCTTATCATACTAAACTATTAATACAACAAATCTGGTCCAAATTATCTAAACCCCAAAACCCAAAGTTCAAAACAAGCCCACATCAAAATTATCCTAACCAAGCCCATCCTACCCTTAACCCGAGCCCACTCCCACCTACGGTCAAAAAGTCAACAAACAAAAGTAATAAAGTTAACCCGTACCCTTTTCCTCCCATATTTTCTCCCAATTACCCCCATTTACCCAGCATAAACTATTCACCAAGAACCCTAGTTATTGTTCCGATTGAATTAACCATAAGTAAGGGTACGGACGTCAATTAAGAGGTGTTTCTAGAAGCTTAATGTGTCAGAGTATCGAAGAAACACAAGGGGAGGCTACGTGGCTGCATTTTATTGGACGGAACGCGTCATTAATTTTGATCGAAGGGTTGATATTGATCTAGCAATGATTGGAAGAGATCAAGGGCGCTCAAGGGACTTCAACAAGCACAACTCACACGGATTGCCAGCTTGGCAATCCGTGAGCTCAACCCTTCTCACTCCCTATATATAGGTGTTGTATTTTAGCTTCAGTAGGTAGTAGTTTTAGAGTATTGTTATGCTGCAAAAATTATTTCAGATTGTATTTAGATTAGTTCTTGTAATATTTTTAGTTTTCAATAAAATTTTGAGTTTACTGTTCATTTGAAATTGCTTATTCAGTTTTATTTTAGCTTAAATTTAGCTTATTATCACAAAGTTTTAGCTTATTTTCTCTTCAGTTATCTCTATTGTTTTAAAAATTAGCTTAAACAACCTTTCTTTTCAATTCAGTTGTATATTCTCCATATAAAAAAAAAAAAAAAAAAAAAAATGTTTCCAAGTTTAGTAGTTTAGATTTTCAATAAGCTGTACTCAGCTTATCTACAATTTACACAAGCTCATATAGCTTCTTGTGAATTGTACTGTTTCATTCAAACAAATTGTGGATCAGACGTTGATTGTGGATTATTAGATAAGTGTGGTTAGCAAAGGAAGAACCAGCCTATCTCAAAGATAGGCCAGCATAGTGAATCTCCCTCTGTTTTAGCTGAGGGAGAAAAGCTTTGTAAGTATAATTTTTCAATAACTTGAACTGTTGAGCTATCTATTCAGAAGTATACATCTGTTTGGTAACTGATTTAGATTAGTTTGATAATATGTTAGTGTAGTAGTAAGTTTTAGGTTGATTGATTTCTGTTTGAATTGAATTGCTTGATTTGTGTTGATTTTATAGTTTACTGAGAATTCAGTGAGAAGTGAGTTTAATAGTTTCTTCATAGTGAGTATTGTTGGATTATAGCCTTATATGAATTTTTGAGTGATTGATTATCTGTTATATCTACAAGTCATACTGTGTTCTTGGATTCAAGTGGAAAATGCAAGTCTGATATTTCTTTTCAATCTATTGAGTTACTTGAATCTGCATTTGACTGAGTAGCTGTCTAGTTTGTGGATCTGTGTACTAAATTTTTGTGGGAATCTGGTTGTAGCTGGTAATTGATTCAGCTTTTGTAGTGATTTTGGAAGCTCATTAGATCAGTAGTATAGATAACTGAAGTGTTAATTTAGGATTAATAATAAAATCAGTAGTTGCAGGGGTGTTTGGATTGGTCATTTGCTGGGTGATGTAATTGTTGAATTGCTGTTTAATTGTCTCTTACAAGTTGCATAGGAGTAGTAATAGATTTGTAGTCCATAAAAACAGCAAGTTACTTTAGTAAAAGTCAAAAGTAGGTGTAAATTTAGCTTACTGCTAGTGTAGGATTAGCTCAATTAGTATAAACTTGGTGATAGCTGCCTTATAGTTTATATTAGCTTAAATTAGTTTCATAATAGCTTATAACAATTTATAAAAATAGATTTGTTTAATTGAAATTGGATTAAGTCATTTGGTTCTAGTAGTATAAAGTCAGCTGTTCTCAGTTTTTATTCCCTGCTAGCTGCTGAACTTGGCTTAAATTTAGGTAGTAATTGACAGTTAGAGTTAGGGTCATTAGTTGTTTTCTAATCTCAGTATAGTATTTAATCTTTTGCCCCAATAATCTCTGAGTTTAGAGCTTAATAAGCCAGCTTTTTCAACATGTTTAATTGACTGAGTGAGACAGAATTGCTGTTTTACTTATAAGTACTGCTCTTGTTATTCTGTGTTAGTGTTTGAGTTTTGCATCTGTTTCTGAGTCATTTAGGAATAGGTTGAGAGTTTAGAACCCACACTTTGCCTCTGATCCATTTTGAGCTTATTCTGCTAGAATCATTAAGCTTATTACTTAGGCTTTTTGCTTGTATTTTTAGTATCTGTGGAATCTGAGCTTCCTTCTGGTCATATTTTGTCATAACTGAGTTAATTGTATCATTTTTAGTCATTGTTACAAGTTTTATAGTGATTTGATCTCAAGTGCTTAATATTAAGCACTTGAGATAAGCAGTTTTGCTTGAGATAAGCAGTTCAGTTGCTCATTTTTCTTTCAAAATTTTATTGTAAGTTCTTTTTAGTATTTTTGATTTTCTGGAATTTTTCCAGATTTTTCTAATCATTTTTACTATTTTTAATAATTTCTTTTGATTATTTTCAATTTTTTAAATAGTTTTTAAATCCAAAAATCAATAAAAAAATTAAAAAAAAAGTTCAGAAAAATACAAAAATAGTTTCAGTAATTCTTTTATAATATTTTAGAATTTTCAGTTTTAAAATTTTATTTTTCCACCTTTATTTTCTATTTCTCTCTATTTTTAATTCACTTTTAATTCTAAATTTCATTTTTAATTCATAAAAAATAAAAGAAAAGTCTAAAAAATATTTTTCTTTTTCCAGAAATTACTTTTCATAGTATAAGATTTTTAGAAAAAGTTTCAAGTTTGTAGGATAATTTTTAGACAAACGTCGCGTTTTAAATAACGCGCGTGCATTACCGTTTATACGTTTTTGAATTGTGCGCATTGATTGCTTGTACTTTTTGCATGATTAATCATTGTTTGTGAATTGTTGAATACCTGGATTGCTATTTTCACTCTATCACTCTTTCACCACTCACTTACACTACACGATTCCCAAACCGATAATTCAAATTTTCCATTTGAGCCTTCGTTGGGAAGAACGACCCGGGAATTACTTTAACCGGTATTTCCTCGGAATATAAATATACTATAATTGACACGCATCAATTTTTGGCGCCGCTGCCGGGGAAGGCTTAAAGTGAATTTTTGAATAATTGTTTTGGAAAATCGTGTTTTGATAAGCCTTCTTCTACTTTGTATATATATCTCTTATAAAAATTAAAAAAAATCAAAAAACACTTTTACTAAAGTGTTTTCAAAAATACCAAAAAAAATAAATAATAAAAGTTACAGCCTCGACTCGATCGAAAGAAAGGGCGTTGTAAACCAAATAAGTCTCGCAATATAACGAAAACGTAATTTAGTTGTTTATCGGACTATTTCAATTACTACAACCGAATAAGCGGGAAATACGGATAGCTAAGACATTAAATTGCTAGCTGAAGAGAGATCCATTCTTCTCTCCCGTCCTGTCGCGAGTGGTTTTGAAAGAAACGGTTTTCGATTAACGTTACGTTTTAAGAAAAGAAAAACAAAAGAAATAATAAGTTTTTGTGAAAAATATAAAAAAAACAAAAAGATTTTCTTTTCTCTTTTCATTTTCTTTTTAATTTTGTTCGTGGTGTATGCACACCCGATCTTCGTTTGAGAGTCTTACGTCTCCGTTCTCTAACCCCGAGCGGGTTTTACGACATACGAGTCGGGTTCATTTCCTTGACGACGAGGAGATGAACCAAAACGAACACAACGGACCCCCGCCGATGGGTGGTCCGCAGCACAATGTTATCCCACCGATGGGACAACAACCGGCATTTGATCCGCGTTCGATGGAAGAACAACTCCAATCACCATTTAACGGTGTGAGGAGAGCAATTGTGATTCCGGACATCAATGCCAATTTTGAGATTAATCACGGATTACTTAATTTGATCACGGGTTTGATAACGAAGACCCCTATGCACACATCCAAAATTTCACCGACATCGCTGAGACGATTAGAATGAATCAAGTGCCTCACGATGTGGTGAAATTGAAGTTGTTTCCTTTCTCCTTAAAAGGAGCAGCCCGGACTTGGCTGGAAAAGGAACCGCCTAATTCAATTCACACTTGGAATGACCTTGCTTCCAAGTTTGTGAATCATTTCTATCCTCCCTCTAAAACTTCTAATCTCCGTTCCCAAATCTTTCGATTCCAACAAGCTTTTGATGAATCGTTTAGTGAAGCTTGGGATCGTTTCAAAGATTTGTTGGAAAAATGTCCTAACCATGGGTTTACCGACCTTCAGCAGATTGATACTTTTTATAATGGGTTGTTTTATATTGATCAAGATTCACTCAATTCTGCTGCGGGTGGTAACTTGTTGGCTAGGAATACAAATGATGCCTTCACGATAATTGAAAATAAGGCTCGTGTTAGAATGTCGAGAAATAAGCTTCCAATGCCCAGTAATGAGAAAAATAATGATGAAGTAAAAAGTATGATTTTGGCCTTAACAAAGAAAGTCGATGCAATTTCTATGGAAAAATCAAGTCAACAAGTCAATGTCGTTAATCAAGGTTGTACTACTTGTGGTGGTCCACACCCGTATTATGAATGTCCGACGACCGGCCCTTTTGCTCAAGAGAACGTGTATGCTGCGAATATGGGTGGCAACGGTTACCCACCTCTTCAAGGAGACCGTAATCTCCTCAGCTACCGTCCAAGCCAACAACATGGACCACCCGGGTTTAATCAACCTAATCAAGTGAATCAAAACAATAATGTGCAAAACCGGAATCATCAATTCAATAACAATCAAAATCACAACCGTGGAAATAATGGTTTTCAAGGACAAAATAAGAATTTTCAACAAAATCAAAATCGGGGAAATTTTCAACAAGGCCCGCCTCAAGGGAATAATTTTCAAAATAATGGCAATTTTCAAAACCGTGGGCAAAATTATAATCAAAATCAAGTTGTTGTTCCGAATCCGTCGCCCACGGAAGATTTGATTAAGCAATTGATTCAAAATCAACAAGCTTTTATGACAAAACAAGAGGAAACAACAAGGTTGTTAGCTAATCAAATCAATGATCTCAACAAGCGTTTAAATGATCGACCCTCGGGCTCTGGAACGTTGCCTAGCAACACGATCGCTAACCCGAGGGGCGATGCAAAAGCGATCATTACGAGGAGTGGTGTTACTTACGATGGACCGACGGCTCCGACTACCTCTTCTTCTCTACCTCCCAAGGTAGTCGTCCGTGAACCCGAGGCGACAACGGATACGGAAATTCCTATTAATAATGGAAGGACCAAGAACATCCAACCTCCGGTGGTCCCAACGTCTAAAGGAAAAGAAAAGGTCGTTAATGATAATGAAAACGAAACACCCGTCAAAACAAAGTTGCCATATCCATCACGCCTAAATGAACAAAAGCACCGCGAGAAAGATAAAAACCAAATGGAGAAGTTTTATCAGATTTTTCAGGAGTTACATTTTGATATAAGTCTCGCGGATGCTATACTTTTGATGCCCAAATTTGCTTCGATGCTAAAAGGTCTTTTGAATAATAAGGAAAAGCTTTTTGAAATGTCACGGACTCAAATGAACGAGAATTGCTCAGCGGTTCTTCTTAAAAAGCTACCCGAAAAGCTTGAAGACCCTGGCAAGTTTCTTATACCATGTAATTTTCCGGGTATGGTTCAATGCTTCGCCTTGGCCGATCTTGGTGCTAGCATTAACCTTATGCCGATGTCGATTTGGAAAAAGTTGTCTCTTCCTAACTTGACACCGACGCTTATGACCCTCGAGCTTGCCGACCGATCAACGTCTCGTCCAATTGGCATAGCTGAGGATATTTTTGTCAATGTTGGGAAATTTCATTTCCCTGCGGATTTTGTGATTGTTGATTTCGATGCCGATCCACGGGTTCCTCTCATTCTCGGGAGAGGTTTCCTAAGGACTGGTCGTGCTTTAATTGATGTTTATGACGAGGAGATTACTTTACGTGTTGGAAACGAAGCCGTCACTTTTAATCTTGATCAAACCGCGAGATACTCCTCCGATTACGATGTTTCTTCCATCAACCGTATTGATGTTATTGATGAACTTACGGAGGAGTATGCTCAAGAATTTCTTGGTTTTACCGATAATGCTTCGAGTGGCAATCCCACTCCTTCTTTTGAACCAATCATCTCCGATTCTTCCCCTTCCCTCACTCCGTTTGAGGGAAGTGATCTCGCTTGGGAGGAAATCAATGCTTGTCTTGCAAACGAATCATTTTCACCGGAATTTGATAATAACAACTTTGATCCGGAGGGGGACATTTTAGTAATTGAAAAATTGTTAAATGAAAAACCGATTGTTTCATCCCCTCCGGTTGATTTAAAAATGGCAGACATAAAAGAAGTTAAGCCGTCTATTGAGAATCCTCCGGAGCTCGAGCTCAAGGATTTGCCTCCTCATCTCGAATACGCATACTTGGAAAAAAATGAAAAATTACCGGTTATAATTTCAAAAGGTCTTAAAGATGAGGAGAAGTTACGACTCTTAGATGTGCTTCGGAAGCATAAAAGTGCGATTGCTTGGCAAATATCCAACATTAAGGGAATCGACCCTCGATTTTGTACTCATAAGATTCTTCTCGAGGATAATCACAAAGCTTCCGTTCAGCAACAACGACGAGTTAATCCACAAATCCATGAAGTGATCAAAAAGGAGGTTATTAAACTTCTTGACGCTGGAATGATTTATCCAATCTCGGATAGTTCATGGGTTAGCCCGGTTCATTGTGTGCCGAAGAAGGGCGGAATCACTGTTGTGAAGAATGACGATAATGAGCTTATACCGACTCGACTTGTGACTGGATGGAGAGTTTGTATCGACTACCGCAAATTGAATGATGCGACACGTAAAGACCATTTCCCGCTTCCTTTTATGGACCAGATGCTTGAACGTTTAGCGGGAAATGAGTTCTATTGTTTTCTCGATGGCTTTTCTGGGTACTTTCAAATTCCCATTGATCCCCAGGATCAAGAAAAGACCACTTTTACTTGTCCGTATGGAACGTTTGCCTATCGTAGAATGCCCTTTGGTTTATGTAACGCTCCAGGCACGTTTCAACGGTGTATGATGGCCATTTTCTCCGATATGATTGAAAAAACCATGGAAGTGTTCATGGACGATTTTTCCGTCTATGGTGATTCTTTCGACTCTTGCCTTTCCCATTTAGAAAGTATGCTAGTTCGGTGTGAAAACACTAATTTAGTTCTAAATTGGGAAAAGTGCCACTTCATGGTTAAAGAGGGAATAGTCCTCGGTCATAAGATATCCAAATCTGGGATTGAGGTGGATCGGGCAAAAGTCGATGTTATTACTAAATTACCACACCCGACTACCGTCAAAGGAATTCGAAGTTTCCTTGGTCATGCCGGCTTTTACCGACGTTTTATTCAAGACTTTTCCAAAATAGCCCGGCCTCTGACCCACCTTTTAGAGAAAGACGCTCCGTTTATCTTCTCAAATGAATGCATCGAAGCATTTAATGTTCTTAAAAAGAAGTTAACGGAGGCTCCCGTCTTAATTGCCCCCGACTGGGACTTGCCCTTCGAGCTTATGTGCGATGCTAGCGATTATGCCATTGGTGCAGTTCTGGGGCAACGTAAGAACAAGTATTTTCAGCCTATACACTATGCAAGCAAGACCATGAATGACGCCCAACATCACTACACGACCACCGAAAAGGAGATGTTGGCGGTCGTCTATGCTTTTGAAAAATTTAGGTCTTATTTGCTACTTAAAAAATGCATAGTGTATACGGACCATTCAGCCCTAAAGTACTTAATGGCTAAACAAGATGCGAAGCCACGTTTAATGCGGTGGGTTCTCCTCCTTCAAGAATTCAAAGTTGAAATTCGAGATAAAAAGGGAGCTGAGAATCTTGCTGCCGATCACCTTTCTAGACTTGAGAACCCCCACCAAAGTGTTCTCGAGAATAAGGAAATTAATGAAACATTTCCTCTTGAGACACTCGGGAGTGTGACCAAAATAGACCAAAGTACCCCATGGTTCGCCGATTTTGCGAATTACCATGCGGGGAATTTCATTAGACAAGGGATGTCGTCCCAGCAAAAGAAGAAATTCTTTAAAGATGTACAACATTATTTTTGGGACGACCCCTACTTGTTCAAAGTCTGTGCGGATCAAGTGATCCGACGGTGTGTTCACGGTACGGATGCCGTTGAAATACTTAAGGCATGTCATAGTGGACCCACGGGGGGACACCATGGTGCCAATTTCACCGCTAAGAAAGTTTTCGATTCCGGCTTCTATTGGCCGACGATATATCGGGATGCCCATGAATTGGTGAAAACATGTGATTCATGCCAACGTCAAGGGAAAATCTCTCGAAAAGATGAAATGCCGCAAAATGCGATTCAAGTTTGTGAGATTTTCGACGTTTGGGGCATCGATTTCATGGGGCCATTCCCGTCGTCTAGGGGTAACAAGTATATCCTCGTGGCCGTCGATTACTTATCAAAATGGGTTGAAGCGAAGGCGCTCCCCACTAATGACGCCCGAGTGGTTGTTAAGTTTTCAAAGAGTCTCTTTGCCCGATTTGGTGCACCTCGAGCCATCATAAGCGATCGTGGGACCCATTTTTGCAATGATCAATTTGCGAAAGTTATGCTAAAATATGGTGTCACACATCGTCTTTCCACGGCTTATCATCCACAAACGAGTGGTCAAGTTGAGGTCTCCAATCGTGGTTTAAAACGTATACTTGAAAGGACCGTAGGTGAACATCGTGCCTCTTGGGCCGACAAATTAGAAGATGCATTATGGGCTTTCCGGACCGCTTACAAGACCCCAATTGGGTGTACACCATATAAGCTGGTTTACGGGAAAGCTTGTCATTTGCCCATCGAACTAGAGCACAAGGCCTACTGGGCCTTAAAACATGCCAACTTTGACTTGAAAACCGCGGGTGATCATAGAAAAATTCAATTGAATGAGTTAGTAGAACTCCGTGATCAAGCTTACGAGAATTCTTTGATTTACAAAGAGAAAACGAAAAGAATTCATGATGCCAAGATCAAAGACCGCGTTTTTAACGTTGGTGATCAAGTGCTACTTTTCAATTCTCGGTTAAAGATATTCTCGGGGAAGCTTAAAACCCGTTGGTCTGGACCATTCACAATAACCCAAGTTTTCCCTTATGGAACCATTGAGTTAGCTCAACAAGATGGTCCCAATTTTAAGGTGAATGGTCATAGGTTGAAACATTACTTTGGAGGGGATGTACCGACTATGGTAGTCCCGGATCTCCAAACTTTCCCCAAGGACAATTGAATTCGGGGATCGAGTCAAGCTCATGTGACTCGGTGAACAAAAACAAGCGCTTCGTGGGTGGCAACCCATGCTTATCATTTCATCTTCTTATTTTTCTATTTTCTAACACCTAATGTGAGGAGGGGGTGCCTCTTCTACTCTTGTGTTTCGTGGTTGTTTGTGATGATTGTTCAGGATTGTCCGCGATTTATGATGACTTTCGTGCTCGTTATCTCTTCACTTGGAGTTTCATTCATCGGTGCTACTTGGAAATCCTATATCCGTTAAATCTTATCGACTAACGTTTTCTTTGGCATAATTAATAAACGGCCTAGAATTTTGTTAGGATTACCTTAACCCATCAAACATTGAGGACAATGTTTCGTTCTAGTCGGGGGGAGGGTGAATCTTTGATTCGATTTTGACCTTGCATTTTTCACAAGTCGTGCACTCTTGCAACTCCGTTTTTCCACCAAAAATAAAAAAAATTGAAAAAATGAGAAAAATTTCAAAAATTTTGAGAAAAAGCAATGAAAAAAAAATGAGAAAAAGTTGAAAAAGTTGTGCAAAAATATAATAAAGTTTGAATAACTGTTTTGACACCTTGTTGACTTTCTTGCTGGCGAGAATAGGAATAAATATTTTGACTTGACCGGGCGTGTTGAGCCCTAGCTTGTTCCCTTAACCAATGATGATCACATAAGCTTGTGCTAGTTTTGTACACAAGGAGATATAAAATGCGAATTCTTTCTTAAGAATCTGCAAGTTCCCGTACTTGACTTTATACATGCGCAGCTTAAAAGCTTTCGCTAGTCTTTTACATCAGGAGCTAGAAAACGCGAATTCTTCTTCTAGAATTTACAGGTTTCCGTATCTGACTTTATATATGCGTGGCTGATTATCGGCTAAGTATTCGCGGGTTTCATTATTTGGAATCTTAAATTGCGAAGAGCGAGAAATGATAGAGTTTATTTAGAAGTTAGATGCTAAACATGGAGTAGTGGTTCTCTTTAGAGCTCATGAGAGGTACTTGTGGCTTTTTACTCCCATCAGAAACGTCACCAATATATAATAGATGTTCTAGGTTAATTAGTGGTATTTCGGTTTGAATAATATTTAGTTCTTTGTTTTCTTAAGAGAATTTTTGCTTTAGAAGTTGGGTACATATCAAGGAACATCAAAAATAAGAGCAGAAAAGTAAAAAATCAAAAGTCAAAAGTTGATTATGCATGTGGTTTTGGAGCTACCCGATAAGCTTCCATTGATGTTGAGAAAAAAAATCAAGAAAGAAAGAAAAAAGTGAAAAGTATGAAAAAAAAAAAAAAAGTGAAAAAAGTGAAAAATGAAAAAATGAAAGTTGTAGTATTGTTGAATAAGAGCTATGTATGTATCAATAAGTTGTTGGCGCGTGAGGTGCATGTGATACGTGATTAGTAATCAGTCACATGAGGTGCACGTGATCGTACTCCGCAACTTATATTCTTGATATTGTATGTATCCCAAATTCCTTGATGTGGACCGAATTTCTATTGCAGTGATTCTTAAGAGAAAATGAATAACTACTTATCGTTTTAACTTAGGTATCACTATCAGACTAAAAAATTATCGAAATGAGAAAATATGAAGCAATTCATTTCTCAACAAAATAAAATATTAAGATACAAAACCTAGGAATGGGAGTAAGGAGTTTCCACAAGTAACTGTTATGAGTAGTGTTAGCATCTAATTTGTAGATAAGCTGTGATCTCGTTTGTACGCTTAGTTTGGGGACTTGTGAAAAATCAAGGATGACGATTTTTATCCGTACGGTCACTTTTCTATGAAAAGTGTTTCTACTCGTTGACCCTAATAATTATTGCAAAATAATGAAAGTTCAACAAACCGTCACAAGTATGAAGCATGGAAAAGTACAAAAATAGAAAGTGTAAGTGGAATAAAGGAATAAAGGAAAATTTTGGAAAACGGAGCGTTTTTCGGAAATAAATGATTTTATTATCTCTTTTGAACCTCCTTGCTACTTTTCAAAGTTAGTAAAAAGAGTTTTGAAATTATTTATCCCAAAAGCGTGAATTGATCACATTGCGTGAGGACACGGCAATACCTTAGTCGGGGGGATTTTGGTGAGTGCTTATTTACTCACCATTTTATGGCCAAATACCAACCCTAAACGACTATTTGAGCTAACAAGTGCCAAGAAAACATGTGTTTTTGTGTTTGTGATATGCATGTACGGATATTTTACAAAATGATGGAAATCACACAAAAACCGGCGAAACCGAGCACGAGAGTATGAAAAGGTTCAAGAGCCGAAGCTGGGGAGCAATTTTCAAGTGTGGATCAATATTTGAGCTCAAATTGTCATAATCTACCTTCAAGAATTATCAAATGACAAGAATGGCCTTTGCTAGTATTTTTCAGAAATGATAGAATTGGTCCTTGAGCTTTATAAGTTTACAATTTTGGTCCTTATCATACTAAACTATTAATACAACAAATCTGGTCCAAATTATCTAAACCCCAAAACCCAAAGTTCAAAACAAGCCCACATCAAAATTATCCTAACCAAGCCCATCCTACCCTTAACCCGAGCCCACTCCCACCTACGGTCAAAAAGTCAACAAACAAAAGTAATAAAGTTAACCAGTACCCTTTTCCTCCCATATTTTCTTCCAATTACCCCCATTTACGTAGCATAAACTATTCACCAAGAACCCTAGTTACTGTTCCGATTGAATTAACCATAAGTAAGGGTACGGACGTCAATTAAGAGGTGTTTCTAGAAGCTTAATGTGTCAGAGTATCGAAGAAACACAAGGGGAGGCTACGTGGCTGCATTTTATTGGACGGAACGCGTCATTAATTTTGATCGAAGGGTTGATATTGATCTAGCAATGATTGGAAGAGATCAAGGGCGCTCAAGGGACTTCAACAAGCACAACTCGCACGGATTGCCAGCTTGGCAATCCGTGAGCTCAACCCTTCTCACTCCCTATATATAGGTGTTGTATTTTAGCTTCAGTAGGTAGTAGTTTTAGAGTATTGTTATGCTGCAAAAATTATTTCAGATTGTATTTAGATTAGTTCTTGTAATATTTTTAGTTTTCAATAAAATTTTGAGTTTACTGTTCATTTGAAATTGCTTATTCAGTTTTATTTTAGCTTAAATTTAGCTTATTATCACAAAGTTTTAGCTTATTTTCTCTTCAGTTATCTCTATTGTTTTAAAAATTAGCTTAAACAACCTTTCTTTTCAATTCAGTTGTATATTCTCCATATAAAAAATAATAAAAAAAAAAAAAAAAAAAAATGTTTCCAAGTTTAGTAGTTTAGATTTTCAATAAGCTGTACTCAGCTTATCTACAATTTACACAAGCTCATATAGCTTCTTGTGAATTGTACTGTTTCATTCAAACAAATTGTGGATCAGACGTTGATTGTGGATTATTAGATAAGTGTGGTTAGCAAAGGAAGAACCAGCCTATCTCAAAGATAGGCCAGCATAGTGAATCTCCCTCTGTTTTAGCTGAGGGAGAAAAGCTTTGTAAGTATAATTTTTCAATAACTTGAACTGTTGAGCTATCTATTCAGAAGTATACATCTGTTTGGTAACTGATTTAGATTAGTTTGATAATATGTTAGTGTAGTAGTAAGTTTTAGGTTGATTGATTTCTGTTTGAATTGAATTGCTTGATTTGTGTTGATTTTATAGTTTACTGAGAATTCAGTGAGAAGTGAGTTTAATAGTTTCTTCATAGTGAGTATTGTTGGATTATAGCCTTATATGAATTTTTGAGTGATTGATTATCTGTTATATCTACAAGTCATACTGTGTTCTTGGATTCAAGTGGAAAATGCAAGTCTGATATTTCTTTTCAATCTATTGAGTTACTTGAATCTGCATTTGACTGAGTAGCTGTCTAGTTTGTGGATCTGTGTACTAAATTTTTGTGGGAATCTGGTTGTAGCTGGTAATTGATTCAGCTTTTGTAGTGATTTTGGAAGCTCATTAGATCAGTAGTATAGATAACTGAAGTGTTAATTTAGGATTAATAATAAAATCAGTAGTTGCAGGGGTGTTTGGATTGGTCATTTGCTGGGTGATGTAATTGTTGAATTGCTGTTTAATTGTCTCTTACAAGTTGCATAGGAGTAGTAATAGATTTGTAGTCCATAAAAACAGCAAGTTACTTTAGTAAAAGTCAAAAGTAGGTGTAAATTTAGCTTACTGCTAGTGTAGGATTAGCTCAATTAGTATAAACTTGGTGATAGCTGCCTTATAGTTTATATTAGCTTAAATTAGTTTCATAATAGCTTATAACAATTTATAAAAATAGATTTGTTTAATTGAAATTGGATTAAGTCATTTGGTTCTAGTAGTATAAAGTCAGCTGTTCTCAGTTTTTATTCCCTGCTAGCTGCTGAACTTGGCTTAAATTTAGGTAGTAATTGACAGTTAGAGTTAGGGTCATTAGTTGTTTTCTAATCTCAGTATAGTATTTAATCTTTTGCCCCAATAATCTCTGAGTTTAGAGCTTAATAAGCCAGCTTTTTCAACATGTTTAATTGACTAAGTGAGACAGAATTGCTGTTTTACTTATAAGTACTGCTCTTGTTATTCTGTGTTAGTGTTTGAGTTTCGCATCTGTTTCTGAGTCATTTAGGAATAGGTTGAGAGTTTAGAACCCACACTTTGCCTCTGATCCATTTTGAGCTTATTCTGCTAGAATCATTAAGCTTATTACTTAGGCTTTTTGCTTGTATTTTTAGTATCTGTGGAATCTGAGCTTCCTTCTGGTCATATTTTGTCATAACTGAGTTAATTGTATCATTTTTAGTCATTGTTACAAGTTTTATAGTGATTTGATCTCAAGTGCTTAATATTAAGCACTTGAGATAAGCAGTTTTGCTTGAGATAAGCAGTTCAGTTGCTCATTTTTCTTTCAAAATTTTATTGTAAATTCTTTTTAGTATTTTTGATTTTCTGGAATTTTTCCAGATTTTTCTAATCATTTATACTATTTTTAATAATTTCTTTTGATTATTTTCAATTTTTTAAATAGTTTTTAAATCCAAAAATCAATAAAAAAATTAAAAAAAAAAGTTCAGAAAAATACAAAAATAGTTTCAGTAATTCTTTTATAATATTTTAGAATTTTCAGTTTTAAAATTTTATTTTTCCACCTTTATTTTCTATTTCTCTCTATTTTTAATTCACTTTTAATTCTAAATTTCATTTTTAATTCATAAAAAATAAAAGAAAAGTCTAAAAAATATTTTTCTTTTTCCAGAAATTACTTTTCATAGTATAAGATTTTTAGAAAAAGTTTCAAGTTTGTAGGATAATTTTTAGACAAACGTCGCGTTTTAAATAACGCGCGTGCATTACCGTTTATACGTTTTTGAATTGTGCGCATTGATTGCTTGTACTTTTTGCATGATTAATCATTGTTTGTGAATTGTTGAATACCTGGATTGCTATTTTCACTCTATCACTCTTTCACCACTCACTTACACTACACGATTCCCAAACCGATAATTCAAATTTTCCATTTGAGCCTTCGTTGGGAAGAACGACCCGGGATTACTTTAACCGGTATTTCCTCGGAATATAAATATACTATAATTGACACGCATCAGCGCACTGTTTTTATTATTAGCTACGTGCTACTTATCTTATATAGTTTGTCAAACCTCACGATAGGTGTAATTCACACTATTACTTTTGTTATGTGTTAATTATATATGCTATGTGCTATATTTTTGCTACGCGCTAATCTTTTACCTCATTAAGTTTTATATGTTGCGATGCGCGACATATACTTTTAATATTTGCATTAAGTGTTTTTCAGGATTTGATTAACTAAGTTAAATGCTCCTACAAGAGTAGCACCATCAAACTTGGGGGGCTACCAGCGTATATACTACCATTGTTTCCGTACGCGTCACGCAGGTATATTTGGAAGCAGATCGTACGTAAGAGGTATTGCAAGCCCAGTACAAAGACGGATTTAAATATTCGCACCATCTTGCCACATGGGAGACGTCCTCTGTCGGTTGTAAAGACGAATGTAATGTTCGCACACAGCGTGCACAGCGCGCACCTTTGTTGCGCATAGCGCATTCCTGCCACAGAAGCACATCTTCTGTCGCACATCCTTGTTGCGCACAGCGCACATTCCTGCCACAGAAACACGTCTTCTGTCGCACATCCTTGTTGCGCACAGCGCACATTCCTGCCACAGAATCACGTCTTCTGTCGCACCATGTTGCATCGCTACTGGTACAAAAGGTACGCCCTTACCCAGGATACAGCATGCGGAATCCACCTTCACCATTGTGAGACAATCACAATCGCAATCCCAGTGCGCACTGTTGCCTGGGGACTGCGCAGTATGATCCATCCCATGTGCACACAAGTTGCGCACACATGGGCCATGTCGTCATGGTTAATTGGGCCTACGCGGCCATGAACAGAACTTAAGTCTAGCATAACATAGCTACGCATTATGTCATACTAAACTTGGGGGGCTTGTGGACGTATGGTCCGGACTGGACCCTACATGGGCCAGACCCGGCAGACAGCGGCCCACTCTACGCCTAAACCCTAATCCATGCCTTATAAATATAGGGCTGGGGTTCCATTCACAACAGAACATAACAGGTTATCCTAAACCTAACTATTATATGCTCCGCGCATCATATACTAACTTGACCGTCGGAGGTGGATCCCGGGGCTACGGCCTCGGGTCCACTCCTAACGGGTTCTCTTTGTTGAACAGGTCTACTTAGGGCTTGAGAAGACGACTAACGGCCCAAGGAGAGTCGTTGAATCAGTCCGCGCCAGATTATGCATCAACAGTTATAAATCCTTTTAACAAATGGTTGGATGTTTTGAAAACTAGGCTGGGTGAACTAACTTTTTGTCAATGATGTAAATTTTCCAGAAATGAGTTTATCAATGCGTAAATTGGCTCTCAACCTGGTCACTTGGCGAAATGGTTAATACTTGAAAACTTTTCTAAGTGTTTTGCTGAAGCAAAAATATTAAAATCGTCTAAGTTCAAACGCTTGTATCTTTTTCGTTATAAGCTTGTTTTCTACGTTCTTTATATCCACGGTTTCGTATTAACATATAATAATATATTTTTGATAACTCGGCTCCTCTAGGTTACGTCTAACGCCTCTATTTGTCCGTCGAAAATCGTCCAACAGCATGAATATTTTCAGAAAATAGTTTTCGTCGTTAAACTTGCAAAAATCATATCTCCTTCGTTATAAACCCGTTTTAATCCGTTCTTTCACCCACGGCTTCGTTTTTGAAAGTATTTTCTAAATCTCTAGCCCAATGTTACCCAGAAACCCCTGAGTTTTCTGGAATTGACGATTTGGGACAGTAGGTATATATATATATATATATATATATATATATATATATATATATATATATATATATATATATATATATATATATGTGTGTGTGTTTAAAATCCATTTCTAGTGTTCTAAACTAGTTTCTAATCCAACCAAATCACTTTCAATCACCACTAAACTAATTTATTCCTACCATACACCTTCTTAGGGTGTCATGGGTTCTTAAACATCATCAATCTAGTAAATCTACCAAGGAAATCCATATTAAACATTTCTAGGGTTTATAAGTTAAAAATATATAAAATGGAGTGGTATAAGCTAGCATATGCATGAAATCTTGTATTAAAACCATATTATCATGAAAATAACTTGAAGAAATTATGAAAAAGAGTTTGACAACTTACTTTGAAAGATTATGGGTCTTGGATGATGAAAACCTAATGATCTTTGAGTTTATATTACAAACCCTAACAAGGATCACTACATAAGCTTGATTTAATCTTGTTCTTGGAAAAATTGATGATTCTTGCTTGTGTTTGGTTTTGGTCGTGGGTTTGGAGAAGAAAGGAAGAGAGAAAAGTTGGTTTTTGCTTCTATGAATCTTGGATGAGTATAAGATAAGATAACTAGATATTTATTTAGGTTTAGACAAGTGTTAGGTGTCATTAATGGGGTGTAGGTGAAATAAGCACATGAGGCTTAGGAGGGGGGGGGGGGGGGGGGGTTTGGGCCGGCGTAGAAAGGAGGGAAAGGGGGGAGGGATGTTGGGTGATTTAATTAGAAAGTTAGTGGAAGTATTATGTAGTATTTTGTTAGTTTTGGTTTAAATCGGGTACCGGGTTTGCTAGAAATAAATTTTAACGAAGTTATCTGGGACATAATAAAGTTGTAAAAGTTGTAAAAATATGTCGGGTACAAGTATGGAGAGTTTGGGCGATTATTGTTTAGTTTCCATGAAAACCGTCGTAATTAGATTAGACGTACGATACAATTTTAAATAAATTTCCAAAATACCGGGTAAATGAATTTTATAATCTTTGTGATATTGTAAGGAGTTTAAAAATATATCAGGACCATTGTGGGGATTTTTAGATATGTTTGTTATAATTATTAATCGCGTGTTAACGTTTATTTAAAAATGATTATACGTAAAACGTTAAATATACTAAAATATTAATTTGAATATTCTACGAGTGGTATAGTATGCAAATGCTATTATGATGATATGTAGACTATTTCTAGTCCGTATGAAATGTCCCTATTGATAATGCATGAATTCGCACCTGAACCAATCTGGTTACGCGAATTTAAATACTCGTAAACTAAATTTACAATGAAATGAGTAATGCACGTGAGTAGTGAAATTTCTTCCGGAAATGAATAGTGTTATGTGAATAGTAAAATTTCCAAATGCTTATCTGAATATCAAACTGACACAAAAAACGATGAATAGTAAAATGATGAATAGTAATCGGCGAATAGTAATTGATGAATAGTAATTGATGAATAGTAAGTTGTCGAAGTTTGGAAAATGACCTGAAATTTTGAGTTGTGACAGTCTTCCCCTTTAAAAGGAACTTCGTCCCGAAGTTCAGTTTGTGTTTGTCCTTGAGGTGGTATTGGTGACGAGATGATAATATTTGAGAATTCCAGCGAACTTTCACGATAAGAATTTGACTCTGCTTCAACTGTTTGACCTCTTGGTCCATCATTTCTACTGGTTCTGCTACCAGGTTTAGGGTTGACTTTGGGTTGGATTCCTTTCCAAATAGGATTATGAGTGACTAATCTGAAACCCGTCACAATCTATCGATTTCAAAACAAGAAATATGAGATTTCTAAAGGACAAACTAATCCATCATCGACAAAAGCTGAACTTTCTCTACATTCATCAAAGTTTTCTTATGAAACCTTCATTATTAAAAGTTCATGATCCTGGCCAAGTATGTTCTATTTTAGAACTACTTAAAACTTCCTTTCCATACGTATCTACCCTTACTACCTTCTATGCAATGGAATATGAAAACATACGTTACAAGTCTTGTATGGACGGGACTTGCAACTTAAGGGTTTGACATCGCCTTTGTTTAGTGAACAGTTTCCCGAAAGCAACGGACATATCAAAAGTATACCTAGTTTAGGTATTTGAAAATTTTATCGAACCTTGGCTAAATATAGACTAGTCACCTATATTTAACCTAGGGACAGTGGAATATAGTCTGACTAACTATATTCGACTTAGAATTTTCAAATACTGAGAGTAGTTGTACTAGGGTTATGTTTAGGTTGATTTCCTACATGAACTCGATAAACCACCAGAATACATTAAAACAATTTAGAGACACGATAATGTCTTACCACTCAGCGAAATCTTAACACCTTATTTGTGTTACCTAATTTCATTCTTGAAAATTTTCATTTATGAGATAATCCGAACTACTATCTTGGGATAGTTATCAATTATTCTCTTCATCCTGTAGAAGTACTATCCTGTTTAGGTCCTAAGGATACCATTCCATCATAAACCTTTAAAATCTCTTAAGATTTTTAAAGCAAACTCAACATCTATACCTAAGAGTATTAATGTTAAGCATACACTACACACTTTTGTTCATCAACATATCACATCATTATCTTCACAACCGTTACAAACACAAACTCATTAACAGATCTTGATGCACTTTTAAAGCTCAAATCATCCTTAGTTACACCACAAGCACCCTCATCAGCTTTACAAGATTGAATATTCATCTTGTACTTTTGCTACACCAGTGTCATCTCGTAATACACTACCTTGTAACTCACCGGCTAAGTATGAATGTTGGGTTGGGAATTCTTAAGTAGGATGATTTGTAATTATTTGAATGGATTGGGATGCCTTTTCATTTAAATAAAGAAATTGTAAATCACCGAACCATAAGTTTATATTCCTCTATTTACATTGTTTGGGATGCCTCTCTATGTAAATAAAGAATTATAAACAAGTGGGCTTATTTGTATCCAAAATAACATAAGTATGAAGTCAACCTACATTACATTGCTCGGGTATGGCTTGATACCTACATCACATTGCTCGGGTATCGCTTGATACCTACATTACATTGCTCGGGTATGGCATGATACCTACATTACATTGCTCGGGTATGGCATGATACCTACATTATATTCGCCACAAGAAATCCTATCTTTTCACCGACATCACTTCAAACCATGACATAAACACTAGGTACAACAACCGATTACCTACTATGCTATGATTGCAACTACTATCCCAAATTTCCATTGATATTCCACTACTATATCAATTTCCATTTTATTGGATTCCTATGTAAATTACTATTGTTGTTCAACTGTTATATCAATTGCTATTGATACTTGACAACTATATCAATTTCCATTTTGATATTTAACTATATCAATTTCTGTACAACTACTATATCAATTTCTATTAATAATCGACTGCTATATCAATTTTCTTTGATATTCGACTATTATATGGATCTCTACTGATATTCAACCATGTTATCAATCTCTATTGACACACCGTATTCTGAGACAAATCAAACTATATCACTGGTAATTCAAGACTCGAGTCCTCATAAGTAACCACATCTCTTCATCGACACCACTCCAACATATGATACACACAGAACTTCGGGACGAAGTTCCCCGTAAGGGGTAGAGACTGTAACAATTCGCAATTTCAGGTTAATTACCATTCCTGGAAAATTTCACTATTCACTTTTACTATTCATTTTTCCCGAAACTTTCCCAAAAGTTGATTTTTATTTGATATTCTCGAGTGATAAATCATTTCCATGGAAAATTAAATGTTTGAAATTCGTCAGATCATTTTCGTGAAAGTTATTAAGGAATTACACGTTTTATGGTAAAACGTCATTCAGAAATTCTACGTACAACGAAACTCGACCACGTTAAGTGACCCCGCATCAGAAAAATGTTTGACACACTCATGATTTATTTGAGAATTAATCGTGACTGAGAAAAACATGACCAAAGACTTCCCGGCAGGTCACCCAAGCCAGTACTATTCTCACATGAGCACGCTTAACCGTATGGGCGATTAACCGTTAGACCACAAAACGCGTTTCTAAGACGATTTGAGTTTTCAAATTATTAGAAAAAGTCAACATATTTTTTCCCTCCTCCATTGACCAAAAATCATCCCTTGATGTTATAAGTCATTTCGTGATTTTTAGGCTTACGGTTTGATGTCTAAAAGACATTTAATACCAACCGACACTAGACTGAGCCCAGTCTAGACATTATAAGTCATTTTAAATCATTTATAACCTATTAGAAAAGTAATATTTTACTTTTGTCAATTTTACGCAATATTCGTACATTTTACGTATTACGCGTTTTAGACCCGTGTTTCCAGTTTTTAGCAGGGTTTTACCACCCAAATGGAACCTACCACTCATTTTATATTTTATTATGGAGTATTTTGACAAGTTTAATCATTCCTCCAAGTTTCATATTTTTACGATGCCCGGTTTTACGTTTTGAGGCTTAATCATTTACGATTGGCAATTACCGGGACCAAAACTCACTCCGTAAGCTAGATAATACCAAGTTTATGCATCTAGTCACCCTATCCACCATATGGCCGACTATATGAGGCTTCACCATGCCTTGGTGGCTTATGATAAGCCTTAGACTTTAGGATACATGTATACTAAGTGAACTTGGTCTCCAAGTGTTGGAAAATATCCTAAATACTTGCACCTCCTTAAGGCAACTTCCTAGCACCTTCCTAGCACCTCCTTAAACTCATATATAAGCCCTCCCCATCCCTCCTAGTCGTTCACAACACAAACACCCTCTCATTTGCTAGTTTACTTCAAGTTTTGTGCAAGAAATCAAGTGCAATATCCACACATAAACCCTAGTTAGGTTTTGATTCATCAAACACTTCCATAACCTCATATACTTGGTGATTTCTCTTGAGTTTGAATCCATTCAAGTCACCTCTACCTTCATCATCCATCTTTCAAGATTACAAGGGTAGAAAGATTGCATGAAGTGAAGTGGGTTGAAGCAAGTCTATCAAAGTCCTTTTCCTTACATGTTATCTTCCTTTCATCTTTGAAAGCCAAAAGTTGTAAGCCAAACCCTAACATGATTCTTGTTAAATAATCATATTCATGTTATTTACATATTATTTGTGCTATATTATGTCTTGTATTCATGTCCATGATGTATAAAAGTGAGTAAAACAAGTTATTGTACATGATTGATAAGACAAGTTACTATAACAAGCAAACTAGTGACTTTCTTGGAAAACCACGACCAAAATGGTAAAATTATGATATTGGATCCTTACATATTACAGTAGAGGACTTAACAAGGAAACCATAGCAATTTGAACTACCTAAAACGAGTATACGAGTCAAAAGTTACGCCCATTTGAAGTTACCAAAACTTTTCGGCAAACTGCCAAATACCATTCTGATCAAATTTGGGTTTTGAAAGTCCCACTTCTGGTCCGATTCATCAAAAAGTTAAAACACGAAAGTTGTCCGGAACGACGTTTTCGTTCAGGAATAAAGAAGCTCGAGCCCTGAAAACGCTTTCCGAGTAATACATTTCTTCAAATTCTAAACAGCCCATTTTTAGACAAAGTCATTACATATAGGTTATGGTTTATGAAGACCAAAGGGGTCTTATGACCTATAATCAAGACCACAACCATGGCTAGAGCCAAGGTTGAGTCTCATGACCTTAGAACAAGGACCAAAGGTCATGGCTAGGCCATGACGAAATGACCATACCAACTTACATAGGCGTAAACATGAAACAAAGAGTTGACGAGAACTTGAACAAGCAATTTGAATCTACTTCACTTAAAAAGGAACCATGAGATATTACAAAGAGAAAATGGTCATACAAGACTTATGAAACTACCCCTAATAACAATCTTCATGTACAAATAAACTTTCCTAAGTTTATTCAAGTATCGGACATGTAACTTTTCGGATCAAAACTTATATCTATATATTTCATCAACTACTACAATAGTAGGGAGCCTCATGTGAGGAGTTCATTATGTAAGTCGTCGAGTTGAGTTGTGGATTTACGAGTTAAAGTGTCCTGGCTCCTCGAACGCTTACTAACATGACTTCTGAATTATGTCGGCCCGAACGGTAGTAAACGATATACCAAAACATACATGTTTCATGAATCTTTCTTTCAAAGACTTATACTATACATCATACCACATCATGGACTAAATGCAAGATATATATATAGGCACTACGTTATATTCATTACTCAAATCCTAAGTCGCGACATTCTATTATAGGTTTCTCGTAGAAACCTTCACGATCCAACCGTTACATTCATTACTTGCTATCTTACTTAAGGTGAGTTCATAGCCCCACTTTACATTACTTCAATGTTTTACAAACCCTTGGGGGGAATACATGCTATTATTTTTCTACTCGAACACAATGCTTTCTACTGTATGCTATTCGACCATGTTTTATTATCACTAAGTAACATCCTTGCCAAACCAAGATCCCTTATTATGAACCATTTAATCACTTGCGAGGGTTACTTGCAAGTGAGCGCGAATATTGTGAATAGGCCTATTGGGATTGACGAATCCCATTTGTTTTGACTAAGTTCAAACAAATGCATTAATATTTGAGACATTAGGTATGACGGCAAAATACCTACCGGGATAACTCCGCCGATTGATATTGGTACCCGTTAACGTTTTGGTGTCATAAGCTTAGTAATTGATAATAACTGTTCCGGGCGTATAACAACGTGGCCCATCTTTGTTTTCCAAACATTGGTGTGAGTCTATAGCTCACACTACCAACATATTGTGTTCAAACATTAAACAAACTCTATGAATATCACTCAACCTTTGTGTTGACCTCTCAAGCATGTATTTCAGGTTCATGATGATCAAGGATGGCATGGAAGGGCACGGATACTCAAGAGGGCTATAAATTTTATTATCATTCAAAACTCATTTATTATACATTGTAAACATGGAACCATTTGGGACCTCATTTTGTAATCTCTGATATTTATATAATTTGAATGATAAATCTTTTAAAACGACTCAATTGGAGTTCGTTTTCTATTATTGTGACTATTGTGCCGTCGAGTAACACCCAGTTTGAATTCCGCTGCAACCATGAATTGGGGGTGTTACACTAAATGCATAAGCAATGTAGTATGGTGATTAGTTTTGGAAATTGTCTCGAGATTGTGAGTTTTGGTTGAAATCTTTTTCTGAATAACGAATTTAGAAAAATGGAGCAAATGATTTACTAAGTAATATCTTTCTTGATGATTTAAAGTTTAGTAGTTATGAAATGTGAAACTGTTTTCAAACATGTTGTAAATAGGAATGTTTACCAAAGTTTGATGTTTATATTTTTCTCTTTGTACGATGGTTTTATTAAATATTGTCCAAAAAGGGTCGTACTTGTTCAAAATAGGAATTTCAAAAATTATTTTCTACAAGGTATGTGATTTGTATAAACACAATTTTTAAATCAACTTCATTCAAAAGTGAAAGTATTAATAAGGATAAAATGGTAGGATAGGTAATGCTCGCATAAATGCATAGATGTCTAACTTTTAGTTCCTGAGGTTGGATAATGCCTATGGGTGGGTATTAGGCAAAACTACAAGCCTAGGCATTCGAACTATCTTAAATCCTGACATGGTTTATCGTTGAAATTATCCTCACGTTGGCAGAATATATGTTCGGGTCTGATTCCTTTCTTGGTATGAAAATGAGGTTATCTGAAATATCTAGAGAACACAACGCCTTAGGGAAATCTATATCTATATACTTAATTCAATTCAACTATCCATTGCGAGAACTCACTGCAGGGAAGTTTGCGTTTAGATGAGGCCATGTTTAAATGAAATGCTTTACAGTCTCTATTAGGTGCTTGGTTTATTTCTATAGTATTGCTTAGCGTACCTTCACATTGTGCTCGATCCTGTAGCTCAGTCTAGCTAGTACCTTTGAATAATAAAATTTGACAACTAGGTCAGAGATGGTGATTCGGATGGTATCGTGGTACCTTAGAATTGTTGTTGAGTTATAAATTATCTTAATGTATACTTCCAGTCTAGGTTAGTAGTTCTGTAATCCTTTTAGTGTTTTTCTTGTATCGAGGAATCCTCCTAGTACTTGATATGGAAAGTCTCTCCTAAAGAAGTCAATGGAAAGTCCAACTTAATGGCTAAGTGGGTGACAGGTGGGGTAAGTATCCAGGGAGAGTTTGTCAGAAAGAGACGTTTATAAAAGAGTTTACTTGTTTAAAACGCTTTTAAATGAAGATTGTTATTAGCAATACTTTAAAAGATAACTATTTCCTTCATGGCATAATCCTTCCTGAATTATACATAGGTGATCAGGCTATGTATAGTTGAGGACTAATGATGCGATGCTTGATTTAGTCAAAACAGTATTACTTTTCTCAAAAGTTTTAGATGGTGTTCAACGCATTGTTATGAAAAATGGTATCCTGATATTTCCTTTCAAGTAACATGAAAATTGTTTCGCATAATAATAGTAAATACTTGGTGTAATGACAGAAAATCAGTTTATCGGATGGTAACAATATAGCTTATCTTAGAAATTCTATAAAACAATTTTTCCCACATGGCAGTAAAATAATCTTGGAACAAAATTCGTTTAATGGTGTATTGGATACGTAGGTGAATCTTATGGGATGGTGGTAGTCTACTAATCCACTTATTTAAAGAATGTAAATATCTTAGTTCATAACAGGGTAGTGGTTTAGGATTATGAAGTGGTCGAGAATATGGTAGTGATATTGAAAGCGTGAAGGATGAACGTGTCGTTAAGGCATTTACAGTCAACTGAAGGTGATAGTCTATGTGTCAAAGGTTATAGGGCAGAAATTGGTGCCAATGATTTGAAGTATTCGAGAATTTATACTAGCGTGAGGATCTTATAACATGGAATGAGCGATAAAGTTGTAATTTGAAGCAGTGGTGTTGAGGCATGGTGTATCAATATTGGCAATCTCAGGTAGAGGTGTTTCTTTCACTTCTAAGGTTAAATAGTAAGTAGGTATAGTGGTTGTTTTCGAGATTCGTTCATGAGTTATGCGTGTTCCTTCTTGGAGATATGGTTTCTAAAATTTGTTAACAACATTTATTTGAAGTTTGTAGTGGGTATAGTCTTGTAAAAGATGTGACTACGAAATATTTTGTACTTTGATAAGAATAATATCTCATATATATATATATATATATATATATATATATATATATATATATATATATATATATATATATATATATATATATATATGTCTTTGGAAAAGGGGATTCAAGAAGATTTTTGCTAATAAAAAAATGAGTTTTAATCCAACCATTGGAAATCAATAATTTATCGTACTTCGTAAGGTTTGCAAGAAATCTTTTTGTTTGTACAAAAATTCAATTAGACTTTAACTTACTGGAATCGTTATTATCTCCGAAACACGAAAACTAGGGTAGTCATTTTTATCTTGGTCAACATGACCATTTAATCGTAACGACATCTTTGTCTTTATTAATCCTATTGTCTTACTTGGAGTGGTTCGCTTAATTCTATCTTCATCAAATCATAAGAGACCATGAGAATCTATAGGTAATAAAAATCATCATATTCACAACACATGAATATAATACATGAAAATTTCGGTCTACGTGGACCGATATCATAGATAGCACAACCATTCCTACATAGTAGAGTCACACTTGATACATTTGTTTGTACAACAACCAAAAGACAACAAGTTCTTTAGACTATGTCCCACACTTTCTGTGGCTAGGATAATAGTAAAAGCTAGTAAAGATATAAGTCTAGTATAGGGACTTCCTGGTGTCCCTCTAAGTGAAACCAGGGTTGTGGCATCATAAGGTCGAGATAGTCCTGAAGTGGTGTCTGAAGTTGTGCATCGATCATGTCCTAGATAGTGTAGGTTCCAAACCATTCTTGAGGAATCTGCGGATGTTCCTGTTGAGTCCATGATATTGGTATTATCCACAAGGTGTTAACTAATTCGTGGCAAGTGGGAATGAAAAAGGGAAATGACAAGGGTGGTATCCTAGATGATGAGAATAAAATTGCTAACGATGAGATTCTAGTGGTGAGTTAGGAGATGATGGTGATAATAATGACTAGAATACTACCCTCTTTCGCGCTATCTCGCGACATCTAAGAGGTAAAACTAAAGTACGCACTATGGGACGACCAATAGTGTAATAAGTAGCTGATGGTGGTGGTAGTACCTGAGTAGTGAGTGCCCTACTAGTGAAGGAAGGAAAACATACTATCTTCTTTACAATAAGTATCCTAATAGGTCCATTAAGATTAAGTCTCAATACTCTACCAAACGGCATTCTATGTATGGGCTGAATAATAGGAAAACCCTGTTCCTATGACGAATCAATAGTGCTAATGGTGGTACAAGTGCAACTGGGGGTATAATGGTAGTGGAAGATGACAAGGCATCTTCAATGTCGGAATCCGACGAAAGGATAACAGGGTGTGTATCTGAAGACATGTCACTTGTGAACCAGGTCAATATAATTATATATCCGAAAATGGGTATAAATAACTCGCATAATGTGTGTATGAAACAACATGTATAATGAATATGCACCTATGATGAAATGATGAGATGCTATGATGATGTGGTTATAGTCTAGGGTCCAAGATACATCCTAGTTCGCTATAACCTTAGCTCTGATGCCAATCTGTCACACCCCCAAAATACCTGTTTTAGCAGCGGAATGGAATACCTGGGGGTGACTGCCATAGCATCACAGTTACAGTTACGTTGAACGACCTAAAGTGTCATTTGTAAAATACGTCGTTTGATCATTAAAAACATTCAGAGTTTACAAAACATAGGTCCCAAAAGATGTTGCCAATTTAGGTAAAATAAGTTCAACAAGATCAAACGTTCATAAATGCATAAAAATATAGTCAGACGCGTCGTCTCCGCGACTCCATGAAGGTCCAAATGCATGCAACATGAGCTACCTTAATAACCTGAAAATACATGCTAAAGTGTCAACACGAGGTTGGTGAGTTCATAGATTTTAGTGAACAAGTATGTAACGTAAAACATTTGAAATAAGAATTCCCAGCAAAAGTTTCGTAATTCCGTAATAAGGTTGATGCAAAGGCATCGTAACTCAGTAATATGGTTGATGCAAAAGCATCGTAATTTAGTAGTAATAGTGATGGAAAAGTATCGTAACTCAGTAGTAATAATGATGGAAAAGTATCGTAACTCAGTAGTAATAACGATGGAAAAGTATCATAACTTCATAAGTAATTTCGTATGTACAATAGCCATAAGTATAAAGTAAAGGTGACAAGATGTCAAAAATGCTACATTGTCTCTTAAGCTCATGACCCCGAAGCTAGACATAGTATTGGCCCCAAAGGAGTGTTTACCAGGCACTCAAATTGTTTAGACATGAATTGCATTTGTACCCGTTGGAGCAACCCAAACACGAATGGAGGCGTCACCCTCAATAGATCTATTCACTCACTCTCGCTTGGCAATATAATTAACGGTCCATGATAATAAAGGGGACTTAACTTGGTAGTAAGGTAACTTAAGCAATGTATGGAATTTAATACTTAGGCATTGTACAAAAATAATTGATGCAATGTATTCTCCCCCGTGGGATTTGAAATCGTATAAAAGTATAGAACAAGTATTGAAGCATGTACCTCCCCCAAAGAGTTTATAAAGTAATTAAACCAGTAAAAGTGGGGCTATGACTCACCTGAAGTAATGATACAATGATGGTGAAATGATCGGGACAATAAGGCGCGAACACTAGCCGCAACCTAATATGAGTAATAACGATCTACTTAGATCATGAGATGATGTAGAAAATGCACATGCACATGATACCTATACCACTCATAACTTGAAAATACTAGTTATAGTCAAAGTAATGTGTTTTTCCATAACTTGAGAAAAATAAGTCTAACTAGACTTATAAAACTAGTCGTAATATATATATCGTATATATAAATGTTAGTGTTGAATTCATTGCTTTGAAAACATTGAAATTACGTTTAATAGTCGTATAAAAAAGCTTGTAATTATAAGTACTTCGATGGTTAAGAATTTGGCACTTTGGTAGTATTTTAGAAAATCTAGGATTTAGTACGTAGAAGTATTATTATTTCTATTAGTGACAAAATGGTCTCGCAAAACTAGTCGCGAAATAGTGAATATTAAGAGTTAGGAATGAAGCTCAGTAGTTTTAGAAAGATTTTCACCTTATCTAAAAAGTAATAGAAGTGAAGTTTGTCCATACGGGTTTCGATCATAAAGAGAAATAGCCGCGAAGTGAGGAATTTGGGCTGTTTTGGCAGATTCTGGGCAGTTTTCGAAAAAGTTTAGAAGACCATAAGTTATTCGTTAAAAATCCTTTTGACAAACGGTTGGATGTTTTGAAAACTAGGCTGGGTGATCTAACTTTTTTTCTATGATGTAAATTTTCCAGAAATGAGTTTATCAATGAGTAAATTGGCTCTCAACCTGGTCACTTGGCAAAATGGTTAATACTTAACTTTTCCAAGTGTTTTGCTGAAGCAAAAATATTAAAATCGTCTAAGTTCAAACGCTTGTATCTTTTTCGTTATAAGCTTGTTTTCTACGTTCTTTATATCCACGGTTTCGTATTAACATATACTAATATATTTTTGATAACTCGGCTCCTCTAGGTTACGTATAATGCCTCTATTTGTCCGTCGAAAATCGTCCAACAGCATGAATATTTTCAGAAAATAGTTTTCGTCGTTAAACTTGCAAAAATCATATCTCCTTCGTTATAAACCCGTTTTAATCCGTTCTTTCGCCCACGGCTTCGTTTTTGAAAGTATTTTCTAAATCTCTAGCCCAATGTTACCCGGAAACCCCTGAGTTTTCTGGATTTGACAATTTGGGACAGTAGGTATATATATGTGTTTAAAATCCATTTCTAGTGTTCTAAACTAGTTTCTAATCCAACCAAATCACTTTCAATCACCACCAAACTAATTTATTCCTACCATACACCTTCTTAGGGTGTCATGGGTTCTTAAACATCATCAGTCTAGTAAATCTACCAAGGAAATCCATATTAAACATTTCTAGGGTTTATAAGTTAAAAATATATAAAATGGAGTGGTATAAGCTAGCATATGCATGAAATCTTGTATGAAAACCATATTATCATGAAAATAACTTGAAGAAATTATGAAAAAGAGTTTGACAACTTACTTTGAAAGATTATGGGTCTTGGATGATGAAAACCTAATGATCCTTGAGTTTATATTACAAAACCCTAACAAGGATCACTATATAAGCTTGATTTAATCTTGTTCTTGGAAAAATTGATGATTCTTGCTTGTGTTTGGTTTTGTTCGTGGGTTTGGAGAAGAAAGGAAGAGAGAAAAGTTGGTTTTTGCTTCTATGAATCTTGGATGAGTATAATATAAGATAACTAGATATTTATTTAGGTTTAGACAATTGTTAGGTGTTATTAATGGGGTGTGGGTGAAATAAGCACATGAGGCTTAGGAGGGGGGGGGGGGGGGGGTTGGGCCGGCGTAGAAAGGAGGGAAAGGGGGGGGGGGATGTTGGGTGATTTAATTAGAAAGTTAGTGGAAGTATTGTGTAGTATTTAGTTAGTTTTGGTTTAAATCGGGTACCGGGTTTGCTAGAAATAAATTTTAACGAAGTTATCCGGGACATAATAAAGTCGTAAAAGTTGTAAAAATATGTCGGGTACAAGTATGGAGAGTTTGGGCGATTATTGTTTAGTTTCCATGAAAACCGTCGTAATTAGATTAGACGTACGATACAATTTTAAATAAATTTCCAAAATATCGGGTAAATGTATTTTATAATCTTTGTGATATTGTAAGGAGTTTAAAAATATATCGGGACCATTGTGGGGATTTTTAGATATGTTTGTTATAATTATTAATCGCGTGTTAACGTTTATTTAAAAATGATTATACGTAAAACGTTAAATATACTAAAATATTAATTTGAATATTCTACGAGCGGTATAGTATGCAAATGCTATTATGATGATATGTAGACTATTTCTAGTCCGTATGAAATGTCCCTATTGATAATGCATGAATTCGCACCTGAACCAATCTGGTTACGCGAATTTAAATACTCGTAAACTAAATTTACGGTGAAATGAGTAATGCACGTAAGTAGTGAAATTTCTTCCGGAAATGAATAGTGTTCTGTGAATAGTAAAATTTCCAAATGCTTCTCAGAATATCAAACTGACACCAAAAACGATGAATAGTAATCGATGAATAGTAATTGATGAATAGTAAGTTGTCAAAGTTTGGAAAATGACCTGAAATTACGATTTGTGACAGTTTGCTCAGGACTAGTCAATTATTTGGTTGATTTAATCACCTTGGTAAATTGAATACCAAATATGGTTTTCCACTGACTTTACCACAATCCATATACTTGTCGGATAGTCAATTATTTGGAATCCATAAAGGAAAATCCATGGTAAATTGACAACCATCCAACTCTTAGCTGTTAAGCATGGGTGAGTTGAGTACCCAATAGTTTTTAGCAAACTATTACTGCTATCAACAGATTTGACATGTCTTTACCAAAGTTGTACCCTTTGGACTAGCCAACTTTTTGATGAAATAGTCAACATCCGGTAAGTTGATAACCAGAGAAGGTGTGAAAATAACCAACACCAAACCTGCATACAACATACACAATACTATACAAATCTGTTAGTCTTTTTTTTTTTTTTTTTTTTTTTTTTTTTAATAAATAATGAAGAAATATACAACAAAATACCATTAAGCAGCTATGGAAACTCTGATCCTTTGCTTGAACAAACGAATCAAAGATTCAGCAAACAATCTAGCATTCCCAACTGGATCAGGAGGAATTTCCAGCTTCTGTTGAAGCATTTTCTCCATAAGAGGCACTGTCAGAGGATAATTTTTCTCTAGAAACATGATTACCCTGATTCCAGTTGTAGTCTCCAAGACATGAACATAAGGCATAGGATAAAATTTCCAACTTTGTACTTTACACCTCCGATTGTTCTGCCATACTCCATAACCAACACCATTGGGAGTAAAAGAATCCATTAGCACTTGAAGATCTCCCAATAAGTATAATCCTGCACCTTCAGGATTATAAGTAGCATAATACTTTTTGACCAAACCATTTAGAGTAACTAGATCCTGATGATCCACAAGATGTAGAATTTCTTGTAGAAATGTGAATGACAAAGATGTTTTGTCAAGCCTATAAATAGTGTTAATCTGTCCATTCTGAGACAATTCCCAATGAACCAAAACATTTCTAACACCCTCTGGCCAATCATCAGGGGATCCTTCTTTGATGAAAGATGCATCAGGAGCATTAACATCTACTACTCTTTGTGCTGAATGTGATGTTTTCACTCTTGCCATTCTCTTGGCCTTTCTTCCAGGAATGTAGATAGCATCATGTGATAAAGAAGGTTCCTCAGGAGCTACATCCTTAGTAGATACATCTTCTGCAACATTAGTTTCCACTGATGGAATATCTAATTGAACATCAGTAGAATCCTGATTAGAAGCAAACACAGCAGATTCAAATTGTGCATCCATTTCCATCCTGATTTGTTTAGCCCTAGCAGCTGCAAGCTCTACTTCTCTTGCTTTAAGCTCATGAAATCTTTCCATTTCAGCTTGTTGATCATCATGTAATCTTTTTGCAGCCTCTTCACCCAATCTCTCCTCCTTCAGTTGTCTTCTTGTCCTCTTTCTAGAAGGAAGATCTTCTGCTACAACTTTGGCTTTGCCTTTATCAATAACAGATGAAACACCAACAATTGTTGGATCAGCAGAATTAGATACACTAGGTAAAGGTGCTTGATCAACAACAGAAACTACCATATCAAGAGTATGAGCAGTATCAGCAGAAAAGGATTTAGATATAGCAGGCACACTTGTAGAAACAGTTTCATCAACTTGGACTCTCTTAGAATGTGGTTCTGCATCAGTAGTAAGGAGAGTAGGAATGAGTTTAGGAGTACTCATACCATCCTTTTCACATCTAGACTTGATTCTATTATAATGATGAACCAATTGTTCATCTGAAAGAGACCACACTTGTTTCCTAGTCCAAGCACTATTATAGAGTGCACTGCTTTGACTTTTCACATAATTTCTCATAAAAGTCCTCTGCTGTGCTTGAGTCATTGGTTTATCCCTTTTTGCTTTAGCAATCTTTTCAGCTGCTTCTTTCTTCCTTTGTTTCATTAATTGAACTATCCCAGAAAGCCAATCATCTTGACTAACATCTTTGCCAAGAATATCTGAAGCCAAACCAGGAGTAGAAATCACTTGTTCTCCAATATGCATCCAATCTGCTTCATCAAAATTTGGAATTGCATCATCCAATTCTCTTTGTATGTCAAGAGGCAAAGTAGATATGTATTTGTTTTGAGCAAATTGAAACTCTTTATCATATTTAGCTTGGTCTTCCTTTGCCAATTCTGTGCTCTTCATATGATCTTCCCATTCTTTCAAAAGTCTTTCTTGCTCAAGTCTTTCTGCTTCTGAGATAAGATCATTATCACACAATTCAATAGTTTCAGCAGAATCAACAAGAGGAATGACTAACTCCTCCACAGGATCAGCAGATACAGCATGAACATCTAAATCAATTATAGTGTCAGCAGATCCAGTAGGATGGGGAGTTACAGGTGTGTCTTCATGAGAAACTTGCTCAGGAACATATGGATCAATGCTTGGTGAAGCCATATACTCTTTACCAGCTACAAAGAATGAATTTACTGATGTGTGAACCCCTTCAGTAGTCTTCTCAGCAGTAACATCAATGATTGGTTCATTATCTTGAAGAGTATCACCAACATCTGTCATTTGAATTTCATCATTATTGGACACCTTAGAAGATTCAGCAGACTTCTTTGCCAAATATTGTCTTCTACTTCTTCTGCTAAACTGAATTGGCTTCTTAAGTTTTGAAGATGCAACAACTTTGAGAGAGGGAACATTAGTTTGTCGAGCAACTTCAGCCAATATTTCAAGTGAATCCATATTCCTATCCTCATGAACTTCATTAGCATCAATCACTACCTTTCTTTTCTTTTGCTGATTAAGTTGAGTTTCCAACTCCTGAACTCTTTCTTTCAACAATTCAATCTCACCACCAAGAGAAGATTTTGTATCTGCAAGCTCTTTTTGAAGATCAACAGTCTTTTTAACATACCTCCAAAGTAAATCATATACATAGGTGAGAGTAATAGGGTTCTCAGCTCCACCAGCAGATTGCTCAGTGGTCATGGGAGCTTCATTGAACCTTTCAGGAGAAACAGACATATGTACAACATTAGGAGAGCCTTCATCAATTGGCTCTCTTACAGGACTAGGTGTGGGTAGTCTAGTAATCTCAGGTTCAAGAGGTGTAGATACATGTGTACCAAGAGACTGAATTGTCTCCTCAACCTCAGGAACAAGCTCATCAGGAGCAACATGAGAAGGTGATGGAACAGGACTAGGTGACATAGGTAAAGGGGAAGGTGGAGGCAGGTCAGGAGAAACATGTAATGCTTCAGCAGTTGTAGATGGGTCTCCATCATGGACAACCGATGGATTACCATCAGCAGCAACACCAGAAGATGATTGATTACCATCATCAGCAACCGATGGATTACATTAGTTGGTTAGTGTTAGCAAACAATAATATACAAAGTTACAACTTCAGTAGAAGCAATGAGTTACATCATATTTGACTCTCCAGTAGAAACCATTCTCAGCATACTTGACCACATTCCCATTGAAACATACATTATAAGGGCATTCTGTAAACACAGACACAAAGAACAAAAACAAACCAAACAAAACTTACAAATACATTAGTTGGTTAGTGTTAGCAAACAATAATATACAAATTAATATACAAAGTTACAACTTCAATCCTCCCCTGAGGCATATGCCTCCCCTGAGGCTTATGCCTCCCCTCAGACTTTGCAGTCAAGGGTTAAGCATACCAATATGGACAACTAAGTGCTGAAACCTAGGTCCATCAAAAGCCTTAGTTAACAAATCTGCCACATTATCATCTGTGTGAATCTTAACCACTTTTATCAAATGTTTTTCATATGCATCTCTTATAAAGTGGTGCCTTATTTCAATGTGCTTGGTTCTATTATGAAAACTGGATTTTTAACTATGCATATGGTGCTTTGATTATCAATGAAAATGGTGGTATTCATGAAATTAAACCCATAATCCAGCAACTGATTTTAAATCCATAGAACATGTCCACAACAATTGGCAACAACAACATACTCTGCTTTAGTAGTAGAGGTAGAAACAATGGTCTATTTCTTGCATTGCCAAGAAATCAATCTTCTTCCAAGAAATTGGTAACCTCCAGTTGTGGATCTCCTATCCATATTTGCACCAGCATAATCACTATCACTGAATGCTTCCAACCTAAAAGGAGGCTCTTTTGGGTACCAAAGACCTAAATGAGGTTGGCCTTTGAGGTACTTGAAGATCTTTTTGACTGCATTCAGGTGGGAAGTAAGTGGAGTGACCTGGTGTCTAGAACAAGCACTCACAGCAAATGTAATGTCAGGCCTTGAAGCTGTCAAATACATCAATGAACCAATCATGGATCTGTATAAGTGAACATTCACTGCAGGATCTGGTTCAAGATTATTCTTTGGTTTTGGAGCTTCAAAGGGTGTAGTGGCAGTTCTGACATTGTCCATATCAAACTTATTCAACATATCTCTCACATATTTATCCTGACTGATAAATATACCATCAGGTTTCTGCTGAACCTGTAAACCCAAAAAGAAAGTAAGCTCCCCCATGGCACTCATCTGAAACTCTCCCTTCATCAAGTCCTCAAACTCCCTGCACCATTCTTCTTTAGTGGAGCCAAAGATGATGTCATCCACATATACTTGCACTAGAATGATATCCCTAGAGTTTTTCTTAAGAAAGAGTGTCTTGTCAATTACACCTCTTCTGTAACCATGCTTCAGCAGAAATGCAGAAAGCCTAGCATACCAAGCTCTTGGTGCCTGATGTAGTCCATAGAGAGGTTTTACAACCTTGTAAACATGATGAGGATGATCTGGGTCTTCAAAACCCTTGGGTTGAGTTACATAAACCTCCTCTTCAATCTCACCATACAAAAAAGCACCTTTCACATCCATCTGATATACCATGAAACCCATATAGGATGCATAGGCTAAGAAGATTCTAATAGCCTCAACTCTAGCCACTGGTGCAAAGACTTCATCATAGTCTATTCCTTCCTCTTGCCTGAACCTCTGAGCCACAAATCTTGCTTTGTTTTTCACCACAATACCCCTTGCATCTCTCTTGTTCTTCAAAATCCATTTTGTCCTAATAGCAATTTTCCCATCAGGTAATGGTACAAGTATCCAAACCTGCTGATTCTTAAATTGTAGCATTTCTTCTTGCATTGCTTCAAGCCAGCTTGAATCAGCCAGAGCTTGAGGAACACTTGTTGGCTCTATTTGAGAAAGAAAGCAAGCAAACAGACAATGCTTAAAGTCTGTATGATTGTCCCTTTGTTGATTTGAGACATAAGAAATAAAAGCCACTTCACCATACTTAGTACGTTTCACTGTACTTCTAGTACTAACAGGTGCTTGTAGATCACCAATAACCTTTGAGAGAGGATGATTAATGTTGATCCTTTTTGTTGCAGTGGGGTTGACATCAATGGTGGTGTCAAGATTGTTCATGGTGGGTCCAAATTCACTATCATATGAAGAGGAGTTGAAGATTCCAGCTTTGGGTTGGTGATTACCAAGATCAGAAGGACTTGGAAATCTTGTATATGGTTGACCAAAGTTGGTTGACACACTTGTAGAGATTGGAGATTGTGCAGCAGGACTATCAGCAGATTTGATCACATCAGCAGAAACAGGTAAACCTTCAGTAGAACTGTCAGCAGAATCCTGGTTTCCACTGATTGCTTGTGCTGATTATGTGAGTAAAGCCTATGTCTCAATTGCACACTTCTCACCAAGCATCGTAGCTTCCTAAGTGGCTGCATGTTCTTGCTTCTTGAGTCTAGCAAGATCCTCTGCATAGTGTGACTCATCTTCATGCTCATTAGCAGAATGATTACCTGCAAATGGGTTAGGAGGAAAAGAAGGTACAACAATGGCTTGCTCATCTTTCTCAGAGTCACTCTCTGAGTCATCACCCAAGGTACCTGCAGGGTTAATAGGAGACTCTTGTAAACCTGCAGCTTGGTTAGAAACATGTCTAGTATAACCCAAATGACCAGTCAAATAATCCAGGTCAAAATACCAAGTATGACCTTGTCCTTGAGCATTAGGCTGATCTTCTAGAAATCTCAGGTTTAGGGTCTCCTCAATCTTCTTGGCATGTAAATTGTAAACCCTGTAAGCCTTACTATGAGCTGAATAACCCACAATATACCCCTCATTTGCTTTTCCATCAAACTTTCCCAGTGTATCACTAGTGTTCAAAATGGTCACTGATGAGGCGAAAAATGGTCCGTTTTTAGGGGGTCATTTAAGCCCGAATCCGAATTTATTTGATCAAATATTGCCCTAAATCGTTCCTTTTGTGATTTTAGGTACTTTGGGAGTGAAATCTGGAAAATGAAGCAATTCGGACGTTTTTGGAGCATAAAAGTGAAGAAAACGCCAAAGTCTTAATTTTCCATGCTGGGAACAGTGCATGACGGCGTCAAGAGTAGTTCCCTGACGGCGTCAAGAGTAAAATTCCATGACGACCTAGAAGAGTTTTGACGGCGTCATGAAGGTAGGGCGTCAAGAGTAAAAGTCATGACGGCCTGGAAATGTTTTGTACTTGACGGCGTCAAATGTAGATCTAGGCAGTCCGAGTATTGTTTTGGCGGCGAGGTGACGGCGTCACCTATTTGGTCTTGACGCCGTCAGACCCCTTTTTCTATATATAGTTTTCTAATTTTTCACATTTAAGAGAGAAGTTTTGGGAGAAACCCTAAGTACGATTTTGGTGTAACTTTACAGGTTTTTCAAGGGTTCCAACCCCTTGATACCTTGCATGATTAATCAAGA
This sequence comes from Artemisia argyi, assembly GCA_030686995.1. Classification (NCBI taxonomy): domain Eukaryota; kingdom Viridiplantae; phylum Streptophyta; class Magnoliopsida; order Asterales; family Asteraceae; genus Artemisia; species Artemisia argyi. Next base: position 103,819,759 of record CM060686.1, on the reverse strand, counting down.
TAAGTGTTCTTCTAATTCAATCAATATGTCTATGTGTTGGTTGTCTATATCTTGTTCTTGTCTTAATTCCATCATGCTAGGCTAAATCTATCTTGTGTTTGCTTAGATCTAATGAAACCTAGATATTGATTATGTGTTGATTACTTGTTTATTCTTGTCTTGGATGAATGATTTTATATGTTAGGCTTAAGAAAACTGGCAGATCTCCAATTGGTAACATGCTTGAACGTCTTAAGAAACATGAACCAACGCGCACTAGGTCTTTATTGGTTGTATTTAATGCATGAGCCACTGTTTACAATCCCTATAGTTGTGTTGAGCATGGTGTAGGAGGAGATAAGAGCTCATAGAATTGGGGAGTTATGTGTGCCACCCCATGAATGGTATTAAGGAATACGATCCGTCATCCATGCAATTATAACAAGTAATTAACGTGTAAAAGATATCTAGGGAGTAGTGAAATCTAAGTAAACACATTTTCTCCAATTACTGCTCACAACCTTAGTATAAATTAGTTTATTTTCATTTCTAGTATTTTATTTTGATTGCATCATAGTATTGGGTTAGTTGAATAGCAACTAATTCCGCCCAAATCCTTCAAACCCGAGATTTTAATTTGCTTTCTATAAAATATAAAAACACAAATATAATCATCCCTCACCTTTAGAACTAGTATTTAGGCTTTCTAATCCTAGCGACACTATTCCTAAGCTGAACGATCAATCCCCCGGTACTTGTCACTATACTATACTACAACGATCAGGTACACTGCCTGGTGGGGGTTGTAAGCTTCTCGAGATCCCTCGAGAGGTAAAGCCTGTTGCGATTCCCACGCATCAAGTTTTTGGCGCCGCAGCCTGGGGAATAGTTATTGTCTAGGTTAGAATCTCTTTTTATTAGGTCTACTTGCTAGATTCCTTTCTAGTAAGATTTTATTTTTATTTTTAGGCTTTCTTGTAGTCTATCTTTTTCTTTGTGCCCGTTGTTTGTAAAACCATTTTCACTTGTCACTATGGCAGATGAAATTCCATTTAGATCACTGACAATAGAGGAACAACTATATTTCACTAATAGATTTGATTCCTATCATTCCAATGATTTTTTGTATGATCTCTATGACATCCAAGAGGAGTTGGGGGTAAAGTTAGATGGGTTTGATGAATTTTATGCATGTGTGATTTCAATTAGACGATCATTATCAGGATCAATTCCTTTTAGTGAGACCCTTTGGAAGAATTTCGAGGAAAGTTTCCTAACCGTGAACCATAAGTTGAATGAATTGATGAGTTTGTATCCGTCAGACTTTGAGGAAACAAATGATGTGATGGAAGAGATAGTAGAAAACCCAAGCCCACTAAGTACCCCACAAGTCTTAGCATCATTTGAGGCACACACACCGCCCGTAACTTACCCGGAAGAAGTAGAAGAAACTTTAGGAATTCCGATGGAGGTAGAACCTTTGAACCAAACACAACTAGAGGATATAGGTTTGAATACTTATAATGATAACCTTACTCTTAGTTTTAGGGAAGTTCTTAGTTTTGATGAATCGGAGCCTCAACCAAAACCGGTACCTAATCTTCCATCCTTGGATGAAAATTTAGGAATTGAAATAGCTTCCGATCCACCCATCAAACCATATAGTCCGGGTAGTCTTAGGACAAAGGTAGTGGACTCTAAGCCTTGTAGAGAGGAAGCCAATATAGGAGTGGAAAATGACCTTACATGCTTACATCACCCATTTATGATTGATCATAAGAAACATTATGGGTTTAAACCGGGTTTATTAGGTCAAGATGGATCCCCAACTTGTAATCTCTTGAAGTTGATCGAAAATGATCCCTTTCTAGGAGAAAATCTTAATTCACCCATTAACCCGATTGAATTAGGTAAGGTTATGATGATAGGAGCACACCCCTTTGAGCATATAATTCATCCACCACTCTTTCCTCATGAGGCATATTTCCACCCTAAGGGTGTGTATCGCTACTTCCACCCGCACTTAATCCTAAGTGTAGGAAAAACCTCCCCTATTTCCGTTAAATAAGGTTAGAGTCAGGCTCGTGACTCGAACAAAAACAAGCGCTTCTTGGGAGGCAACCCATGTTTTGTGTGATTTTTATTTTTTTTTGTTATTTGTTTCCGTATGCATGCTTTATTTTTATTGTTGGTAGATCATGTTTCTCAACTAAATAGTAGAAATACTTTACTTTGTTGTTTTGGCCTAGTCTTAACTCCACCTTAAAAGTATTTTTGCAAAAGATAAGTGTAAGGGGAAACCCCAAATATGTTTTTAAGAAACAAACCGATCATGATTCTCCACAATATTAAATAAACATGTATATTCGTATTTGTTAGAGTCAAATGCTTGTATTGAGTCATAATGAAGTTTTGCAGGATTTTCCAGGAAGTAGAACCAAGTTTTTCCAGAAATTTTCCGGAAACTTAACATAAGAATTTCTGCAGGTCAATTCTGACGGCGTCAGGAGTTTACTCTTGACGGCGTCAGGAGTAAAAATCTGAAAATTTTACCGGTTTTGTTTTTCTAACGGAATCTTATGGTTTTTGTGAATTATTAAGTTTTATAATCTCCAGGAGATCTGCAAACTTCATTCCACAAGCATTATATCTTATCTTGTTTTCTAGGATTTAGTAACTTATATAGGATGCCGCCGATTTTACGCGAGGTTGTCTTGTCTATTTTGTCAGGTTTTACAGGTTATGTATGACAAGAAGATGATTTATATTCTGGAAGGGAAGCATTGATCGTTCATTTTCTTGGAGGAAGATTTAACCTGGCCATCCTATTATCCATACCGAGCGAATCAGGGGAGTATTTGATTTCATTCTTTTTACTTTTTCACTTTTACATTCTTTACTTGAACATTGGGGACAATGTTCATCCTAAGTGTAAGGGGAGGGTAAAATGATGATACCTTACAGATACACTTTCGCTTGAGTTTGTTTTGTTTAATGGTAGATGTGTAATAAAACTATGAGAAATACTTGTTAGTGTAATTTTAGCACCAAATTTAAATTTTTTTTACAACATTTAGGAGTGAAACTTTAGCCATAGCAAGCGTCTCATGGATAGGAGATTGTATGACTAGCACATAACCGTATCATTCAGAAAAATTTTCCACCCAAATATGTGAGGTTCGCCTTTAGATTTGATAGGAAAAGCATTTACTATTAGTGCTTATGAGTGTACCGGTAGCATTTAGATTCTAGAACTTGCGTTAGTGATGCATCCCAAGACCGCTAGTGAGACTACATTCGTGTGGTAGGATTTACTACATGATAAGAGGCATTAGGATTACCCCTTGTGTCAAACCCGTATCATAATTACTTGACCATTTAAGTCATATTACTTGGCTAGTTAAGTCAACTAATTTTTCCCACACCCTTAGCGTTGTACTCATTTTTAGTACACGAAACCCCTAGTACACCCCTCCGAGCCTATCTTTTCGTTTCTAACTTTAAGCATTTTACTTAAAGGAAGAATTTGTTACACCCCACTTAAATGTACAACCAAATCGCCTTAGCCTTCCGTGTATGCGCTCATTTTTAGTGCATTATTGTTATTTGTTAAACCCTAAGTTAACTTTCTAATTGATTACATGGTTGCTAAGTCGAGTCATATCCTTGTACATATTGTTTTGGGACGATTGGGACTCATGGGTAAAGTACTTATTTTATGGAGTAATGGGGAAGAACATCATATTATTACCCCCCATATGTACGTTAATCTTAAAAGTGCTCCAAGTGTTTTGATTTTCTTAATTCGGGTCATTAGATTAGTTTAAAGTAAAGTATGTAACGATTCAAGTGTAAGAGGAATGTTCATTCCCTATGATGTATTATTTTGGATGGTAGGGTAAGAGTGTATGCAAAAAAAAAATGGAAAAAGAGAAAAAAACATACGGACTACCATCCCTTTTTATTCTATTTTCATTTTATGTTTTTGTTATTTTTCATTTATTAGCATAAGTCGAGTCTAGTCTTGGCTTAGCAACGCCACATTGTACATGTAATTAACCAAGATTGTTAACTCGCCACCAGTAAAACTTCCTTTATCCAACAAAACCGTGTATTTCATATCCCTACACCTAACGTTACAACCCTTTAAAAGACCTCTTTGATAGTTTATCCTAGGTGCTTACGCCATGTGGTGGAGGTTTGATCCTTTCCCAAGCCTATGGTAATCTATTTTGCTATGACAGGTAGTGAGAGATATCTTCCATTTCCATAATGTTATATCACTTTATTACACCCGAGAGATGTGAGTATCGAAACACTATTTGTGAGGTGCTAGTGTATGACCTCCGTGCTTGTCTTAGGTATTTTGTGGAACGATTATTTGTTGTAATTACTTTTATATTAGTGTTAAATGACCCCTAAATAATATTTTGAGTAGAATAAAAGCGCATTTGCTTGAGGACAAGCAAATATCAAGTGTAAGGGTATATGATGAGGCGAAAAATGGTCCGTTTTTAGGGGGTCATTTAAGCCCGAATCCGAATTTATTTGATCAAATATTGCCCTAAATCGTTCCTTTTGTGATTTTAGGTACTTTGGGAGTGAAATCTGGAAAAGGAAGCAATTCGGACGTTTTTGGAGCATAAAAGTGAAGAAAACGCCAAAGTCTTAATTTTCCATGCTGGGAACAGTGCATGACGGCGTCAAGAGTAGTTCCCTGACGGCGTCAAGAGTAAAATTCCATGACGACCCAAAAGAGTTTTGACGGCGTCATGAAGGTAGGGCGTCAAGAGTAAAAGTCATGACGGCCTGGAAATGTTTTGTACTTGACGGCGTCAAATGTAGATCTAGGCAGTCCGAGGATTGTTTTGGCGGCCGTCACCTATTTGGTCTTGACGCCGTCAGACCCCTTTTTCTATATATAGTTTTCTAATTTTTCACATTTAAGAGAGAAGTTTTGGGAGAAACCCTAAGTACGATTTTGGTGTAACTTTACAGGTTTTTCAAGGGTTCCAACCCCTTGATACCTTGCATGATTAATCAAGATAAGTGTTCTTCTAATTCAATCAATATGTCTATGTGTTGGTTGTCTATATCTTGTTCTTGTCTTAATTCCATCATGCTAGGCTAAATCTATCTTGTGTTTGCTTAGATCTAATGAAACCTAGATATTGATTATGTGTTGATTACTTGTTTATTCTTGTCTTGGATGAATGATTTTATATGTTAGGCTTAAGAAAACTGGCAGATCTCCAATTGGTAACATGCTTGAACATCTTAAGAAACATGAACCAACGCGCACTAGGTCTTTATTGGTTGTATTTAATGCATGAGCCACTGTTTACAATCCCTATAGTTGTGTTGGGCATGGTGTAGGAGGAGATAAGAGCTCATAGAATTGGGGAGTTATGTGTGCCACCCCATGAATGGTATTAAGGAATACGATCCGTCATCCATGCAATTATAACAAGTAATTAACGTGTAAAAGATATCTAGGGAGTAGTGAAATCTAAGTAAACACATTTTCTCCAATTACTGCTCACAACCTTAGTATAAATTAGTTTATTTTCATTTCTAGTATTTTATTTTGATTGTATCTTAGTATTGGGTTAGTTGAATAGCAACTAATTCCGCCCAAATCCTTCAAACCCGAGATTTTAATTTGCTTTCCATAAAATATAAAAACACAAAAATAATCATCCCACACCTTTAGAACTAGTATTTAGGCTTTCTAATCCTAGCGACACTATTCCTAAGCTGAACGATCAATCCCCCGGTACTTGTCACTATACTATACTACAACGATCAGGTACACTGCCTGGTGGAGGTTATAAGCTTCTCGAGATCCCTCGATAGGTAAAGCCTGTTGCGATTCCAACGCATCAGTCACTTTACAACCAAAAGGTGTAAGGTAATGAATGTCAGGAACTTTCCCAGTGAGAAGTTCATAAGGTGTCTTGACATGAGGTCTAGTGATGGATACCCTTTTCAAAACATAACAAGCAGTGCTTACTGCTTCAGTCCAAAACATAGTGGGTAACTTAGAGTCTGCAAGCATGGATCTTGTTGCCTCTATTAGGGTCCTATTCTTCCTTTCAGCAACCCCATTTTGTTGTGGGGTCCTTGGAGTGTTGTAGTCCCTTTTTATCCCTTTAGACATACAAAGTTCTATTAATATGACATTTTTGAACTCTGTCCTATTGTCACACCTAATGCCTTTAACCTTTTTATTTAGTTGGTTTTCAATGAGGGTAATGAACTCTTTTAAAATAGGAGTTGTTTCATCTTTAGTTTTCAAAAAGACTACCCAGCAAAACCTGCTATAATCATCAGTGATAACCAGGCAGAAGTACTTATGGTCAATACTTCTGATTGGAGTAGGACCAAAGAGATCCATATGCAGCAACTGAAGAGGTTCGGAGATGGTGCTCACAGCTATTATGGCTTTGTATGAGGCTCTGTGTTGCTTTCCTTTGTTGCATGCAACACAATTATGTTCATTGGTGAAGACTTTTGAAGGAAGTCCCTGAACCAGACCAAGTTTAGAAAGCTTGTTAATGGTCTTGAAGTTCACATGAGCCATCCTCCTATGCCATCTTATAGATTCATCCAGGGAAGCTTTGGCTACCAAACATGTTAGATCACCTTCAGGTTGAACATCATTCAGATTGAATGTGTACAAGTTGAAGGTTGAACTCTCAGTAGAATGGTTGTATCTTCTGGAAGTTTGAAGTCTTTTGAGAGAACAAGACATTCATCCTCAGAGAAGAAAACTTTATTCTTGGTGTCACAATTTTTGATACTGAGAACAAATTGAAGTGTTGCAGTTCCTTCACATAATAGACATTCTCAAAATCCAACAGAGGTGTTCTTATAGTGCCTTTCCCAGTAATTCTCCCATCTCTTCCACCAAAAGTCACATTGCCTCCTCCTTCTATAGGTACAAAGTCATGCATCTTTTCCTTGTTACCAGACATGCTCCTTGAACAACCACTATCAACTATACCTAATTCTTTACTTTTCAAGGGATGATCCTACAACAACAACAAAAAATTATACAAAAGTTAGTATACATTGGAGACTCAAGTCATTGCTGACTTGAGCCTGCCTTGTGGATCATAAGAGGTAGGCCATGCAGATGTATAAGATCCACCATTGTTCTTGGGCCTATATTGAAAATTAGGTCCCTTCTTAGACCAAGAACAACCTGCTGAGGACTTCATAGCAGTATCCCAATACCCTTCATCAACATACATAGAGTCAAAATGTCTAGGCCAATAACCATGCTGAAAATAAGAACTGGTTGGTCTTTCATTTGGTCTAGCAACAGATCTTCTCCAAGGAGAATGAGTTGCTTTTGGAACAAAAGATGGTATATGATTAACATTATTCCACATTGGTCTAGGTTTCCTTTGACTAGCACATACACCCATTCTTTGCTCATGAAAATTACAATCCTTTATCAAATGAAATTTACTTCCACACACAAAGCATTTTTTCTTTTTAGAAGATTTATTCATAGTGAAAGATGTTCCATAACATGAAAAAGCATTCAAATCACAACCATTAACAGAATTGTTTTTGACATAATTAAAACCATTGTTTTGCAAAGAAGTAAATAACAAGTCTTCAGAGGAAACTATCTTGGGATCAGTAGTAACTCTAACAGGCTTGTAAGGAGTCTTGGGTGATGTCTTGGGTGAGGTCTTGGGAAGGTCTGACTTATCACTTGAATCACAACTGGCATATGAAGTAGACCCTTGGTCAGAGGACTTGTCACTGTCAGAATAAGAGACAAAGTCATTAGATTTACAATCAGGGTCTGGCAAGTCACTTGACTTTTTGCCATAAAGATGGTGTGATCCATCAAAGTCAACAGAGATGGAAAGGTCAGTAGGCATGTGTTCTCCTCTAATAGGTCCAGGGACAGCATGTAATTTACCTTCTTTTACATAATTAGCTAATCCTGCTGGTGTTGATTTACCTAGATCATTCTTAGCTTCTAACCCAACATACTTCTGAAAACCTAAACCTATTCCAGAGTTAACAGCCTGACTACCATAAAGTAAACTAGCTAGGTTATTACTTGATATTAGCCAAGTTTTATGTCTAGCTACTTCCTCATCTAGTTTTTCTTTTAGCACAAGGTTTTCTGAAACTACATCAGCCTTTTCTTTTTCAGTGCGTCTTAAGTCAATCTTAGCACATTCTAAATCACTTTCTAACACTTTTAACTTTTCTTCATAAGCAAGCTGATTCTTTTGAAACCATATTTGTTGTCTTTCTTTAGTTTTTAAAGCCTGTTTATAAGCCTCAACTTCTACATAGCATTCATTATATTTAGGTTTCAAATTATCATATTCTTCCTTAAGTTCATTATACCTTACACTACAACCAAACACACAGTTATGTACCTGAGAGATGCCCATCAGGGCAACTTGATCATCCTTATCCTCTGTAGTGCAGCTCGCCAGCAAAGACACATGATCAGAACCAGAAGCTTCCTCCTCAGCAGGCTCATGAACCGTCTAGTTGACATGTTCATCCACAGTCACCAAAGCTTTAGACGTTCCAGCTTTAGAATTTCCTGCTTCCACAAGATAGGAACCATATCTAACCTCATCACCAGACTTTCTATCCTTGCATTCTCTTGAGAAGTGACCCATCTGACCACAAGTGAAGCACTTAACCTTTCTTCTGTCAAACCTTGCTGAATCTCTTCCCTTGAAGCCAAACTTTCTTCTAGACTTATTCTCAAACCTTTTGATATTCACAGAAACCATTGCCAACTTCCATTTTAAGTTCATCTCTTCCATATCCAGTGGATCCAATTGTTCAAAATCCTCATAAGCTAGATTATGCTGAACTTCATATTCAGAAACAAAAGAGTGAAGTACCTCTTCCATTATATTACTGGATTTTGGTTGAGGAGTTGGTTTAGAGTTGATGTGGGAAGATGATACTGAGGGATATGGACTTGAGGCATGATGCACCTGATTGGATGTGGTGCTAACAAATGCTGAGTAAGTGGATGTACGAATGGTACTTCTAACATCAGGCTCAAGAGATTTAAGTCTGTTGTAGAGGTCATCAAAAGAGAGCATATCCAATCCACCTTTAGCTTTGAGAGCAATGCTTACCTACAACCAAGATGGTGGCAAAGATCTTAGGAACTTAGCATTGCAGTCCTCATTATCAGGTCTAGCCTTCAGCTGATTAAGTTGACTCATGATCCTATGGAACCTGTCATAGCCCTTGTGAATTCCTTCTTCCTCAGATATCTGAAACTCTTGAAACTGTTGTTTCAGCATTGTTTTCTTCATCCTCCTTGACTCCTCATTCCCACCAAATCTAGCCTTGATTGCCATCCAAATGTCCTTAGCATCTTCCATGAAGTGAAAATCACCCATGTGGTCATCTGGTATAGCCTGAAGGAGAATAGTTCTGACTTTGTTCTCCCTCTGAATAGCTAGAACTTCTTCAGCAATTTTGGGACCCAAGATGGTAACCACCCCATCAGCATATTTGATATGTTTCTTTAAGCTGTTACCCTTTCGGACAACTTCCCAAAGATTCCAGTCAATATTCGTGATCCAGTTTTGCATCTTCATAGACCACAATTCATACTCTTCGGCATTCTTAAGGTATGGGAATTTGGCATTACTATTTGTAAGAGTGAGTTGTTGGAAAGAAGTGGTGTTTTGGTTCTGAGTTGTATCAGCTTCATCATCTGTTCCAGTCATTGTGTTTGATTGTTTTTTATAGAGAGGGTGTAAGATTGATGTTTCTTAGTATCACAGAGACTCTCTCGAGGCTCTGATACCACTTGTTAGAACTAAGACCTTGATAGATCTTTGAGCACTCGTAGATGGTTAGTTATGTTTATGTAATCACAAACACACTAAAAGAAAATCTCTATGACTTGTATTCTGAAGCGGAAAATAAACACAAGTATAAACAATGATAACTAAGAATACTTGATCCTCTATGGATCTTTTAATAATACTGAAAGTGTTTTCTAAAAACTTGTTCGTAATACATAATGTGTGTTCCTTTTATAACCAAGGAACCCTAAACCGTTTCACAAGAAACGTATCTTCTATAAACTTCTAAAAGATATGCATTATCACTTCCTAAATAAACTTATGCATATCCTAACTAAATTACATAATATACGGAATATCTATATCCGCAGAAACTAATAATACTGAAACTAGTCTTCAGTAGTTACACTGCTTCAGCAGTAACCAGCTCTTCAGCAGTAACCATAAGCAGTATCTTCAGCAGAATTCTCTATTTAGCATAATTCCCAACAACATATAAAATGACAAGAAGACGAGATGTAGTTTCTTTATGTATTGTGCTTTTATTTTTAACGAAATTTCTTATTTTGTTTTATGTATTGTACTTTTATTTTTAGTTTAATGAAATGTGTTTGTTTTTTTTAAAAAATGAAATATAACTGAAATCGATATGCATTAATAACAGTTATTGAGAGTTATTACTAGAGAAATTATTTTAATTATTGGGGTCTTATTCATAGGATATATTGTAATATTAAGACAAAAATACATCGTTGGTCCCTAAACTTTTCATGAAACATCGCCTGGCATCTTAACTTTTGAAAAACGTATCCGTGCGTCCCTCCTCAAGTTTTTTGAGGCTGATTGCGTCCTTTGACCCGTTTTCCGTCGGTCAACGACGTTTTCTGCCATTACATTTTGTTTTTAGCACAAGGGCAATACCGTCATTATGTAATACCGTGTGCTGAGTCGCACGTGGTGTATGCATATGCTACAGTAATTATATGATAATAAAAGCTAAACCTATTCACCACTCATCCCTAAATTCTCCTCTCTCTCATCAAATCTTATCCTAAAGTATTTCCGATCAAATCTTAAGAATGGCGCGATGCAGATGTGGCAGGTGGGCAGTCCTAAGGACCTGTTGGAACAATGTCAATGCCGGAAGGCGTTATTATGATTGTCCGGTGGAGGTGCGTTCATGGTTGGGTTGCTTTAAGTTAAAATGTCACGTTTAGTTTAATCAATGTTTTAGTCTAATGGTTGTTTTTGATTGCATGTTTATGTTCAAGTTACAAATATAAGCGTCAAAGTCTTGATTTTAGATTATTAATTTTTAGGGATCCACATGTCCCTTCAATGGGTGGTACGATCCACCAATGCCACCAATAGCAAAGGAGGTGATCCTCTACTTGAGGAGGCACATTCACCGTAATGAGGCGGCATTACAAGAATGCCAAGCACGCCTCATGGCTGAGACATTGGAGGTCGTCAACGCCCGAGACAATGCAATCGAGCTAGAGGCTGCTCACCAAGCAGCTGTAGCTGAGCTCCATCTGGAGAAGGAGAAAGTTTGCCGCTTGAGGAACTTGTTTGTTGTATCCTGGATACTCATTGTTTTAGTTTGCATATGGTGTATGTAGTGTCTTTATAAAGACATGTTTTTTGTGTTTTGCAAAGCTTCCTAGAATGTAGAATGCATGTACAGTAGTCTGGTTAGTGTTTTATGGAAGCGTTATTGTAGGTGTAGGTTGTTTAGTGTTATATGGAAGCGTCATTGTAGGTTGACTAGTAGAAAGCTTTGACTTCATCAAATTTTGGTAATTGGCTATGACTAATACAAAGCTTTGACTTATTTGCTCTCTGTCAAAATACAAAAACATTAGCCAAGTAAGAACTCAAGCATGATATGATTTCTTACATAATGCAAAATGGATGTGATTTCTTAAAACATAGTTCAGAAACACACATCCTTAAAACATAGAAAATATTGTCTAGGAATTACATATTGGATGAAAACCATTGTCTTAGGGATTACATACTCAAGCAGCATTCACTTGAATTCCAGTAACAGACTAGTTGACACTTGCTTGTTCAGTTGCTTCGTAGTTGTTACCTTTACCCTTTCTCTTCTTCTGTGATGAAACTTTTGGCTGGGATGAACCTGGTTTTTGAGACTGTTGTGTACTGGCTTGACTTGCAGTAACACCTCCTTGCCCAAGACATGTTTTCTTGTTGTGTCCAGCATTGCCACAAATTCCACAAACCACACTCCTACTAGACTGTGACAACTTACTATCTTTATCAGTATCATCATTTTCTGTAAAAGATCTAGTTCTCTTCTTTCGTGGCCTACCCAATGGTTTATGATGCTTAGGTGGAAGAATGGTTGTAGGCACATTCGACTTTTTCCAATGTGGATATCCCTTGATGGGCTGGATGTGGTGTTTGTATGTTTCCACCCATGTCTTAACCAAGTAACATGGATGAACCCATGATTCTACTGATCCTACTTCGATTCCATTCAACTTCATATACCGGTTGGCTACAATAGCATATTTTCATGGCATACCTGTAAGCTCCCATCTTCTACAACTACAAGATCTGGCTTTAACATTTACCAACTGCTTTTCTACCCATCCACTAACCTGATAGTTATCTCATTCAATCCCTAAAACATAGTATTTATAAGCCTCTTTCTTATTGAAGTCTAACATGTGCGTTGCCTTTGGTGTAAACGGTCCCGAACACTTGTCAATTGTATGCATAACATTCACTATTCTCTGCGTACAATATGCTCTAATGTATTCTAAAGCAGTAATGATGGGTTGGTGCCTACCTCCCACAAGTTTTCCATTAAACACTTCACACATGTTATTAAGTAACACGTCAGAATGAGCTCTCCCTACATATGTATAGTACATGTTTTAGTAATCCATAAAAAAATGTTGAACATTGTTGATCTACAAAAAAATTGTTTAATACCTGAAAAATGCGACCTTGACCAATGGGCTAGTGGTATCTACTTAACTAAGCATGTGCAGGCTCGCTAAAACTCTTGAATGCAAGCATTGATGCCTCAAATTGTTCGACGGTTGTTGCTGTAGCACATCTCCACAAATGTGACTTGTGTTCAGCAGAATTCTACTGCAATTTCATATTCTCATGGATGTGCCTCAAACAGTATCTGTGTTCCGCACAAAGAAATACTGTTGCTAAAGCTGGAATTATACCCTGCAGAAAGTAACATCAATCCATTACTAATAAACCAATAATTTTTTAATTATATAACCGAATATAATCAATTAAAAATAAACATCACCTTTTGTCTGTCGTTGATAAAAGTGTAGTGTGAATTTGGTTGCAAGTCAAGATCATCTGCAAGACAATCAAGAAACCAAATCCATGAATCTTTGTTCTCAGCTTCAACAACAGCATATGCTAAAGGGTATATTCCATTGTTGCTATCAATACCAACAACTGTAAGAAGCTGCCCAGGAAATGGACGCCTCATAAAAGCACCATCTAAACCCAACAGCTCTCTTTGACAAGCTTTGTATCCTTCCTTCAAAGCACCTAAGCAAACGTACATCCTCTTAAAAACTCTCGTTGGACTTGATGGATCTAACGCAGTTTGCACACTTATCCTAACTGTAGTATTAGGATTTGTTTTCTGCAACTTTTCAACATAGTCCCGCAAAATGGTATATTGTTGCTTATGATCACCTGTTAGCCTTAAAAGTAATGTCATAATTGGGAATTGCGCTAGTTTAATCATTTACTTAAACACAAGGACTAGTCTTGTCAATAGGACATAGTTTAGAGTGTTAAGTAGTATAAATACCCTCCTAGTGGCAACTAGGAGTAGTGGATGTCTCATTGTATTTCAAGGTGTGTGTGGTTTCCTTCTTTCTCTCTCTAGAAAACACAAACACCTTCCCCATTCTTTCATTCTAATAATATCATGTCTATTCTTTATTTCGAGCATCCCCGACCTCCCGAAGGTGTTTCTTGATCATAACAAGTGGCATCAGAGCTAACCGGGGGCGAATCGTGGTGTTTTTAGGTGAAAAATCACGTTTTTTAAGGATCTGGGTACTGTTCATCGGCGTTCTATCGAGTTAGCCTAGTTTTATCGAGTTAGGTTAGCGAGTTAGGATTATTCTGTCGAGTTAGATCTTCTGTTCTTATCGAGTTAGAGACAAGGTTTACCGAGTTAGCTACAATTTGTATCGAGTTACTTATTTTGGCGAGTTAGCTACTACCTTATCGTTTATCGAGTAAGGTTATTCGTGTTTGCTACCTAAGGGAAACTATACTTGATTCATTTCGTTTTTATCGAGTTACCTGATTCTTATCGAGTTAGTTATCTACTGCATCGAGTTACATGATTGTATCGAGTTACAAGGTTACCGAGTTAGGAACCTTTACCGAGTTAGACAAGGTTATCGACTAAGCCAAAAAAAAAAAAAGTTTTTTGGCGGAAAAGTTGAGTAAAATTTATTTTTGAGAGGAGACTAAACTTTCAATTTTTATGCGAAATTCAAATTTTGGTATAACGTTGAAATTTTTGGTCCGAAATTCAAATTTTTAGGCCAAAATTCAAAAATTTTCGGTAAAATTTGGCGTAAATTTTTTTAGCGAACCATGAAGCTGTCTTGGGTCATAAAAATGCTACGGTAGAAGTCGGTAACTTGGAGGAAAATGATGAGTCAGCTTTTCCGGCGAGTTTCAAAAAAGATGCCATTCTCTCACCTAAAAACACCTTGGGTAATATTGACAAAGTTGAATTAGATGCTGTTGTCAAAGACTCCCTTATTAGTGATAAGTCACAGTCAACAAACAAAGTGGGAAATCAGAATTTCAACTATAAGGGTTTAGATGCTGTCAGCGCCTCCCCCAATGGTTCTCAATTATCATCTCGTGACACATGTGGGTCCAATGTGAAAAGTCATAGCAAGAAGGTCAATGAGTATCTTTCTGTTGATGGGCCTATCAACTTTAATAAAACCCAACACCATTTTAGCAGACCTGATGGCCTTTTTACTTCTCAAGAAAATGGGCCAAAGGGTGATATACTTGCTGACAGTAATAATTTAGCTTTCGGGCTTAAAGAAAAAAGGGCAAACATTTCAGATCTTAACCTTCACTGTAACAATTATAAAGTCAGCTCTAGTTCAGACGCTTCTATCCCTGACAATGAAATTCTTGCTGATTTCATAGCAAAACATAAGGGGAAATTAGCTTCTCACAGACGAAGAACTAACTTCACTCGCCCATTCCGATCCATCAAACTAAAAGATGTTGTCCATTCAAAAGGTAAATCTCGCAAAAAGAAAGATCATAATAGAGTCAAAGGGGGTTGTTTTAGAAGAGGTTCAGACATCACAAGATCACAACTTGGCGTCTCAGACTCCGAATCCAAATTGAACAAGTGTGGTTCTCAAATGGCGGCTCCAATGGACTCTGACAATGTTTCAGTAGAAGTCGAAGAAACATTAAAAGTGGGCAACACAATTGGTTTTGACATGGAAGATGCAAGTAACCATGTTAGAAACATTGTAGAAGACTTGGTGACACCTTCATTTTCCCAATGAAAGTTCTTTCTCTTAATATTTGCGGTATGGGGCGAAGCTGTAAAAGATCATGGCTAAGGGAGTTGATTGGAAAGCTCAAACCAGCTTTCGTAGGCATCCAAGAAACAAAAAAACAGGTAATTGATTCACTTTCAGTAAGTTCATTTTGGGAAACCGATGATTTTGATTTTGCTTTCAACCCTTCGAATGGAAAGTCAGGGGGCATACTTAACGTGTGGGATCGAAATTCATTTTTTTAAAAGGAAGTTGTCTTAGGAGATGGTTTCACAGCTGTTATTGGTAATTGGAGGGATATCACTGGTGATTTTAGTATGGTTAACGTCTATGCGCCTCAAAATGGTCATAAGAAGTCTAAATTGTGGTTGGATCTTCTTCATTTAAAAAACACCAAATTGGGTTTCTGGATTTGTTTCGGCGATTTTAACGTTGTTAGGGAGGAATCTGAAAGGAAAGGCACCGAGTTCGATCCCAACACAACCTATTCTTTTAATAAATTCATACTTGATGCTGAGTTACAAGAAGTTGTTTTGGGCGCCGGAAATTTTACAAGACTTAACAAGAAAGGGACAAAACTAAGCAAACTTGATAGGTTTTTAATCTCCTCTGAGGTTCTCCATACCTGGCCATCTCTTCATTGTACCGCGCTTCCTCGTAAATTTTCGGATCACTGCCCAATCCTTATGGAGTCGAATTCTGCGGATTTCGGACATGTTCCTTTCAAGTTTATCAATTCTTGGTTAAATGAGGATTCAATAAACTTGTTAGTTCAATCTTCTTGGGGTTGTGAACAAGGCTGTAATCGCCCTGACGTTAATCTGTGCAGAAAGTTGAAAGCTTTAAAGGCCAATTTAAAACCGTGGAGTAAAAACCTTAGGCAGAAAACAGTTCATGATAGTGCACATTTAACAAAGCAACTTGAAGATCTTGATTTAAAGGCTGAAATTGGTGTCTTGTCTGAGTCGGATTGCAATTTAAGGTGTGATATTTCCAAACGTTTGCTCGAGTTAGAAACTAAAAACATACAAGACTTGCAACAAAAATCTCGATGTCAGTGGGCTCTAGATGGGGACGAGAACACTGCTTTTTTCACTCAATTATCAAGGGCAAAAATCGGCGTCAGTTGGTTCATGGCATTACGATTAATGGAGTATGAGAGACTGATCCATGTACCATCAAAGAGCATTTTCTTCAAGTGTATTCCGATAGATTCATGGAGAATATCCCTCGTAGACCTCGCTTTCACAGTAACAAGTTCAAGACGATCTCGGAGCTTCAAAAATGTTTTCTTGAAAGACCTTTTGAAAATGATGAAATCAAGAATGCTGTCTGGAGCTGTGGAGGGGATAAGGCGCCTGGGCCTGACGGATTCACTTTCAAGTTCATTAAAAACTTCTGGAATCTGATCGGTGACGATTTTATAAAAGCAGTCAAGTTTTTTGAGATCAATAAATCAATTGCAAGGGGATGCAATTCATCTTTCATATCCTTAATCCCTAAAGTCTCTAATCCACTTCTTCCACAGGATTTCCGTCCCATCAGTCTGGTGGGTTGCTATTATAAAGTTCTTTCAAAGCTGCTTGCTAACAGATTGGAATCTGTCATGAGTTCTATAATCAGCAATGTCCAAACTGCATTTTTAAAAGACCGACAAATTACAGATGGGCCTTTAATCATAAATGAAGTGATTTCTTGGACTAAGAAAGTGAACGGAAAACTCATGATTTTCAAAGTGGATTTTGAAAAATCTTTCGACTCAATAAACTGGAATTTTATCGATGACATTATGGGTCAAATGGGTTTTGGTATTAAATGGAGAGAATGGATTCATGGTTGCCTACACTCGGGCTTTTCTTCGATCCTCATTAATGGCAGTCCCTCCAAGGAATTTAAGTTCAGCAAAGGTTTGAGACAAGGAGATCCGTTGTCACCTTTTTTGTTTATCATTGCAATGGAAGCATTGCACATTGCTATGATGGAAGCAAGAGAAAAAGGAGTTTTTAAAGGTGTTAAAGTTGGAAAGAATAATGTGGAGCTCTCTCATCTACAATATGCAGATGATGCACTTCTTGTAGGTGAATGGTCCGAGTTAAACATATCTAATCTGATCAGAATTTTACGATGCTTTCAAGTATCCTCGGGGCTTAAAGTTAATTTTTATAAAAGTCGTCTTTTAGGTGTGGGGGTGAAAAATGATGAGGTTAAAAGAGTAGCGAGGATTATCAACTGTAAAACTGCAACTCTTCCTTTTATATATTTAGGATTACCTGTCGGTGCAAGTATGAGAAAAACATTTAGTTGGGATCCTGTTATCAGTAAATTCCAATTAAAATTGGCGAAATGGAAGGCAAAATTTTTTTCTTTCGGTGGGTGTCTGACTCTCATCAAAGCTGTCATGACTAACCTACCGACATATTATTTCTCTCTTTTCAAGGCTCCAATTTCAATTATTAAACTGCTTGAGCAGATCCGAAGCAAGTTCTTTTGGCAGGGTGGGGTTGAAGAAAAGAAAGTTTCATGGGTCGCGTGGAGTAAAGTTGTTGCACCTGTGAAATCGGGAGGTCTCGGGATTGGATCTCTTAAAGCTCTTAACTTTAGTCTACTTTCTAAATGGTTATGGAGGTGGCACACATAGAAGGATGCTTTATGGAACCAAATTGTTCATTCGATTCACGGTTCAAAGGGAGGTGATTTTCTAAACTACGCTTCTATTGACATAAAGGGTACCTGGTATGATATTTTAAAGGCGTGCCATGATGTGAATAGTCTCAATATTCCCCTTTCTTCTTTCTTTACCCGGTCTGTTGGTGAGGGAGTCTCAATTAAATTTTGGGATGAAGAGTGGCTCGGTACTTTCAAGCTAGCTGAAGTCTATCCTAGATTATATGCTTTAGAGTCCTTGAAAGATTGCAACATATTTGATCGCCTGTTTAAATTGAATGATCATCTCTCGTTTGATTGGAATTGGCGTCGATCCATTCGTGGGGGTAGAGAAAAAGAGGAAATGGAAAGCTTGGCTTGTTTAATTAAAGGAGTAGAGTTAAAGTCTGGACCAGATGGTTGGAGTTGGGCTCTTGAGAGCTCTGGGAAATTCACTGTTAAATCTCTTCGGGTCAAATTAGATGAGAAAATTCTCAATTTATCTCATGAGAAAACAAGATGGAATCCTTTAGTTCCGAAGAAGGTAAACATCTTAGTATGGCGAGCCGACAAAGATAGTCTTGCAACAAGATGTAATCTAGACAAGAGGTGTATTGACTTGCATTCGATTCTCTGCCCCATGTGTGAAGAAGATGTTGAATCCTTAGACCACTTGATGGGTCGCTGCTCATGGTCTCGTATCGTCTGGAACCTCATTTTTAATTGGTGGGGTTTCTCTTTTTCTGGGGATCTCGATTACAAAAGTGTTTGCAATTTTGTTAATCGTTTGAGCACCGAGAAAAAAAGGATGTTCTCGCCATTTCATCTCCAATGCTTTGAAGCAGTTATTTTCACCTCTGTATGGCATATTTGGAGAAGCAGAAATGCTAAGGTTTTCCGCTTAAAAGAGTGCAACAGTTGTGATACCTTCAAGGATGTTCAAAGCTTATCATTTTGTTGGGTGAGTAATAGGTGTAAGAAATTCAGATTAGATTGGGATCTTTAGGTGAATAACCCGGTTTTAGCTAGGGGTGGCAATTTCTGACAAGACACGAAACCCAACCTGAAACCGACACGAAAATTAACAGGTTCAGGTTGAGCTAAATAGATTTCGGGTCAGGTTTGGGTCGACATATCAAACCCATTTATTAAACAGGTCAGGTTCAGGTTGGGAATAAAATAAACGGGTCGACCCGCCAACCCGTTTAAGATTTTTTTTCTTAAATTAAAAAATATTTATATATAATTATACATGTTAAATTGGTTAAACAAGTCGACCCACTAACCCGTTTAACTCATGTAATGTGCTAACTTCTAACTTTTGTATATAAAACGGGTTAAATGGGTCAATCCAAAACCCGTTTAACATATTCAACCCATGTAACCTATTTAACATGTCAATCCAAGTATATATATATACGGGTTAAATGGGTCAGGTTCGGGTTACGTGTAAACAGGTTAGGGTTGACATAGCTGACCCGATGATTTAAATGGGTCAGGTTCGGGTTGGGGTTTTTTGACCCGCCAACCTGACAACCCGAACCCGCCAACCCGAACCCGACCCGAATTGCCACCCCTAGTTTTAGCTATATCTCCAATCGTGTAATGTTATTTTGTAGCTTTCTAGCATCTTGCTAGATTTTTGTGTTCTAATGAAAAAGCCGCTGTTCAAAAAAAAACATCTGGCTCATTTGTTACTGACAAAGTTTACTTAAAAAGCTTGCTACAAACTGCTTGCTCAAATATATGACTTCTGAACCTGTCTATCTTTTCTGCCGTTTTGGACTTCTATTTGCTCTTTTTGATTCTTAAGAAAAATGTCCTTGATTTTTCTTTCACAAGACTTTTTAACCTTATTTTCTTGATTTTCAATGCCTTCATTGCCGCTGAGTGGCACTGAAAACCTGCTGCAACATTTTTCTTATTTGTTGCTGAAAAGTTCACATATGGGACTGAAAGCATGCTATAAACTGCTTCTTCCTATATGATTTTTAAACCTGTCTGTCTTAAGTTCACTGTAGTTTAGGAACTTCTGTTTACCCTTTTTGATTATTACATAAACAAAAAAAGCATGTTAATTTTCTTTCATAAGACTTCTTTTACCTTATTGAAAGCATTTATTGGTTGTTATATAATTACTTGAACATTTTCTTTAAACTGTTAATTACAGGCGTATCCTGGTCTTGCCCATTCGCTAAACAATCAGGAGCTCCAATACCTGGAATCATGGATCAAATCTCGTTTACAAGGTTCCTCCTGAAGGTTATGCTTAGTTACTCATTCACAGTGGAAAAAAGATCGACACTTCCATTTATGAGGCGGAACAGTTTGCTTTTGAAATCTGTTCTAGAGATGTATGAATAAGATAGCCACATTAAGCTTTGTAAAATGGTTTACGACTTAATATGTCAATATTGAGTTGGTGATAAATGACTGATAACTACTTGTTTGAGAAGTGTACTTATCTTGTTTAGAGCACACGGTACGCATGCGTGGTGGCTGGCGCCATCACCACCAGCCAAGCAAAACCGACGGCGCACCGTACCGGTGGTGGCGCCGTCGGTGCTCGCGCCGCAGCCACGGCTCAGCGCCGTCGCCTATTTTTTTTTTTTTTTCTTGGATTTTTGGCTTGAATTTGTGATCCTTTTGTAAAAATGAGAGCATGGTTAAATAACTTGTAAAGTTAATATAGTTCTTTTATAAGATTTCAAAGTAAGTAAATAAATAAATAAACTAAAAACTTAATAAAACATTAATTTCATTAATAAAAACGTAAACATTACATAAACACCATACAAAGTTAACATGGTTACAAACGATACAGGAAACAACTAATCACGATACGAAAAACAGAAAGAAACGAAGCGGAATACTTAACATAAAAGATCATTACTCATCGTATTTGTCTCATGCCCTTGTGTTTCTCAGAGTGAACCACACTTGTGGGTAATGTAGCTCTCTCCCATAGCGTTCATAATAAATTCGGTTTGCATTGGTGAGACGATTGGTGTCTTGACTGGTACGCTGCAACTCTTTGTAAATAGCATTATATCTACGACATTCAATGTTCATTCTATTCTATTGAGCCGTAATACTATTCTTATTACGTTGAACACCATTAGTCTGCTCGTTAAACTTTCGTGTAACGACATTCCAAAAAGAACGTTCATTCAAAAGGTTTGTAGAATCTTGAACTTCTAGCCATACGATATCTAGCAAGACTTCTTCTTCCATTAACCAACGATTATTCATTGTGAAGAAAAGTATTAGATAGTGGTGCAGAGGTGTGTGAAGAAAAGTATTAGATAGTGGTGAAGAGATGTGTGAAGAAAAGTATTAGATGGTGTGTTATTTATAAGGGATTTTTAAAATTTTCAAAATTCAAATTCAGATGCAGAAGCGGGATTCTTTTAAACGTTTAAAATTCAAAATTTGAAATGAATGGGCGGGATTTTCTTTAATAAACATTTAAAATTCAAAATTTGAAATGAATGGGCGGGATTATGTTTAAACGTTTAAAATTCAAAATTTGAAATCAATGGGCGGGATTTTTGAGCTTATTTAACACCATTTCAGTTCACAGTTAATTCTCACTCAATTCACACATAATTTTCAAACATTTCTCTTAAACAATGTCTCGCAAAGATTTCTCTCAACAATTTCCAACTCACTGTGACTTCTCCCAACAATTTCCCACTCACCGTGATTTTTCCCAGCAATTCCCAAGTGATCATGACTTTGGCCAGCAATTCCCATGCTCCAGCATGAATCTGAATGCAACTGCACCTGTGAACACTCCACCAGAAGACATCTTTCCGGTATTCACACCGGATAATGAACCGGTGCCTAATCCACATGTTGTCCAACAACAACCCGATCAACCGGTGAACAATCTACCGGTGGAAAACCAACCCATTTGGAGAGGGTTGACTGATGAAGAATTTGAAGAACAAAATATGCAAGAATTGTTACGTGTTGAAGTAGACGAAGAAAGGGAAACAAGAGCTCGTGAGCAGCGAGCAAAAGACAAACAGGATCGTCGAAACCGTCGAGCAGAATGGCGATGGGCAAATGGACTTCCACCTGTGCCATCCAGTGAGGACGATTCAAGTGCCTCTTATTCGAGTCAGGAGGGCTACGTGTCGGATGATTCGTTTTATTGAATCGTAGTTTAGTTTAATCGTAGTTTATGTTTAAGTATCTTAATTAGTTTGTATTTTTTTTATTGCAATGTGTGTTTTTTTTATTTGTAATGTTTTTTTTTATTATTAATGAAGTTTAATTAATTTATAGTTTATATATTTTAATTTAAGTAAAAGAAAAAATAAATAAATAAAAATTGGCCGACGGCACCAGAAATTCTGGTGCCAACGGATATCCCATGAATGTGGTGCCATCGCGTTTCTAGTGCCATGGAACTTTTTTACTGACGTGGCAGTACTTTTTGCCCACGGCACCACATCCACGGCACTACTGTACCCAATGCTCTTAGGTGTTAGGTAACACGTGACAGATAACTCCTCATGTCATCTAAGCCTTACATATGTTGAACTTACGAGTCTCATAGATATGTCATGATCACGATTTTCATTAACGCAATGTGGCAAGAAATATCTAAAAAATAAAGGCTAAAAAAAACCAAAGGAGCATAGCTGAATGATCTCGTGCTGGGTTAACTGATCGAAAGCCATAAGAATATCTATCGGCTCTTTTCTTGGATGGAGATCTAGTTCAGTTAGTAAGATATTATTAGACCACTCGCGAAGCATGCATGCGACATAATTAATGCTTGCTATTCTCTCGGTATAGTTGACTTTGTAAAAAAAAAAAAAAAAATCTATTTTATTTTAATTTTTTTTTTGAAAGGTGACTTTTTCCATAAATGGTTTAGAGTCGCACCTGCCAAATAGCAGGCCTTCATCCACCACATACCCAGACTATGTTGTCTGAACCGGGCCCACGCTGACGCAGTGGGATTTAAACGGCTTTCGCCCGGAAACCGTACCGCCTCCACACGAGATTACTCGCTGGAGAAACGGCCGGATGAAAACCGGGGCCGGCTTGGATTCGAACCTGCGCAGCTAATGGCTTACAGGTTCTCCTCTTCATTGCCTGATATCTCCGGAACATATAGTCCACAAGTGAGGACTTCCCGGATGGTCACCCATCCGGTACTACTCCCACTTGTGGCTCGCTTAACAAGTTAAGCCCCACCCACTAGACCACAAGTCCTTTGATCTATTTTATTTTAATGGTTGATTGGTTTGATTGGAGATGAATTGGAGTGATTTGTCGTAATAGGTTATTGTGAATTCTCAAAATACAAATTCAAATTTAAATCCAAATCCAAATCCTAATAAGGCTCCTAAGACTTTTTCTAAAAAAAAAAAAAAAAAAAAAAAAAAAAAAAAAAAAAAACGTTTAGTTAAACCAGTGCAAGTCGGCTAATATATTATAATGAAGAACAAGTATGGAAAAATGGAGGGTAAATGTTTTAAAAATGTATGATATTGTAATTCTTTGTTTTTATGGGTAGCGAACAAACTTTTTGTTTATACGGGTACTTTTCTTTCAAATTCGGTCTTTTTGAAGTATTTTGCGACATTTTGTGACATTTTTGGCCCTCTTAGCTAATGGAATTTTTTTTTCGAAGGGCGAAAATGTCACAAAGTACCTTAAGAAGGACAAATTGGAAAGAAAAGTACTCCTATAAGAAAAAAAAAATTGTTTACTGCAAAAAAATAAATGATGTCAAGTATGATACTTTTTTAAAATATTTGCCAAAAAATAAATAGGCTCGACAAAGCTAAAAAGGTAAATAGATGACTAAACTCGATATACATAATAATTTACACATCAATACACATAAAGAAGGTTTCATGTTGTTAAGTTGTTTGGATATCTCATTTTCTTGTAAAGGTCTTCTATTCTAAGCTTGAGATGTGATTATTTTATGAGTATAGGATGAGGTTTGCCTCCTCTTTTGTTTCCTATTTGTGTTGCTATTCCATCTTTTTCCTCCACTCGGCTTGTAACCTGATAATATGTCATGTTAAGTGAGGCTGCAGGCTTATAAGCATCATTGTATGCACATTTTATTGAGAGTTGCACTTTTTTTCCTTCTCCAAGGGTTTTCCCTCTAGTTTTATTTTGTGAAGGCTTTTCAAAGAGGCAATCTGTCTGGGATGGTTTGCATGAGCCCTCTCTCATTGAAGGCTGGTTGGGACTGATTTAGAGCTCTAAAGGTGAGTGACTGATGGTCAATAACTTTGATGCTGCTCTTTGTATTAAGGTTGTTAAGTTGATTTTTGGGGTATTCTGTTAGTGGTTAGCCTTTGCTGTATGACTGGTTTCTAGAGTTGATTCTTAGTTGTATTTGTGTTCTTAGTATTAGGCCATTTATGCTCTATAAGTATATTCATGGTAGCCATGGGTTTGTTATGTTTTTATGATGTTTCTAATATATATTTCACTCTTTGAAAAAAATAAAAAAAAATAGGTGTAAACAACTTCCACGCTCACCAACTCAATCCACATCAAAGGTTAGGGATTTACACTCTTCTTAAGAGGGTTCGTTTTTATCTTTCTATATCTCTCTCCCATTGTTACATCATAGTGATGTTTTAAATTTCGTTTTTATTACTATAGATCCAATAATACCTCAAAATGAAAGCAATTGTTTATTGTTCCCTATTACTTTTCTTATATATAAAGAACAAAGAGGGGAACCCACTGTGTTGTAGCGGGTATTTGTTGGTTTGTTTTGTGATACCTGTTCAAGTTCGTATTTGTTTTTTTTTTATATGTAGCAAAGCATGGTTGTTTCTGGTGCAAATTTTTTAGCCATAATGTTTTTTGAATGTTATTTTATGTATTTTAAGTGAATAATAAAAAAAAATAAAAAAATAAAATTGCCAAACCTGCCCAGGTTTATGATAAGCTCCTTTCTCTATTAATATTTTTTGAACACGTCTCAATTAATATTATTAAAACTATACTGGTAACTGAAGCACCCATTGGACTTAGCATTATGAAAGAAAGAAGCCCACCCAAAAGCCTAACAAACAATAGTTTTTTAAGGCACGGGGCTCAACCCCATGCACTATAGTATATAAAGAGTGAGAGATGGGCCCAAACTCTTTATAGTTGAGCAAATTCCCAAAAAGTGACATTTATTTTTTCAATTTCCTGAAAGAGTACAAATCCAACATATTTTCCCAATTTGGTCATGTGCTAACGTGCGAATGTGCGATTCCAGTAGATTTTTGACACGTGTCCAGACCAAAAGCACTTTACCAATCATTTGCAGGCCCACTCACCCAACCATCGTACCATCCCAAACCCAGGCAGATGTGCGAGCGGAGAATGTGCGATTTCCGACGAATGTGCGAAAGTTAAAAAAAAAGTTAGCATTGGAAACAAGCATAATCTTGAGAAGGTACTTCCAAATCTTTTTGATTTGATTTATTTTTTTAAGTTATTTACAAATTATTATTTGATTTAATTTAATTTTATCACATATAATTTTCAAATCCACACACGCATTCAATTTTATCACATAAATTTATCTGAAATTATCTGATTTAATTCTAATTTTATCAAGCATAAAATTATCTGATTTTATTCAAGTCATACTATGAAATAGTAAGTTAAATACCAATAAGCATTTTTTAAATACCAATATCTTTTTGAACTAAACCCTAATCAAAAAATCGAAAATACTAATCAAAAAAGACTTGCGTGAATTTTGAGAGCCATTGCACAAAGAGAGACACACAGAATATTTCGGGGGAAGATGGCTTGATTTCATATTATTATTATTATTATTATTATTATTATTATTATTATTATTATTATTATTTTTATTTTTTTTTGAAAATGATCAGGTTTTATTTTTAATCAAAAACACAAAAGTCAATTGTAATTTTTTATTTAAAAGTTATACTACAAATATTACAAAAAATCTTATTCTCTCTTTTGTGTAGATTTGGTGTTCTTTTCCAAGAAATAAGTCACATGAGTCAGCCGACTTTCGCACATTAGCACATTTGAAATTCGCACATTTGAAATATGTCACATGGGCCTGCAAATGATTGGTAAAGTACTTTTAGTCTGGACAGGTGTCAAAAATCTACTAGAATCGCACATTCGCACGTTAGCATATGACCAAATTGGGAAAATATGTTGAATTTGTACTCTTTCAGGAAACTGAAAAAATAAATGTCACTTTTTGGGAATTTGCTCTTTATAGTTTATACCCGATCAATGTAGCACAAGCCGACCAAAGGGCCCAATCTTTAGCTATATTCTTCATACTCTCTTTTCAAATCTCTAATATGAATATTTTAGGACTTTAGTCGATAGTTTTTAGTTCAAGTAACAATTATCAGCTTTTTGGTAAAAGGTACTCGTATAAGTTTCATAAATCTGTATCTAGTTTTTGGATCAAGATAGTCCATTCATTAGTTAGGATACGTGGGAGCGAAAAGCGAACAAACCAAGAATCTAGCCTATAAATAGGCAGCATGAATGAAGGTTTGAAGACCATACTCATATTTAAGCTCAAAGTCAGAATACATATCTAAAAAGTTACTTTAGTCCCAACTTGGAACTCAATTTTAAACTTGAACTAGTTTGGCTCCGGTCGGCCGCGTTGCGGCCTCGCTGGTTTTTAACATCCTTCATTTTGTCAAAACAAATGACAACATTAATTCAACGAAACGAAATCATATTATATGTAATAATGATACAATTCGATCACATGAAGTTGCGTTCCGTTTTTGATGTAGGTATGAAGACTATGCAACTTTATATTAGCAAAAACCAATAGATTAATTAAAAGCACATGTAAAAGTATAGGAACCATATAAAATTACCATCAAGACTTAGCATATACGGAGTAGTAGATAATAGATCCTCAAGTCAATAAACATTTTTAAGTATCAACAACTCATTCATCACATTGTGCTAATTATTGAAAAACTTATAAGCATGCGATATTAAGTGGTTGCTCTTTCATCAACGGCTCTTCAACCCGTAATGTGTTCATTCAAGAAAGTTTTTCCAGGTTTAGTTCATCAAAATCTTAATCATGCAGTTTACACGCTTCATATTTGTCAAATCCCCATTGCTGAAAATCATTCATCAAAGAACATTGATTGAAGCTCCAATTATACATCCCTGGTTGTTGCAAGTGCATGTGCAACCGATGCCGGTTAATTGAGAGCAGCTGGCTTTGGTGTGGCAACCATTGGTTCTGACATTATCGGTCTCCAGATCTTGTACACTGCAATGCAAAAATACTGTTGACACATGATTCTAGTTCTAAAAACAAAATAAAATGTGTGACTGATTAGTAGTAATTCAGAGCCATATTAAGCTACACCTTGGCAAGACAAAAAAACAAAGCTAATGTTTTAAACAGTAGCACCATGCGAAGAGATAGTTAACATGAAATCACACTTATAGCTGATTATTCTCTTAGATCATAGAACCATTTAAATATATATATATATATCGATTTTGAGCTTATTATACTCATACATCAAGCATTTAAAAACAGAAGCACTCAGTAAGGCACAACAAAACTTTATAATTAATACGGTTCTGAATATGTTATCTTGAACAAAATTAAATCATTATCGACAACAATATCTTCTAAATCATATTTAGTCCATTCTTACCCGTTTTAGCATTTAAAAAATCGTTATCAGTCCAAAAGTAAGGTTGGTCGTTACACCAGTAGCTAACAACGCTATCTAAGAATGTAGCGATTTGGTAGCCCAAGTCTAAAACGACATGAAATAGTATACTTTCAAACGGCTAACTCATTTTATTTAAGGTAGTTGATCGAAATCTCCCAAATACAAACTACGTTCTAACGGATCGGATAAAGATGCTTGGCTAACCTTGGCGCGCTGCTGCTGGTGTGACTCGAGTCCATCGGCGGCTGTTGTAGACCAGCTTGTGAATCAGGTAGGCCTACAATATCCGAAACAAAAACTATTAGTGTTTGAGTATTAATCTGTCACTTAAAAAATTCTAATTTAGAGTGCTTCCGAATTTTGGAGTAAAATAAAATACAATTACTTTTACAATCCGTGTCTATGAAAGTAATGCACTACGTGGATAAATACTGAAAGAATGCTAAAACTTTATATCACATCCCTTATTTTGTACTGTATTGAATATAATTGTTCTAACATCTGATTACGTGCACATATTCATTGATACAACTTGTGGTAAACAAATAAGGCGACAACAATTCCTTTGGCAAAGTAAAAGTTAATCTTACTTGATAAAAACTTGACTTTGTAATCACTGCATTAGCAACAGTGGCTTATTTTGATTTTGGAAGTGGCGTAAGCCAATAAGCTGAAGATGATAGGCTTTTCAAATAAGGCTATAATTCTTATAAAATAAGCCAACACAAACAGTCCAAACAGCTAAAAATCACTCCAGAGACCGAAAACTACACAGATTAAGATACTAAGACATGAAAAGACTAATAGAAAAATATTAAGTATGTAGAACTTATCTGAGTTATAGCCTGGGTAGCTGGAAGTCTATCATTGGCATTCTTCGTTTGCAATTGCACAGGTTGTCTCATCGTAAGAACATGCTCAGCTATGTTCACTGCGAACAGTTTGTGGCATGGCCGACATGAGTACATTTAGGAGAGGGAGAAAAAATTCAGGCACAACAATAAACTCTGAAGCTATATTATAAATAGTCCATAAGAAACTCACCAATAAATGTAGGTCACCCACAATAACTCTGCCACATTTTCCCTTAAATTTTGTACTTCGTAGATGGTGAAGCAACAGCGCATTGGATAACTGACTGGAAACTGTAAGTTATCCACGATAATGGCCTTTTCGGCTTACCGAGGTGTAGACAGCTAACTGGTCGCATAAAGGATCAGATTAGCTGAAATTGCAGGAACTGAAACGGGTCGGCTAAACATTCAAGCTGCTGCTGTTCAGACTGTTTTTTACTTCAACTGGACCTGCATTCAAACGAAGAACGGCTGTCATAAAAGGGATACAAAACGCGAACCTGATATCCAAAGAGGTGTTTGTATCAGGTTATTTTATGTCTTAGTTTACATGTCTTGCAGATACTTTAGCAAGGCCTTTGTTCTATTTTATTTTGCTTTTGTAAATATTAAGTTGACAAAAAAATCATTCGAAGGTAAGTGTATCAGATTTTCCAGCCGGTATATATCAGGCTAAAATACAATGTTCAATGCAAAAATTACCGTTGAACGTAGAAAATTGTTCCTTGGCTCCTAGCTTGTATTTGTGAGTTATGTTGCCATCTGCTCATCTATGACCAAAAACAGAAACAACATCTACTCATCCATAAAGTTTACCTCAAATAAAGTAGCAGGAAGTCCTCAAATCCTTGTGCATAGATATATCTGGCACCTACCAAGGTTGTTCCTACGATACGATCTTTTTGGTTAATTCAAAAATTCACTATGACAAAGCTATGAATATAAATAAAAAGGAAATGGCAACCTGAATTTTCTTCTTCACTCAGGTGCATTCATCATGCATGTACTGAGACGCATCAATCATGCTTATGAATAACATAGCATGTCATATAAACATAGTCAAACTGCAAGTACAGGTTCAACAGAAATTGCGTGTTTAGTTAAAATCTGGCTCTGTTGATTGAATGGATGTCGGACAACCGATAATAAATTGGATGAGGCCAGGCCTGACATGCCATTCAATCAGCAGAGCTGGATTATTGCTAAAAATCTAGTAATGCAGCCACGACCATGAAAAGAGGTAGAAGGGCTGGGGTATTCGCAACGCCATTCCAATTTCCAATTGCAATAGGTAGCCATTATAAAATATCTACAGCTAATACTGTGAAAGGTTTATAATGAACTACCTATTGCGATTGCAAAATGTATAGGCTATAAACGCATCAGTTGTAACTGTATGTTGTTCAGTGTCCGACATTGACTTCGAATAATGCAGCAATGGGCACATCTGCAAGACAAAAGAAAAGTAACCGAAAATTTTAGACAAAGAAGTGTAAGAAGCTGCGAAGCACTCCCTTACTATTGCCTTTTAATCTCAAGAGATTCTGCTTATTACATTATTTTATTTAGGAAACTAATATAACCGTTGTCATTTACCTTAACCATTCCTCCCGTGACTCTTCTTGAAACCGGTCAGAATTAACCATACTCGTTTCAACGTATTACCTTACCCAACCTGCCATTTTTACACCGAGCCGTTGCTTGCTGTCTGTTCCCTGTATAACCACAAAATACGTAAAGCTAAATCCATAGGCACATAATGTGGATATTGAAAGCGATAAATTAAAAAAGAAATATACTCTACGTAGTTTTTCTTCCAAGTTGTAAAAGCCTAGCATGTTCTAAGAGTTAGCAGCCAAAACACGATCTTTGTACTTACTCCCTCGAGCTCCCTAAATTTTAATCGGTAATTTCCTCCTAACACACAAATAAATTTCAATCAGTAATAACACAAAATAAGTTGTCGTTTCAGATTAGTTACAACATTCGCATCCCTAGTGCACACTTGACACAAACTCTTGTGGCTGCACAATAGGCTCAATAAACACCGCAACACTCTTTTATCAAATTGCAAGCGCAAACCAAAGCAATGATAGAAATAAAAAAGCATTCAACTGGATACATTCAGAAGATTCTAAATTTATTTTGGTTAAAGACGTAAAAAAGTTGAGTCATACACATGAATAGACAGATGTACCTTCAGGCATCTCTATGTGTGTCCTTTTGTGAATTCCATATGTACCTGTGGCAATCAATATGATTTTAACATAGATATTAGCACAAAGCATGGGAATAACATACTATGAACATCATTAACATTTGATGGCGGCTACATTACCAGCCTCGTACAACTGATGAACTCTCTCCCAAAATACGAAAAAACTCCAAAGTTTTTAAAAACCACTACAAAAAAATAATAATAAATAAAATAAATAACAAAACCCCCAAATTATCACAAACCCTAAATTTCTAATTAATTTTGTATATATGTATAAGATGCAATACCTGTTAAACCTAAAAGAAATAAGAGTGAATTTCTGGTATGTGGGTCTACGGTAGAGCATCTCCACATGACCACCATCCTGGATCATCAGTCGATGATCATGAATACTACATCCTTCGATCATCATCAGCAGCAGCAGATCACATCCTTCGATCATCATCTTTGTGGAACGTTCTAGCTTTGTGTGGATGTGGATGAATCTGAAAACCGTGATGTATACTGGAAACCGTGATGTATGTTATCGTATAGAAAGAACAAAGAAACGGGCCAGCATCCAAGCCCAAAGAAACGGCCCAAAAACAGAGCGGGGAAAAATTAGGGGTGTTCATCGGTTCGGTTATCGGTTAATCGGTTTATTCGGTTCGGGTTGTTCGGTTAAAAAAAAAATTTGGTCGTAACCGAAAACCGAACCGAACCGAAGTTCGGTTCGGTTATTGGTCAAAACCGAAAACTGAATTTTTTACTTAAATTATACTATTTATATTTTATTTTGAATTTAATTATATATATTTTTGGAAAAAAAAATATTTCAAGCATAAAAAAGTGTTTTTTTATATTAGTATAAAATTTTAATGGATATTTTTTATATTTTAAATAACGTAAATATATAAAAAATATATATATTTATATAAATTCGGTTTTCGGTTCGGTTTTCGGTTCAGATAGCTAAACCCATATCCAAACCGAAAACCGAATTTTTAATTCGGTTCGGTTCGGTTTTAACAAGTTCGGTTCGGTTAGGTTTTATTTCGGTTCGGTTCAGTTCGGTTTTCGGTTTATTCGCTTAATTAACAGAACCGTGAACACCCCTAGGAAAAATGCGTCGACAACTGTTCATCGAACGGCGTCGTATCTGATCGCCTTTAATATATATAGTAATGAGGCATCAGGCATGTGCTTTCACTAGTTACTTAAATTAGTACTCCAATGAACTGGAAAGCTGGTTTCTTAGTTTAAAAATTATGAAATGGAGTCTTGGGTAGGCAAAAAGTTACTGTAATTTGTTTGCTAGTCATGATTCCATTTCGTGTTATATTATTACAAGTGTAAAATATAGTATTATTTAGTTTATTCGACTCGTGATACCAAATTAGATTAACTATTGAATACAAGGATTAAAGTGTCACAGTTTTATAAGCATGTCTTTTAAAACAATATCGACCAGAAAAAGAATATAATTTTACAATGAAAAAAATGACAAAACTTGTCTTAGGGAAAAAGATAACATATTTAATTCTGTGTATGGGAAGAACCAGTGTCAACCAATCTTGACCACATTCATCGTTGCTAAGTTCAAGTTAAGCTGAGAGAGCTTGAATAATACATGTTTTAGCATGACTAGCCTTTGGAATGTTGGGTTCTTTTTTCTCTGCATCTTTTCAACTACTAACCTTTGTTTCGGTTGCTTCGAACGTACATGAGAGGCAAGCTCTTCTCAGATTCAAACGCAGCCTTACGTCGGACTCTTCTGATCAACTATTATCTTGGAACGGAAACAACTGTTGCCAGTGGAAAGGAGTTGGCTGCAATAATGCCACTCGTCGCGTTATAAGGCTTGATCTCCCAGGTGATTTTCTGTCGTCTTTCTACCAGTTAGAGGGAAATGAGTTAAACTCGTCTTTGTCTGAGTTAACTCATTTAAGCTACTTGGACTTGAGTGGGAACAATTTCAGTGGCAGCCCTGTTCCTGACTTCATTGGAACATTGACACGACTCAGACATCTTAATCTTTCTTCCGCGCAATTTTCGGGTATGGTTCCTCATCAAATTGGAAACCTTTCAAGTTTGCGTGTACTTGATATAGGCGGCGGCAACTCAGAACTTATTGTTGACGATATCACATGGGTTGCACGTCTTATGTCACTCGAAATTCTTGATCTCAGTGGAGTGAACATTACCCGAGCTCGAGACTTTGACAAGGTACTCTTTCATATGCTTCCTTCCTTACGAGAGTTACGCCTAGGATATTGTAAGCTTTCAATTTTTCATTTTGATCAAACTCATATTGACACTAATGTAACACATTCCACAATTCAAACACTCGATCTGAGTTGGAACTTGTTTGAAGGCCATATCCCTTTCTTTTTGCAAAATATGACCTCGTTACGAGTTCTTGATCTTTCTTATAATCAATTCAACTCTTCGATTCCTGTCATGAACAACCTTGTCGAACTCAAACTTGCTGGAAATGCATTCTCAAGTTTTCAAGATACTGGGGTTTGGAGATTCTGTGAGATAAAACGGTTGGATCTTTCATTAAATGATATGACAGGGCGACTCACCTGGCCACTTTCATGCAACCAATATATTCTCGAGACACTGGATTTAAGAGGCAATAAATTAAATGGTGAAATCCCGATATCACTAGACAGACTTACCTCCTTGAAAGAGTTATATCTTGATGGGAATGATTTCACTGGAACCATTCCAGAATCTCTCGGTAATTTAACGAGTTTATTGCATTTAGACATATCTCCGGAACAAATTAACAGGTCCAATTCCTACGTCTTTGGGTAAGCTAACGATGTTAAAGAGTCTGAATTTGTGTGAAAACCTGCTGAACGGGACGGTTCCATTCTCCCTAGGACGTCTATCAAATCTAGAGATCTTGGATTTGCACAATAATTTGTTCTCTTCGATTTCATCATCACTAGGAAACCTCTCAAAACTCCAGTTTCTCGATTTGTATTCAAATTTATTACAAGGGCCTCTTCCAGATTCCATTGGACAACTTTCTAAACTTGAACGTCTTGATATATCAAACAATTCTTTATCTGGTGTTGTAACTGAATCCCATTTTGCAAACACATCGATGTTGAGATACTTGGATGCAACCTCGAACCATTTGTTGCACTTCAAGATTTCACATGATTGGGAGCCTCCTTTCCAACTAGTATACCTTGCACTCACATCTTGCAAAATCGAAACAGAATTTCCTTCATGGATTCAAACACAAACACATTTGTTTGGTTTATTACTTTCCAATACTGGCATCTATGGACCTCTTCCAAATTGGCTTAAGAAGCATCCTCGTATTAAGACATTGAATCTTTCAAATAACTTCCTCACCGGTCCACTGACAAACCTTCAAATCAACCAAACAACCAACCAGCCAGCTGATTATCATATTACAAGCTCGTTGCTTCTTAAAAACAATTTCTTCAATGGGTCGATTCCAGATTCATTATGTAATGCTACAGATTTATGGTTTCTCAATCTTTCTGTTAATATGCTATCTGGAAACATTCCAGAGTGCTTTGGAAATCTTCAAGAACTATATGCCATGATATTAAGTTCAAACCGGCTATCGGGTGTCATCCCAAGCTCTCTAGGCAAACTCGGATCTTCACTGAGTTGGTTACAACTAAACAACAATAGTTTCCATGGACAACTTCCTGAAACTCTAGCGAATTGCACAGATTTGGTGATGCTAGATTTGGGAGAGAATAATTTCTCTAGAAGCGTACCAATATGGATTGGAGAAAAGATGATCAAGCGTCTGGTTTTTCTCAGGCTACATAAGAACAACTTCACAGGTCCTATCCCTGTAGGTTTGGGTCAAGGATCCGTGCTTCAGATCTTGGATCTTGGAGAGAATAACCTAACAGGGAGGATACCTCAATGTTTTAAGAACTTGAGTCAAATGACCCGAAATGATGACAAAGTTACAATTTGGGACATGTTTGAACCAGCTATAAAACAGGTAATTAAAGGAAACTTGCTCGAGTATACAAAAACAATGAATTACTTGGTAACCATGGACCTTTCGAGCAATAATTTGGGTGGGGAAATACCTCAGGAGTTGACTTTTCTTAAAGGATTGCTTAGTCTTAACTTGTCAAACAATCATTTCACGGGCTGGATTCCTAATAGAATCGGTGATATGAAGTCCTTACAATCTCTTGACCTTAAAGGAAACAATCTTTCTGGAATGATCCCGCAGAGTATCTCACATTTAAATTTCCTTGGCCGTCTGAATTTGTCGCACAACTTATCAGGGCGGATACCAACCGGAACTCAACTCGATACGTTTCCTCTGTCAACATACGCCGGAAATAACCAACTTTGTGGTAGACCGTTACCAACGAGGTGCATTGGTGATGAGCGCATTGTGACAGCTGAGAAACAAGAAGACGAAGAGGATGCAAACAAGTGGATATGGATTTACTCTACAACAAGCGGTTTCACAACAGGGCTTTTGGTGATTCTGGGAATTCTAGCTCTTAGTAGAAAACTGAGACTATCCGTCTATAACTTTGTGGAGTTCTGCACAGGCATCAAGATGGAAACTTAAAAGCAAATTACTGTAGGTGCTTGATTAATGTTAGCGGCTTTACTTTTATGATCCTGGTTTGTTTCTGAACATTAGTGATCTCAGTTTCGTTGTCATTTGTTACATGTTGAATGCTAAGTGCTGCATATTTACCGAAATGTGCAAGAACTGCAGTTTAGCATCGTGCTACTTATTCATGTTGTCTTCATATGTCCACAATAAACAGTCATCATTCTACATCATCTAAACAAACTTCACAAAGCTTGTCAATGATGAAATACCATAATAGAACTGTCGTTGTTCTCACCATTTTGAAAAGCTGCAATTTCCGAGTTCCACCAAAGGGTATGGCCGTTCTTAAAGTATGCGGTATTTTAATACATCTTATAATATTTACACGATGCATAACATCGTATAAATATGAATAAAACTATTCTTATAATCAATAAAGAACGTGCAATCTCAACCTATAATTGTTGTTTATACTATATCGCAACCGCATTGCAGATATCCATCATACGAAGTCCCAATGTCCATCTCGGTTAACGTCTCCGTTCTTGTGCTCTTCGTAACACACATGCAGTTCTTTTGATAATTTGCATTAATATTTGTTGTTCTTTATTTTGTTATTACTAATGTAAAATATTTGTAACAACATCATTGGGCAGTAATTAAAGGTGGTATTTAAGTCAAGCAATCATGGTGACACACTTTCAATAGACTAACATCTACTCGTACATGGTAAAACAAAAGCTTACAGTATTATGCAACCTTTATAGTCATAAGTGACACTCAAGCGAACTGGTAACGAAAGGGTTTATAACCTAGAAGGGGTCCCTCCAGCAACCACAATAGTTTCACCGGTTATATATGAAGCTTCATCCGAAGCCAAGAAAGCCGTGGTTGCGGCCATGTCTTCTGTCGTGCCAAGCCTCTTGAGTGGTGTCTTTTCTTCAAGGGCCTGTGTCTGTTCATGAATTAATTCAGAGCTCAATGAATTGAGAGTTATGCTATATGCAAAACAAGATAAAATTTCCTAAAATTTCAAAGCTACATCCTATTTGCCCATTGTCATCAATCTAGACTATTGGGGTTAGTGCTTCTATAATTAAATATTTCTCTAGTTTGTCATTAACCGACATATAAAAACATTTGGTTATGATCAAGCATTGAAAAGTATACCTCGTTTCAGAAGTTGATTATCATTCCAAAGTACGGTTTTCTCCTTTTTAATACACAAGAACCATTGTGTGTTTGCAATGAGAAGCCCCAAATACATAGGTTTAGAAAAATTAATTCTCATTGCTGATATGAATATTTAATGCATCAAAGGCTCCTCAAATTTGTGTGTTAAACTGGTGTATTAATGATGAAGTTAAATTGTTGAAATGTTGAAGAGAGGTAAAATAATGTTTTAAAAGGAGTTTTGATCTTTTGATTATTTCTACCGTACAAAGGTACAAATACACTTACCATTTCCTTATTGTTGGTGATGAATTCAGTAAAGTGT
Source organism: Artemisia argyi (assembly GCA_030686995.1). Taxonomy (NCBI): domain Eukaryota; kingdom Viridiplantae; phylum Streptophyta; class Magnoliopsida; order Asterales; family Asteraceae; genus Artemisia; species Artemisia argyi. Next base: position 103,782,899 of record CM060686.1, on the reverse strand, counting down.
GTAGGTACAAATCCTGGAGCAACACAATTCACGCGAGTATCTGGAGCTAACTCTGTTGCAAGAGCCTAAACAATAACGACAAACAAAATAAGATAAATAAATGATTCGGCAATATCAGCTAGTGATAAATGTTTGCAGTCGGAATATAGCAGTCCTGTTCAGTGGGTATATTTCATTAACTCTATTAAAAAACGCAATTGATTTGAAACCAGTTCTCAAAACCTCTAGAAACTAGAAGCAATTTGGTTAAGTTTTGTTGGCCCAGACTGATTTCGCCCACCTTTATTAAGCAAGGCACCTACTCGTCTTTTAAGTACTCAGTAGTTCATTTATGAGCATCTACACTGTCAAAACCAACACTACAAGGTATTTGTGAAACTCAAATATTAATTCGCTTAAATACTGTTCAAAAAAAATTCGCTTAAATAGATCATGAACAACTCAAAATGATCTAAGCTAAGGTATTACTGTATATCAGAAACAGATCATGAATTGACAACCATTGATGCACTTAAATGGGTTGACCTATTGGATCTTGTAAGATCAATGAGTCCAACTTTCGGATCTACTAATCAGACCGAATCGCATCAACATCAGGACCCGGACCCATTGAGAGGCCAAACCCACATTCCCTTAAATCCTTGCCACATTAATCTTGTGAGGCAATTTGTTATGTACTTTTTTTCTCACAATCTATTACGGCAAAATCCAAATTAGTTTCAAAAGAAGAAGAATGTATGTTAATACCTTAGTAAGACCGAGAAGAGCAGTCTTCGTGACGCCGTACATAGCCAAGCCAGCTGGAGGATCAAAAGCACTGATTGAAGAAATGAAAACAATTGAGGACCCTTTTGTCAAGTGAGGGGATGCATCCTGTTTAGAAAATGGGGAAAAAAAGAATACACTTCTAAGTAAATTAAGTATATAAATTTGATGCTTTTCAAATTTTGACCATTATGGTTGTGACTTGTGAAAAGAGACGGTCAACAATCATTCCACAAATTTCCTGTCAAAATGGCCAAATTGTAAACTACTCTTTTGCAACTGATACTACTAACAATCTAGTCCATTTGAGTTAATGTATTACTTTTCAATTGTGATTAACTGATTATCACCTCTAGAATATACTAATAGTCCATGTCAGATTGAACCTGATGATGAATATCTTTAGACTTTATAGTATATGGTAAGGGATTACATAAATTTATAGAATGCTGAAGTATTTGCAAGTTAAAAACTGAAATTTTTAAAGAAATATGTAAGAATCAAGGGGACCAGACGTTTAATAGCTCACTCTCAAATTTGGTTTACATGGTTGAGAGTGGGGATGGCAACTTTTACCATTATAAGTATATGGGTTGACGTAAAAAATTGGTTACAATATTAACGGGTTGAACTCGTAAGGAATTGGCCAACATGTATTCACAAGCATAAAAACGTCTAACTAGATTTACTTTAAAACAACTATTGTTGTAATAATATAGGTTTTTAACCACAATTATAACATATATATTCTTTTAAGAAAAAAAAAAAAAAAAAGACAAAAGAATGTATACAGATCAGCTGAACCCGAACCGTCAAAAAAGCTACTCGTTTTGACCTGTTACTCTGTTACGCAACCCACCAAATTGCAATCTCTAGTTCATACAAATAGCACATATATACCCTTTTCAATCTCTAGTTTAATAGACATTATAATAAGAAACGATTTACCTGAAGAAGTAGTATGGAGGTTTTAACATTGATTTCCCAAAGCTTGTCAAGGGCTGATTCTTTAGTTTGGAGAATGGTGTCAACTGCAGGATTAGCAGCAGCATTTGACACTACCACATCAATTTTCCCATATTTCTGCATCCAAAAAGAAAGAAAATAGTATCAAACAAAACTAATTTCTCAACTTGGAAAAGCAAGCTGAACACGACCAACAAACAAGCTGTATATACATTTTGGACCTTTAAAGTTATCATATTGTTGGTCTCAATTGGAATACACATGGAGCCTAAGTCACTGACATTAACTATTTCACATAAGTCTGATTATACGATGTTAGACGAAATGGTCGTGATTGCCAATTGGTGCCTTCTTATATAACAAGTCTGAGATTTTAAGTTAGAAAAATTGGTGACTATCACGAAATTTCAGCTTATATACAGCATAACAATTATCAGAACATAAAAGTTATTCTAAACCAAGAACTCTTCCAAGCAAACATACATAATTACATAGGCTCGCGTGAATAGTCAAAAATAGCATCAATTTCTTGCTTGAATTCAGAGTAGCAATTACTAAATTCCCAAGAAGACACCAGTCAAAGATGATCCTTACCTGAATCGTCCGGTCAATGAGATTCTTTCGCTGTTGTGCATTAGAAACATGGCATACCAAACCCAACACTTCAATTCCTTGGTCCTTGAGCTTTTTAACCGCCTCGTCAACGTTTTTCTATAAGAAGATCAGAAGTCAGTTTGTTTCACAGTGCATACAAATTTCTATTAGCACAAAAGACAAAACACGCGCAGACACCAAGTAAGATAGACACTCGATTTATAAGATTAAATAGAGTAAAGTGGTGCTTATTTAAGTGCTAATCTACTTATTGCATTTTTATAAAGCAAATAAACATTCCCAAACACTATATTGAAAATTGGTTTATTTGCCTATCTTAAAACGAATAAGCACTTGCAAAGTAAAAGGGCATGTGAGATTACTTATTTTGATGTTCTTAGGCAGCTGCTTCTTTTATCAAGTTTATATACTCAAAAAATAACATATAAGCATGTATGAGACAAACACTCAGATACGCATACCTGCTTTAAAAACGCATTACACACTACGCACTAACGCACAAAAGATTAGCAAAATTGAAAAAACCCAATATAACAACTTAAGAGAATCAAACAAATCTGTTTTAGCGAAATCAATATAATCATATCCAAATAGATAGTAAGGAGGTGTTTGGGATTGCTTACTTTTAGTGTTTAACCTTATTTTTTAAGCAGAAACAGATTTATGTTATTCAAACTCTGCTTATCAAGGTGCTAATCTAAGATGAAACTAAAATTATTTTTACACCGTCATATTTAACCTAAAACTTTTTATTCAAGCATCTACATCTTTTACAAAATAAGCAAATCAAGTATTACTACATATTTACAAGCAGCAGTTTGTATTGGTTTTTGAATGTTGCAGTCAAAACTGTATTGATTGTTTTTATAGCTTCATATGAGTGTCAATGGCATGTCATTCCACTTCATATGTCGCTTGTTGCTTGTAAATATGCTATATAATTTTGTGGTAATATATTTTCACATTTCACCAAAAAAAAACATTGTTTCTTGAAAACCATAGGTGTGGCCGAGTTGGTAAAGTGGCTTGTGAATATCATCACCATTCACCAAAGTGTGGGAGGTAACAAGTTCAAAACCCTACTTTGTGCGAACAAACAAGTGGCCAGGCTAACCTTCAAAAAGGGGGGCTTCGCTTGGTTTAAATATGTGTGGCGGTGGCCTTAAACCCCGTGGATTAGTCAGCCAAATGGTCGGAAACCATGGTTATCCAAAAAATAAAACAAACATTTGTTTCTTGAAATGGTTATTTTTTAAGCAGCAACATACAAGCAGGCGGAACTAGGGGGGCCTCGCGGTATCACGGGACCCCAATGGAATTTTGATTTATAGTTCTAGTATTCATAGAAAATCCCAAATTTTCATAAATGCACCCAATCCAAAGGAATTGTGTTTCTAGTACCTGCTTAATTGATCCGTTAATAGGTGAAAAACAGAATCAATTACTTTTCAACTCAATCGTTGCAACTGAAATCACATGTTTTGCTCATTTTTATCTTTTATATTACAATTTAAATAAATTGTTCACCCGGTCCCTTTTAGTCTTGCTTACTAGTACTTACTCAAAAGCAAAAATAAGCAATCTGGAACACCCTCTAAGATAAAGTGATCACAACAACTTGAAACCACTAGGGGTGGCCTAGTGGAAAAAAACCCTTGTGATTATCTCATAAAAAGTGTGAGATCTCAAAGTTCAATTTACGCTATGTTTGAGTATGTGCGGCGGTGGGTTCAAACTCTATAGATTAGTCGGCCAAAAGTTCGGAAACTTGAGAGAAAAAAACACTTAAAAAGATAAAATTCAAAACAATTACTACATCCAAAATGATCATGGAATTTATCATTTCATCCTAAAAACTAAAACAAACAAATATCCAACACCCAACTTTAAAAAAAAAAAAAAAAAAAAAAAAAAAAAAAAAAAAAAAAAAAAGACCTGTCTACGAGAAGAGATGACAACAGAAGCACCTTCTAAACCCAATCTTTGAGCAATACTAAAACCAATTCCTTGTGTTGAAGCTGTTACTATTGCTACTTTCCCTTCAAATCTTCTTCCCATCTTTGATTTTTCCATTTTTGTTTTCTTGTTTCTTATTGACTTTCTTTTGTGTTTGTTCAGTGCAACAGTACTTTTCCTAGTTTATATAGCAAGACATTGGGATTGTCGATTGTTGTGAAATGATATATGGGGCCTACTTTCGACTTATCATAAACATATTTTTGGGTATATTTTATTGTTAGCTTTTGATTTTCTAACGATCGTGTTATATTGGGGTTGTTTGAAAATGATTATCCAGCCGACTCAAAATAAGTGTTAAGCAAATGATTAGTCTTTGATTTTTACTCTATCTCTTTTGTATAACAAGTGTTAGAAAATGTTCAAAGTTTCAACGCCACCTACTAATTACACTCTTCTACCTATTATTTTTATAGTTTTATACATTTTTACCTATTAAAATCAAGATACTACTTATAGAGCAGGGTGCCGGATACGTATTACACGTTGTTGGCAAAAATATTCATCAATGACGCCGCACGCATGTTCATCGGCACTAGCGCCCCGTTCATCCTCTCGTGAGTAAAACTGTAAAACCATGGCAGTTGTTGGTAGGGCTGAGCAAACGGACCGGATGGACCGGACCGACCGACAAAACCGACCGGACCGAGACCGACCGGATCGGACCGACCACATTCGGTCCGGTCCTCGGTCTAAGCTTTTTGGAAAATTCGGTCCTCGGTCCGGTCGGTCCGGTCCGGACCGACCAAAAACCCGAAAAAACTTGCCTAATTGGACCGGACCGACCGAAGACCGACCGGACCGAGACCGGACCGACCACATTCGGTCCGGTCTCGGTCTATGGGTTTTCCGGTTCTCGGTCCGGTCCGGTCTTGGTCGGTCCGGTCCGGTTTTCGCCCGATGCTCAGCCCTAGTTGTTGGTGTTTTCTTTTCTTTCAATTTTTTTCTCCCAATGTTATTCAACGAAACGAAAAAAAAAAAAAAAAAAAAAAAAAAAAAAAAAAAAAAAAAAACATTTTTCATCTATAAATACCCACTTTTAACTTATATTTTCAAACATTCAAACCAAATCACAACACTTGCACGTAAATTTCAATCCCCTCTTCCTTATTTCATACACTTGCAACATGACAAAAAAATGCATACCAACCTTCAATATGATCTTGTAGATCATCTTTGGCAACGACATATAGAATGACAACAAGTAAAAATGTAGTTTCTTATGTATTGCAGTGTTGTAAATATCGATCTTGGCGGCCGATATATCATTGATATATCGCTTATTGGCGGTCGACCGATACGATATTTCACTTATCGGTCAAAATTATCGGTTTGGTCAAAATCGGTCAAAATCGGTTATATCGGTCAAATATCGGTCATATCGGTCAAATTCATTGGTCCAGGTTCTTTCCAGTCAATCAGTCATATATTGGAGTTTAATTGGAGCACTTTTGTAGTATACCAGGTTCTCTCTTATAAGTTACAAATATAATTTATGTTTTGTTTTGTGTTACATATGTTGCATTTCAAATATATACATAAATTTCTTTATAATTTATGGTCTCCGATATATCACTAATATACCGCCGCCATATCGGTCTTGGCACTTGGCGGTTGTCGACCGCCGAGGTACCGCCAAGCGATATTTACAACACTAATGTATTGTAATTTTATTTTTATCGAAATTTCATATTCTATTTTATGTATTGTAATTTTATTTTTGTGGTTTGTAATTAGTTTTAGTTTAATAAAATGTGTTTGTTATAAAAGAAATGAAAAATAACTGATTCAAATGCATTAATAATAATTATTGGGTGTTATTAGTAGAGAATATTTTAATTATTGAGGTCTTATTGATAGGATATGTTGTAATAAGTGCAAAGTACGAAATGTATGTCTTGAGAACCTTATCAAATCTAAATGATCTGTCAACTATTTATAGGTAGTGGAAATCGGCCCTAGTAAGCATTTGCACTGAAAAACCGGAGATCATAACAGCGTTCAGTGGTTTTAGGTGATTGTTGTGCAAGTGACCATCCCTAACTTGGCGGGAAAGCCAAGCCAAGGTGTAATCGTGGGTTTGACCACAGATTTGACTTGGTCATATTGAACCTCTTTGTTATATCTTCGAATGGCACGCCTCGGAGGGTGTTGGAGTTCAACTGACGGATTCCTATAATAGTAATCATTGTTTATGAATGATTTTACGCTAATAGACTTTCGGAGATTTGAATAAGTCTTTCAGACTATGATATCCGATTAAGCTCGAACAGGAGACCTTCGAGCTGTTCAGGGGTACATCAGTTACCGAAGATGATCTAAAAAAAATAGCAAATTCTTATTTTCTGATCCTATTTAATAAATAATGAAGAAACAAGTTGGCGCACAATATTCATCTCGTTTTAAACAAACAACGAGGACAATCTTGTGTCGTTAACTAAAATGTACAATAAATCAAACCCATCATAAAGGTTCATGCGACTATCAACTATATGTATGCACTAGGTAAGATTAACATTTAACTATAGAACTTAAATGCATGTTACATCTTCGGAGATGTTTAGTGTGCTTTCTTTCATAATACTAGGGAAACTAATAATCCTTCTTCTCATGAGGTTTCATAACATCGTCGCCCTTAATCTTGGGTTTCCCGGTGTGATCTTCCCAAACATCATCAACATTGAACAAGGAATTCCCAACGACACTTTCCTTGATTTTTCGAGTGGTGTCCTTAGTGGCTTCCCATGCGTCCTTTGCAGTGCCCTTGGTTTTCTCTGTCGCATCTTTCAAAACGTTCGTCGTATCTTCTGTGCTTTCTTTCATGTCGTAAACGTTTTCTTTAGCCTTTTCTTTCATATCTTTGATCTCATCGCTTGTCATGTCGACTTTCTTGTCCTTCATTTGTTCTGCTTCCTCGTCTTCTCTTGCATTTTCATTTGTGTTTCTTTGCAACTCCACTGACTCATCGGGGACGTAACTGATTGCCTCATCGGCATTATAGCTATTGTCTGTTTCCTCACTTGCATGATTACCCTACAAAGCATTTGATCGATCAATAATAACATTAATCAACAATTTAATCTACATATCCCATAATTCAGTGCTAGACAACGGATCATTTAAAAAGTGTAATCATTTTACAAAGTCTAAAAAGTATTTACAACCGTTGGATTATAATACAAGATCATAGCAAATTAAAGAGAGACATATACACATAAGGGCATACTCGTCATTCCACCAAAAGTAATAATCTGTAAGGTCATACCAGATCCCCACTTCTCCAAACGATCTCCGGTGATCTTCATCATCACCACCACCACCATTGCACATCATCCCCACTGCCAAGACGATCTCCGGTGATCTTCATCATCTTCAACATCACCGTCTTCACGCTGTAACCATCAACAGATCTGAAGAACGAACAGACGCCGGAGAATCTCCGGCGGGAATTTCCGACCAAGTCAACATATATCCGATGATCTTCACCATCTTCAACATCACCGTCTCCATGCTGTAATCATCAATAGATCTGAAGAATGAACAAACGCCGGTGTGTTTTTTGACATTTCTTTGTTTCGAGATTTTTATTCGCTTCTTTTCAACTAACAAATGGAATTGTGATAAATGTGAGTGTCGAATGGGTCAGAGATAGGTCCAAACGGTTAATGATTTTAAAAAAGAATGAAACTTTTTTTCTAACTTCCGTTCAATGGTTTTGATGAAAAAGACAGAAAAGGGATTCTTTTTTCTTTTGACTGGTCAACTATATTTCTTAACTTATTACGTAGTTGACTAACATGATAAAACAAACATGGGAATCATAAGTTGAAATTTGAGGACACAAAAACTTACTTTGATATATCAAAAGTGACTTTATAACTTTATATTTGATCCGTCTATTTTTGATAATTCATCGGTTCATTAGTTAGTTTTGTTCATCAGTTACTTTTGATAATGTTCATCAATTCAAGTTAGTATTATTCATCTGTTCATCAATTTCCTAATAAAAACACAATGTTTATGAGTTCATCAGTTTATTTTTGATATTGTTCATAAGTTATTTTTGATAACGTTTATCAGTTACTTTTTATAATGTCCAGCAGTTTTCAAAAAAATAACGTTCATCGGTCATTTTTTATATTGTTTATCAGTTATTTTTTATAACCTTCATCAGTTAGTTTTTATAATGTTCGACACTTTTTGAAAAATAACGTTCATCAGTTATTTTTTATAACGTTCATCAGTTATTTTTTATAACATTCATCAGTTATCGAAAGTAACGTTCATCAGTTATCGAAAAAATAACGTTCATCAGTCTTTTTTTATATTGTTTATCAGTTATTTTTTATAACGTTTATCAGTTAGTTTTTATAATGTTCAACACTTTTCGAAAAAATAACGTTAATCAGTCATTTTTTATAACGTTCATCAGTTAGTTTTTATAATGTTCATCAGTTATCGAAAAAATTACGTTCATCGGTTATCGAAAAAATAACGTTCATCAGTTATTGTTAATCTTTAACGTGCGATATCTCACTCATATCATATTAGATTTGAGTGATTCAAATTTTTAGGTAAAGAATGGCAAAAAAGCTACAACTTTCGTGTTTTAAGTTTTGCAAGATTCGGCCTTTAAACTAAACAAAATTAGAGCCGAAAATACCGAAAATTTGAAGAAAATCAACACCCACTTACAAAGTTGAAAAAAAAATGTGTGATTCATATATTATAATGCATACCAAATTAAAGAGAATTAAATTTAAAAAATTATGGTGAAATCGGTTTTTCATAAAAGTTTATCGTTTGAAAGTTATTTACGTTTCAAGTTTTGGGGGTGAAATTAAAAAATATGTTAAAATGACCAAAATGCCCCTTAACCGAATTTAATAAGAAAAAATGGAGGGAATGAGTGGGGGACATGTGTTACATTATGAGTGGCTTTCTAGCCTTTTTAATTTTCTTTACTTTGTAAGGGATCACATCTCTTCAGTGCTATGATGTCGTTTTAATGCATTAATGTTAATTGAAAAAAATATTGTATCATAGTCCTTTTTTTACATGACCTGCTAGAACACTTTTACAAGTTTATATGTAAGTAGCGTTTTTCTAACTTGTGCCCTAGAGGCACAAGTTAAGTACATCAAAAGTACACAAGACTCATATAAAAGTACACTTGTCTGTACTTTTATGTGGATCCATGTGTACTTTTTCATGAATCTTTGTGTACTTTTGGTGTGCTTAACTTGTGCCTAAATGAACAAGTCAGAAAAAACCGTATTGTTGATACAAAAGTTGGGTGTTCCTTGCTTGGGTTCCCGTTCTCGTATCAATTGGATCTTAATGCTCGAGACCTGCGCACTAAGAAAGCAAACAACACCGTTAGGCTTATCGTGGGATTGTCTCCCACGATTATCCTCCGGCGTGAGAGTAAGTAATCGGCTTTAAGGTTATAGTGAAAAGTTAGGGTTTTTAGATGATACCTCAATGAGAGCCGTGATATTCTTTATATACACACGAAATCCTTGTTGGTTTCGTGTTCCTTACTCTTCGACGTATCTCACCTTATACGGTCTATTGATCTTTATCCCATAAATAAAAGATCATTATCAAGACCATAAATAATATATTTGGGTTTGAGCTTTCGTGAGCCCAAATCATTATTATAATAGCCCACGCATGATGGGCTTAGGTATTAGTAGTGTCCATGGGTCGAGTTCGTGACCCGAGTGCGGACTATACGTCATCATGTCCCCCCAGTCTAGTATGCGCAAGGTGCAACCGCGTATGCTAGACTAACAACTGTAGCGGAAAATTATCCATAATGTGTGGCGGGGAAGCTTCAAGTATTTCCCGCCAAAAATAAATATACGGTGTATCTAGTCCAAATTAGTCCCAAGTATTCCTCGGAAATCGTGAGGACGTGGGTGAAAAAGTGTGGTACATGTTAATCTCCAAGCCACACGATTAGAATTAGTAGGATCCACATGTCAAACATCCAAGGCCATGGGTAACCCTATATAAAGGGTATCTCCCTTTTCACTGTGACAATCATAGTAAAACTTCATTTCCGCCATTGTTAAATTCTTCAATACTCCAATCAAGAAATCAACTTTATCCTAAGGTAATAGCGTGTGCGCATCTGAAACCATCAAATTTTAAGAATGGTCCTCCAGTTATCTGATTTTGCCTCCGATATAACCGAGGATGAACTGCGTCAGTTCACCTCGGATTACTATATTCCTCTCGCATTGCACCCGGTTGTACCGGTAGCGACTGCATCTATAGCTGATTTCCCTGAGGGAAAAATAGGGGTATACACGCGCTTCTTCGAATTTGCGAATCAGCGCGTGCCCATTTCATTATTCTTGTATGATGTACTCAATTATTATCGCCTTCACATATCTCAGCTGCACTGTATAGGCACAGCTAAGATAACCAATTTTGAAGTAAGCTGTCGTTTGCTGGCCATCATCCCTACTATCAATCTCTTCCGCGCGTTTTATCACACAACGTGATCAAACTGGTGGGTATCCTTTTCCAAGCGCGCAGGGCGCCTTCAATGTTATACGGAAAAGCTAGACGCACTCAGGAATTGGAGGGAGAGGTTTTTCTAGGTTGATAATAAAGTATTCTCTTGGACCTTTGAGTTCTATACCCAGGGGACGTTACCAAAGGATGAGCGCCCAAATCCCGGGACGTACAACGCTGATGATGCGGTGACAATAAATGTCAACCGCATCCCTATCAACTCCTACCCAGAAGAGTTTTTGGTGCATATGGGGATCAGCCGCAACTATTTCCAAGGCGCTGACGAGGTGCCAACTTTTCTGGATGAGGATAACCGGGGTGGGTGCTTGTCCTTCCTTTCATTCGCATCTGTAGTGTAAGCGTTCTCTTTTATTATATCCTTATGTAACTTCGTTTTGTTTGTTGTTTGTTGTTTGTTGCTTGTTGCGCAGAGATGGATCTGTTCAGTGTGGTGAAGCTAGCGAAGCCCACACAAGTAACCGTGGGGGTGCGCCCTTTGAGAGATGGTGAGACACCAATTTTGGAGGCTACTGCAGGGCGCACCATGGAGTATGCACAGGAGGAACCGGCAAATGTCTCCCAACCACTATTGGAGGCAACTCCAGTGCGTAGTGTTCCATCTCAGCAGGTGCCATCCCCAGAACTCTCGCGCACAGATTCTTCAGAGGGTATGGGGATCCTTAAGGCTGATAGTGATCAGGAAGAGGGGAGCCAGGGAGTGAAGCGCAAGAAGGTTTCTGGTGATGATGGCGCGGGCACATCTAAGAGAAAACGCCACATTATTACTGTGGATGTGTCGCCATCCACCAATGCGCAGGAGACAGCTGAAACTCCTTCTCCCAAGTAAGTAATGAAAACTATGTCTCGTTTTTTTTTACTTTTTTTTTTCTTTTTTTTTTTTTTTTATCCTCGATATAATACCTTGACTTCTTGTCCTTTGCATGCAGTGATGAAGCTGCAGGGGGTGATGCAGCGCATACTAGGAAGTCGCCACTTGAGGCGAGTCTCCCGCATATGGAGGAGCCTTCAAAGGCATGTGAGGATATGTCTGCGGAGCAGCTGATAGAGGAGCTGAGCGTGGCTGCTGCGCACCAGGCCATGTTGGTTGCTCAACTCAAGGCTCAGTATGCTGGTGAAGGGAGCAGCAGTGCGCAGAAGGATGAAGAGATTGCGCTACTGAAGGCGCAGTTGGCGAGTGCTCAAGCTGCAGTAGAGTCGACAAATGCGTACGCTGCACAGCTCGTTGATGAGAGAATGGCCCTGCTTGCCCAAGTCAGCCAGGAGCGTTCTGCCTTTGATCAGTATAAGTCCACGTGCATATGGGGGCTGAAGTACATGGAGCAGAACAAGAGCAAGCACTTTGCCCAATTGGATGAGTTCCGCAAGACTGTGGAGGATGCGCTGGAGAAGCAGGAGGGTAAGCTGCGCATGTAACACCCCCAAATTTATGGCTTAGCAGCGGAAAAGTAATTTGGGTGTTACTGGGAGGATCGGAGTCATAATCACATAAAACGACTTAAAAGAAGCGTTTTGAAAATTATTTGTTATTCAAATATTATTTTTGATAAAAGATAAAATATTTGATTTAAAATCTCATTAAAAGATATAAAGGTTTGTAAAAAGGACATATTTTTTTACACCATTTTAATTTATCAGAGTAATAAATGCCCGCTCCGTGTCTTGTCCTGCTCCGTTAATTACCTGAGATACACATGCTTAAAAGTGTCAACAAAAAGGTTGGTGAGTTCATAGAGTTTTATGGAAAACCAATTATTTCAATAGATTCCGGAATATTTAGTAATAATTGTAATAAATACTAACAGTGATAGAACAAGTATTGAGTGATATTTGATTATAATCACAGATAAATCATATATATATTTTCAATCAAATTCAAGTATTGGATCATAATCCTAACATGAGATGGAAACTCATGATGCTAATTTAGTGAAATACCTATACAGCTGTATCTAAATATATGTTGAAGACATATATATTCTTATGGATATTGCCCCAAGCCTCATGACACGCAAAATGTTAACAAAATACCGTAAAACGGAGGTGATTATCAAGTCAATGATAATATTGCCCTCTTGTAATAAGTGATTTGCCAATTCTTATTTTTACTCAAATATAGTGTATCACGACTAATACGACTAACCACATGCATGTGGCATTCCGTCAAGTATTAGTGGGATAGGATGTCAAGCCTCAACATGTTTTGAAGCTTTTTACTATATTCGCGCTCACATACAAGTGATTAATGGCTCATGATTGAGGGACTTTATGGCTATAAGGCTAACTAAGGCAATATCAAGGTAATGATGTAACTAGAGTATTTGTGCTCTTCCTAGCAATTATTTCTGTTGAAACATAGAAATATCATATAGAGATAATAGAATCATTCAGGATGTTATAGTATAGTCAAGTATCATGCCACAATAATCATTTGGGAAACATTATCATCTGAGTTCAGTATTTTAGTTAAGCAATTAGCCAGTAACATATATATATATATCACATCTTAAGTCATAAACTTCATCAGGTAAATATTAATAAGGAAATTGATTTGAATCATGTAATTTATTCATATACTTATAAAATTAACAAATTATATGTAAGCATGTATCTCCCCCAAAGAGTTAAAACAAATATGGAAATGGGGCTATGACTCACCTTGATTGTGTAACACCCCCTAAATTTTAACTAGAGCAGCGGAAGACTTTGGGGGTATTACTTAGAGGATCGAAGTCAACGTCATAGAAAACGACTCAAAGAGACGTTTTTAAAGTTATGTTTATCATTCATTTAAAAAGCAAGTATTCAAGTACAAAGTTGTTCCGTTAGTTTTAACATATCATAGAAGATATGAATTATTAAAAGCGAATGACAAAACATTTTATTTAACACCCATATAGGGGTTTGGTGCCCTCTCCATGCCTTGAGCTCCTTCGCATTAATTTCCTGAGATAAACATGCTAAAAGTCAACAAAAGTTGAGTGATATTCATAGGTTTAAGTTTAGTAGTTGAACACAAGCGATAGTGATAATTGCATCGAATTACAATTATAAGTTAAAAATCATTTATTATTGCATTAAGCTCATGACACTCATCCGATTAACAGATCTCATCATAAATGATGGATTATAGTAACAGTGGCCCTCGGGATAGGTCCTTGCCAGTAACCTATTAGATTTCAAATAAAGTGCGTTTGGTAGTTTTCTCGAACGACCAAACGGGGATTGTCAATCCCTAATAGATCTATCCACAATTATTTACGTTCACCCTACGAGTGACTAAGGTTCATGACATGAGGGGCTTTTGGCAATAAGGGACTTAAGCAATAACAATTTCAGGCATAGTATAAGAAAATACTTGTGTTCAGATTTTAAAGCATGTATCTCCCCACGAAAACAGTTTTATAAAAGTGGGCTATGAACTCACCTTAGTGATATAGTGGTAAAAATATCGATACTCAGTTTGCAAAAAGGGAACGGCTCCACACACGACCTAGATAATATATGGCAAGTTTTAGTGTTTGATAGTCTTAATGGTTTAATCGCGAGTAGTTTTTGAATACGTGAATTGTTAATTTAACGATAGTAAAACTTGTGGTTTTATAATATATCGTAAGTTTAGTTAAGTTATATATATATATATATATATATATATATATATATATATATATATATATATATATATATATATATATATATATAATGTAAAGTTTAATAATAATAATAATAATAATAATAATAATAATAATAATAATAATAATAATAGTTTGAAATAAAATGTAACGTCGTACTGTCATATCGTAAAATGAAAAGTAAAAATAAAAATGATAATTATAGTATATGGCCCTTGTCTTTTCCAAATTTTTACACTTTTTACCCTAACGGCGTCAGCGTTACACCGTTAGTCCAAAGTTAAATATATTTACGTTTTACGTCCAAAACTTTATAATTTTTACACTTTTCATCCAAAAGTTTATAAAATCAGTTTTTCATCCTCAAGTTTGTGAAATGGCAGTTTTTACCTCAACTTTGTAAAATTGACACTTTTAACCCGAAATTTATAAAATTTGCAAATTTGGTCCAAAATTCACCAAATTCAAAACTTAGTGTTTTTATTTCTTAATTAGTTTAAAAATAGCTTATTTAACTTTTCCTAACAGCTTATTTGTCGAAAAAGCTTATTTATAGCTTATTGGCTTTTAATGAGAAATCTAGGGCCCGTTAAGCTTTTTAATTCCAATGGGCCTACGAGGGTTTTGGGCTTGGTTTTGGGCTAACATTAGGATCATAAAAACGTTACTCAACAGCTTATTGCCACAGCTTCTGTGACCGGCTTATTTTTGGCTGATTGGGCTTTAAGGCCCAATCGATAGTTATTAGTTTTTAAAAATGATTTCTATGTCGATTTGCTTTGTGTCTTTTAGAGGTTCAAGACGCGATTTTTATTACATGTCGACCACATTTTTATTTGTTAACCGATTTGTAACTTCGGTTAGGATTTGTGAGGTTTGATAATTTGCAATGTTTAAACATTAGTTTGTGTTTAGAAATGATTTTAGGACCTTATGGAAAAAAGCGTGGTTCAAAATGGTTTGATTTTGGTATAATTGAAATTTTATGAAATCGTTTTTGGACAAACACTTTGTCTAGTAAAAACGTAGTTACACTTGACGTGGGAAGCTAAAAGTCGACACACTCAATGTTGGCTAGGGGAGGAACGATAATGTGTAAAAATATGTGTGTGTCGTGTGTAGGATTTGGGCGTACGATGCTCGTTTCTGGCTTGTCTAGTCGAGTGTTATGAAAGTAAAAGAAAGGGAAATGGGCTTGATGGTTGTGGGCTGTGAATAGTAACAGGTCGAGAAATGGTGTTGGGCTTTGTATATAATTAAGGGTTCGGTTAGGTGTAATTAAGATTAGGACAATTATTAATTGTGATTAGCGATAGGTTTAGAAATTTTTTTAGTGAGACGTTTATGTGAGTCCGGACGTTGTCGAACGCGTTTTGTTAAAATATGTTACGTAAGTTCGTATGTGATAAAAGTTTAATATTCTCGCGATTTTTAGACTATAGTGGTACATGTGTGAGCATCGTTTCGAGGAAAAGGGGATTATAAGTATCGTAGTGATTTCGAGTAACATAGCATATTTAAATAAAAAAAAAATTTGTTATTGGTAAAAACGTTATTAATTAACGTAATGATATATTAGTCTTTGATTAACTTTTACTATTCATAGGGAAAATTTACGGGAGATTACAGTACCTACCCCTTATTCTTAATTCCGTCCCGGAATTCTAGTCTAAGATGGTCGTCAAGGGTGTCTAGGGAAATAGATGGGGTATTTGGCGTGAATTTGGTCCTCGCGTTCCCAAGTGTATTCCGGTCCTCGCTTGGAGTTCCATCGAACCTTGACTATGGGAATATGGTTTTGTTTTAATCGTTTGACTTCCCGATCCATGATTTCTACTGGTTCTTCTGTAAAGACAAGTTTATCATCGAGTTGAATCTCTTTGAGTGGGATGACGAGAGATTCATCGGATAAACACTTCTTAAGGTTAGACACGTGGAAGGTAGGGTGTACTCGGCTAAGTTCTTCTGGCAGCTCTAGCTTATATGCCACTGGTCCAATCCGTTCTAGGATGCTAAATGGTCCGATGTATCTAGGGTTTAACTTTCCACGCTTTCCAAAGCGTATCATTCCTTTCCAAGGAGACACTTTCAACATTACTCTATCTCCAACCTGAAATTTCATAGGTTTTCGTCTTATGTCGGCATAGCTCTTCTGCCTGTCTCTTGCTGCTTGCAGCCGTTGTTTGATTTTAACTATTTTCTTCGTTGTCTCATGAATGATTTCGGGCCCGGTGAGTTGTATGTCACCAACTTCGGCCCAACAAACGGGTGATCTGCACTTTCTTCCATACAGTGCTTCGAATGGTGCTGCCTTAATACTAGTGTGATAACTATTGTTGTAGGAGAATTCTACCAACGGTAAGTGTTTGTCCCAACCTTTTCCGAAGTCGATCACACATGCTCGGAGCATGTCTTCTAAGGTTTGGATGGTTCTTTCACTTTGTCCATCGGTCTGAGGATGGTATGCTGTGCTCATGTCTAACTTAGTACCTAGAGCTTTCTACAAAGATTTCCAGAAATGAGACATGAATTAACCATCTTGATCAGAGATGATGGAGATAGGCACTCCTTGTCGGGTAACAATCTCTTTTAAGTACAATTGTGAGAGTGTATTCCTTTCGTCGGTTTCTTTGATAGGCAGAAAGTGAGCAGATTTGGTGAGACGATCAACGATGACCCATATGGTATCATATCCTGTTGACGTCTTGGGTAGTTTGGTGATGAAGTCCATTGTAATCCGTTCCCATTTCCACATGGGAAGTTCAGGTTGTACCAACAATCCTGATGGTTTCTGATACTCTGCTTTTACTCTTGCACAAGTCAAACATTTTCCGACATACTCTGCTATGTCGGCTTTCATGTTTGGCCACCAATAGAGTTTCTTGAGATCCTGGTACATCTTGTCAGAACCGGGGTGGATGGAGTACTTTGATTTATGCGACTCATGCATGATGAGGTCATGTATACCTCCATAGACTGGAACCCAACTTCTTTCCTTAAAACAGAGCATTCCATTCGATCTTCTCACAAAACCATTTGAGTTCTCTGGCATGCCGTAGATTCTTTCATTTGGTCTATTCTCTTCTCGAAGAGCTTTGGATTGCGCTTGAAGTATTTGCGATGGAAGAGGCGAACAAACCGTCATTCCCAAAGATCGGACCCTGAGAGGTTTTATTCGTTCTTTCCTGCTTAAGGCATCTGCCACAACGTTTGCTTTTCCCAGATGGTAGCGAATCTCACAATCGTAATCGCTAAGCAATTCTAACCATCGGCGTTGCCTCATATTCAACTCCTTCTGATCTAGGATATGTTGAAGACTTTTGTGATCTGTGTATATCGTGCACTTGGTGTCGTATAGATAATGTCTCCATATCTTAAGAGCAAATACTACTGCTCCTAATTCCAAATCATGAGTTGTATAATTTACTTCATGCGTCTTGAGTTGTCGTGAAGCATAAGCTATCACTTTGTCTCTTTGCATCAGTACCGCACCTAAACCATGGTACGACGCGTCGCAATACACTACGAAGTCTTCACTTCCTTCTGGTAGTGCTAAAATCGGGGCTTCACAGAGTTTCTTCTTTAACAACTGAAAAGTCGATTCCTGCTTTTCTTCCCAACTGTACTTCTTGTTCTTTTATGTTAACTCGGTCAAAGGCTTGGCGATTTTTGAAAAACCTTCAATGAATCACCTGTAGTAACTGGCAAGACCTAAGAATTAGCGTATTTCCGTGGGGTTGGTAGGAGATGCCCAATCTTTAACGGCCTCAATCTTTGCCGGATCCACATGGATACCTTGACTATCGATAACGTGACCCAGAAATTGTACAGTTCTTATCCAGAAATCATACTTAGAGAACTTGGCATACAGCTCTTCCTTCTTGAGCAACTCTAAGATGATCCTCAAGTGTTCCGCATGTTCTTTCTCGTTGCGAGAATAGATTAAGATGTCATATATGAATACTATCACAAATTTATCCAAGTATGGTTTGCATACTCGATTCATAAAATCCATAAACACTGCGGGCGCATTGGTTAAACCAAATGGCATCACTTGAAATTCGAAGTGTCCATATCGAGTCCTAAAAGCTATTTTGGGAATATCTTCCTCTTTAACTCTTAGTTGATGGTACCCTGACCTTAAGTCAATCTTCGAATAGACACTCAATCCTTGTAGTTGATCAAACAAATCATCGATCCTGGGTAGTGGATACCGATTCTTCACGGTTAATTTGTTTAATTCTCGGTAGTCAAAGCACATTCGGAAAGTTCCGTCTTTCTTCTTAACGAATAGGACTGGAGCTCCCCAAGGTGATGAACTTGATCGGATGAAACCCTTATCTGACAACTCTTCTAGTTGTTCAGCCAATTCCTTCATCTCGGACGGGGCTAACCTATAAGGTGCTCTTGCCACCGGTCCTGCTCCAGGCATGAGATCTATCTGGAATTCTACTTGGCGGGTAGGTGGAAGGCCGAGTAAATCGTCAGGAAAAACTTCTGGAAACTCCTTGACGACGGGAACGTCCTCAAGTCGTTTTTCCTTTGATTTATCTTCCGTTACTCGAACCATGAATACTTGACAACCTTGATTCATGTATTTCACCGTTCTGATGTACGAGATGATACCGTGTTGTTGTTTACTCTTATCGCCTTGGATAACAAGAGTTTCACCGTTAAATGGAATGTGGACTGCTCTCTCATCACAGATGATTCTAGCATGGTGTTTGGATAACCAATCCATTCCGACGACGACATCAAAACTACCTAGCTGAGTAGGCAGGAGGTTGATGGGAAAAGTTTCATTTTGTAAGGTTATGGTGCAATTCTGAATTGCGGTGTCTATGCCAATTAAATCTCCGTTGGCCATTTCGATATCATAGGCAGTATCTAACTTAGAGGGGGCAATGTTAAGTAAGGGGGCAAAGGAAGTAGACACAAAACTCTTATCGGCTCTGGAGTCAAATAATACTTTAGCACTATGATGATTGAGTAGGAACGTACCCGTGACTACGTCTGGGTTCTGTGGTGCATTTCCTTCTCCCATCACATAGGCTCTCCCACGAGCGTTGCTTGTCTGACCATTTCCTTTGGTGCATTGGCTCCTGAAATGGCCAATTTCTCCACAAGTGTAGCATGTTGGTGTCAAGGGTTGCAAATTGCTCCCGGTAGCGGGGACCTTGCAATCCTTGGTTTGATGGCCCACTCTTTGACACTTCGTACACTTACTGGTGCACTGCCCATAGTGGTGTAACTTGCACTTGTGGCATTGAGGTTTCGGACCAGCATATCCCCCGCCTCCAGTGGCAGTATATGCTTTGGCAGTCTCTTGCCTAGGGTTCTGTTGATTGTTGCGGTTGTTGTAGTTGTGGCGGTTTTGATTGTTGTTCCTAGGGTTGTTGTTGTGGTGGTTGCCACTGTTGGTGTGAGTGATCCTTTTGTCATCAAGCTTTCGCTTGAGTTCTTTGTTACACTTGACCTCTCGGTCCAACAGTTTCTGAGCGAGGGTCATTGCCACTTCTAGAGTTGGTGGGTTCGATGAGGTAACATCTCCTTCGATACTCCGAGGGAGTCCTTCGACATATTTCTCCAAGGTCCTTTCGAAATCTGGCACCATCGTGGGGCATAGTGCCGAGAGTTCTTGGAACCTCCTATTGTATGTCCTGAGATCAATCCCTTTCACTATTAACTCGTGAAATTCATCTTCCAACTTTCTCAGCTCAGCACGGGGGCAGTACTTCCTTAGTATTTTTGCTTTGAACTCGGTCCAGGTGAGTTGGAATGCTTCAGTCATCCCCATAGTTTGGGTGATAGAATTCCACCAAGACAGGGCATCTTGCAAAAGTGTTCCAGTAGCAAAGGTAACTTTGCAATCCTCCGAACAGCCACTCCTCTGAAAGACTGTTTCGGTTCGCTCGAACCACTGAGTAAGTCCAGTCACTCCTTCCGTACCCTTGTAGAAAGCTGGTTGACAACCTATAAAATCTTTATAGGTACACTTGCGGGGTACAGAGGTTCCACTTCCTCCTGGTGGTATGCTAGTGCCGCTATTGCGTGCATCTGCTTCGTTTTGTCTTCCCAAACCAGCGGCGACACCGTCAGTAATTGCTTTCTCGATATCAGCCGGAGTCATAGTTGGTGTGGACGTTTCAGTTACAGGTGTTGCGGTTTTGGGTGTTGTAGTTGCAGTCGCTTTCCTTGTCTTAGCCATGACTCTATCAATATCATATATATAACCGTGTTATGTTGAGAAATTATCGTGTAAAATTTATAACATTATAAATAATTATCACGACATGCTTGAATAAATCACAACACACACTAGAAGTATAAATGATTGGTTTGGTTTGTATGGACTGACATTCCCTGTGACAATATATATATATATATATATATATATATATATATATATATATATATATATATATATATATATATATATATATATGAGAACACAACAACGCATAAAGAAACAACCATGGAAACATAGATCAACATCAATATATTTCAATGTAACAGACAACATAATATTAATAATGTCTCGTTCATTTGTTTTACAAAGAAAACATAACAATACAAGATTCCTTTATTAATGCCACATTGGCAGGCTAAGATAGTTCTTAGCTATAATGACATATCCCTGATCTATGGATTCCCTGGTGCATCCCCGAGTCTGCGCTGAAGGTCTTTAATCATAGTCATCATGGTCTCTATTGTCAAGTCTCTGGCTCTCTCTCTAGCATGGGTGTCTCTAATCATACTCCTCAGGTTTAGGACCTGAATGTTGATCCTGTCGATCTCGTCACCCTGTGACTCGATCTCTCCTTGCATCATGATAGCAATACCTCCCAAGGTACGTATCATCTCAATAGCCCCTTGCAGATGAGTGTTCACCAGTTCAAAGCTCTCCTCCATTGCCAACTGACCAATCTTAAGGTTTCCTACATCTTCTCCTATAGCCTCTATCTGCTCTAGTGGAAAATCATCGATAACTCTCACAATGTCATCAAGACGATCCTCATGGCGGGCTATCCTGGCGACTAGTAAAGGTATGGTATGGTGGATGGGTTCTCCGGTAACTGGAAGAACCCTAGAAGCAGTTTAGGATGAACTTTATCCTAGTTCCCTAGCACTAGGAGCACCTTCCTGAGATCTCCAGTACTGAAGGAGTGGAAGTAAGAAAGACCATCTTCGAGCATCGACCCTCCTACGGGTCTTAGGAAGGGAAGTAGCCTCGGTTACGGTTTGCTCACCGGGGTCAGATAGGGATGAAACCACAATACGTGGCCTCCTACGAGGTGGAGCTGATTGTGAGGTAATGGTTTGTGAATCAGGTACTGATAAAGGTACAGTGGTGGTTTGTCAATAAAAGACGGTGGTTGGTGGAATTGGGGATAGTCGTATAGTCCTAGGGTGCTCAAGGGATGAGGACAGTGATGGCCTAATTCCAGTCATATGTGATGTGGGAAATATCACTGGTGCCGGTGGTACAAATGGAGTAGGTAGGGGTGGAGATGATGGTGGTATAGGTGGAGTAGGTGTCGCATGCACCCGTTTCCGGGGAGTGTGCTTACAGACAGGACCTCCTCCGTAACGTCGGAAAGGTTGACCAAAGGGTTCTGGTTCGTAAATCTGGAGTTGACGTACATGCCTATGCCTGCGATTCTGAGCAGGTGATGGGGGTGGTGGTATTGGGAGAGAAGTTTCCGAGTCCGTGTCAGATGAAAAAGTGATAGGATGGGAAGAAGACGACATGGTACTGTATTAATCCCGAATAGTAAATGCAAGTCATTAATATAATCATAAACTACGTTAACATTATAAAAGTTCATATGATAAATAACATTTTCTAACCGTTGTTGGAGCTGCGAAGGCACGGAGGGCGTAACGTGACTTTTGTAAAAATGCTCCGTTTTAAAAGCGTAGTTATAGTCCAGTGTTTTTAAAATACACCTGGTTCTCTATAACCTTGTCTCTGATACCAATCTGTAACACCCCCTAAATTTCAACTAGAGCAGCGGAAGACTTTGGGGGTATTACTTAGAGGATCGAAGTCAACGTCATAGAAAACGACTCAAAAAGACGTTTTTAAAGTTATGTTTATCATTCATTTAAAAAGCAAGTATTCAAGTACAAAGTTGTTCTGTTAGTTTTAACATATCATAGAAGATATGAATTATTAAAAGCGAATGACAAAACATTTTATTTAACACCCATATAGGGGTTTGGTGCCCTCTCCATGCCTTGAGCTCCTTCGCATTAATTTCCTGAGATAAACATGCTAAAAGTCAACAAAACTTGAGTGATATTAATAGGTTTAAGTTTAGTAATTGAACACAAGCGATAGTGATAATTGCATCGAATTACAATTATAAGTTAAAAATCATTTATTATTGCATTAAGCTCATGACACTCATCCGATTAACAGATCTCATCATAAATGATGGATTATAGTAAAAATAAAAATGATAATTATAGTATATGGCCCTTGTCTTTTCCAAATTTTTACACTTTTTACCCTAACGGCGTTAGCGTTACACCGTTAGTCCAAAGTTAAATATATTTACGTTTTACGTCCAAAACTTTATAATTTTTACACTTTTCATCCAAAAGTTTATAAAATCAGTTTTTCATCCTCAAGTTTGTGAAATGGCAGTTTTTACCTCAACTTTGTAAAATTGACACTTTTAACCCGAAATTTATAAAATTTGCAAATTTAGTCCAAAATTCACCAAATTCAAAACTTAGTGTTTTTATTTCTTAATTAGTTTAAAAATAGCTTATTTAACTTTCCTAACAGCTTATTTGTCGAAAAAGCTTATTTATAGCTTATTGGCTTTTAACGAGAAATCTAGGGCCCGTTAAGCTTTTTAATTCCAATGGGCCTACGAGGGTTTTGGGCTTGGTTTTGGGCTAACATTAGATCATAAAAACGTTACTCAACAGCTTATTGCCACAACTTATGTGATCGGCTTATTTTTGGCTGATTGGGCTTTAAGGCCCAATCGATAGTTATTAGTTTTTAAAACTGATTTCTATGTCGATTTGCTTTGTGTCTTTTAGAGGTTCAAGACGCGATTTTTATTGCAAAGTTTTTATACGAAAATGATTGTTTGTCAGAGGGTCTATTAGTTTGTGAAATAAAATAGTATGATCGTTACATGGAATTTAAAGATATACGTTCGTTTCATGGCTTGCATGGAACGAGTTTTTAGAAGTAAAAGACTTAGAAAAATTTTAAGAGTTTTCACGACTAGTTGTGATACGTTAGAAAGGTATCCCAAAATAGTTTGTACGTAACTTTTTAGGTTCAAATCTTTATATCACTTGATTGTTAAGGTGGGAAATATATAGACGAAGGTAAAATATGTATGTGTCGTTTATTTAGTTTACTAGTAATAAGGTGCATGTGTTTGTGTGGTATACGAAATATATTAAAATGTACGCCTTAGATAAAAATGAAAAGAGTCGTATAGGACTTACTACACCAAAATGGTGGGGTAAAACGAGACGTAGAGTCGAGGAGAGAGTAGTATGAGTGTGTAACGTGAGTGTAGACTCGACCAAAGTTCACAAACAACGACTTGTTCCTCCTAAACACCCCCCGATTACTTTGAAATCCTACCCAAGCTATTCGACCCAAGACTAGACTAAAGACTTAATGTTTTTGGTGAGTTTTGATTTGCATGAAAGTGAAAAACGAAAGCATGCATGCATGGCGTTTATATATGAAACATAGTATATCCTAGTGGCCAAAGTTTAATGTGATGGGATGTTTACGTGCATTCAAAAGTCATGAAAATGTAAGGAGTAACATGCTCCGCATTGTTTTTGTTTCTTAGCATGTCGACACCTCCATTTTCAAAGGGAACGTGGGTTTTGGAATTATAAAATGGAATGGTACTTGTGAAATGGATTTAAAAACTCATGTAGTACTTTCCTAGGTGTATAAAATATGTATGTGTGTGAGCATGAAAAAGGGAAGTACTTGTTTGTTTTCAAAATACATGTCGACCACATTTTTATTTGTTAACCGATTTGTAACTTCGGTTAGGATTTGTGAGGTTTGATAATTTGCAACGTTTAAACATTAGTTTGTGTTTAGAAATGATTTTAGGACCTTATGGAAACAAACGTGGTTCAAAATGGTTTGATTTTGGTATAATTGAAATTTTATGAAATCGTTTTTGGACAAACACTTTGTCTAGTAAAAACGTAGTTACACTTGACGTGGGAAGCTAAAAGTCGACACACTCAATGTTGGCTAGGGGAGGAACGATAATGTGTAAAAATATGTGTGTGTCGTGTGTAGGATTTGGGCGTACGAGGCTCATTTCTGGCTTGTCTAGTCGAGTGTTATGAAAGCAAAAGAAAGGGAAATGAGCTTGATGGTTGTGGGCTGTTGATAGTAACAGGCCGAGAAATGGTGTTGGGCTTTGTATATAATTAAGGGTCCGGTTAGGTGTAATTAAGATTAGTAAAATTATTAATTGTGATTAGTGATAGGTTTAGAAATTTTTTTAGTGAGACGTTTATGTGAGTCCGGACGTTGTCGAACGGGTTTTGTTAAAATATGTTATGTAAGTTCGTATGTGATAAAAACTCGCGATTTTTAGACTATAGTGGTACATGTGTGAGCATCGTTTCGAGGAAAAAAGGGATTATAAGTATCATAGTGATTTCGAGTAACATAGCATATTTAAATATAAAAAAATTTTGTTATTGGTAAAAACGTTATTAATTAACGTAATGCTATATTAGTCTTTGATTAACTTTTACTATTCATAGGGAAAATTTACGGGAGATTACAGATTGATACTGCTAAAATCTCGATATTGAATCAATTTATTATTATTTGAAAGTTGAAACTGCTTAAATCATGCATGAATCAATTTTTAACATATCCATATTATTAAGAAAGTAAACAAATTTGTTTAAAGAATAGTGTTAGACCTACTTATAAAATTCACATAAAAAATCACTCGCTGACGTGTTGGCGGGTGATTGGTGCATTTTCTGCCAATTTTTCTCTCCTCTTTTATTAACCTGCTGATACGTCAGCGAGTGAATTTTTTGAGTGAAGTTTTTGAGTGATTCTAACATTTCTCTTGTTAAAACCTTTAAAAATTAAAAAATGGATAATGTTGTTATGCTAAAATACATCTACTTATAAAAAGCAATATCATTTATTAAATATTTAAATACTTAATTACAATTTAAATCAGTAACTTTATTAACTCACTTATTTCACACCCATATATAAATTAAAAAAAAAAAAAAATACCACAAAAATTGTCGCTATTATACACTATCGCCGTTATGCACAGATACTCTTCTAATAAAGAAAAAAGGTTAAACTCTTGGTCTTGTTTTAAACTTATAAAATAAGTAATGTACCATTACTTATAAAAATCAATACAATAATATAATTATTTAAATACTTAATTACAATGTAAGTCATAAACTTTCTGCACTCTTACTCACATCCAAATATAAAATAAAAATAAATACACACACCAAGAAATTAACATTGTTATACACTGTTGCCGTTGTACGCACATAATCGTTTAGTTTTCTAACATTCCCCAAAAATTTAGATCGATAAAAAAACTCTTAGTATATGTCCCTTGGAGGACAACTGACTCATATTTTAATAACCTAAACCCCATGCCTTGAACTTGAACACATGTTAGAATAGCCGTTAGTCGCTCGTTAAGATTAAACTCATAAACTATTTTTACTAAAACTATTTTTAACCTGTTACCTAACTTTGTAGTAGTAAATAAACCTTTTATAAAATATGCTTTATGGCAAAGATAACTCAAAACTTTTCATACATTCTTGTTTATTACAAAGGTTTTTAGATAATAACATCTATAAATATCATTAACATGATATGTAAAAGCAAGCTCTTACGCTTTTTTATCTTGTGTAACTTACGATATTTACTTTAGCGCGGTTTATATTGTACTAGAACTTTCACCTTTTTGTTAGCTATTTTACAAAATTGAATTTTTCTAAAATGTCTTCTATAAACTTCAAAACATAATTTGAACCCATGTACTCTAAGTTTAAATTGTTTTTCCCATCACATTAACTATAACTAACTTATTATAACGGGGATATTATTTTTGTATCAAGTCTTTAAAGACTTGACGCATTTAATGCATTTAATGTATACCATAATTAATAACCAAAACTTTCAAGCTTTCGTAAAAAGCTTTTCACAAAGCTTTGAATGCAATGCAAAAAACCCTTCTCAAAAAGCTTTTTAGAATAGTAAAAAAATACATCAATTGTTAGTTTTTGTATTGGAGATGCTCTTTGGACTTATGGCTAGTAAAAAAGGGTTTCAAATCTCATCTCATAATAAGAAATTCTTAAAATCCATAAAAAAAACGTAGAGTACAAAAATCTCGGACGTTATGACACATTAACTGAATTTGATTTCTTAACATAATTTTCAACTCTAGTATCCTATATATACCGTTACCATAAAACCTTAAACTCCATCAAAAATATATCACAAAAGAAAACCTTTTAATTTCTTGAACTAATGGATCGAAAAATGACTTCATTGGCTTCTGTTTTGGTTTTGGTTTTGCTCTCGTTGGCTATGTTGTCAAAACATGTAGAAGCACAAGTTGACTGTAGTAGTGTTATTGAAAAGTTGATGAGCTGCGAGGCTTTCTTGTTTAAGTACTCAAATGTGCCTGGTCCACAGTGTTGTGCCAGCGTACAAGATTTGGTTCGTGCAGCCAAGGCTTCCAAAGATGTTCTAAGGGGCACTTGTCGTTGCCTCAAGAGCGCGGTTCAAATAGTTCCTGTTGACTTGGCCAATGCAGCTAAGCTCACACCTTTGTGCCATCTTGACCTCAACGTGCCTATTAGTCCCTCCGTTGACTGTGATTCATTATGAAGTGTTTGACACTTTGTGTCTAATTTTTGGAGTTTTAATAAGATATTGTATATTTCAGTTTGGATTAAGAAATGAATTTTGATGATCGAAGCTTAATTTTTTTTTTTTTTTTCCTCAAGTTGTTTTGTAGTCTTATGAACATCCATCATACCAAAACCACTAGCAAAGGTGTTATGGTTTGGTTTGTCTGGTTTGAGGCCTTACAATCTCGGATAAAGTCCGAACCTTAGTTTAAAAAATCTGCAAAACAAACAGGCCAAGTTATTGGTTCTTGATCAAACCTGTTTGGTTCGACAGGGTTGATGTTTGGTCTAATGTATATTTTAAATGAAAAACATATGCAACTTTGATGAAACATAAACAAACGAAACGGTTGAAAAACAAATGGGACTGTTGGTACAAATCAGTGTCCTTCGAGAAAATGACAATTGTCTCGAACTGTTGTGCAAAATTATATTTGTTAAAAGTAGAATTTGAATAACAGTTTGATCAGCGAAAATGGCAGGTTAGACACCTCAAACGGTCAAACCACTAGCCTCGGTCTAAAATTCTTCCAAGCGAGTCGAATAATGAGTCGTGAATCTGCCAAATATCTTATGTTTCATCTAAATGGTTTCAACCACACCATAAGCACCCGTATAACTAGTGATTAGTAATACAAACGTTCATACATAGAACATTTACTCAAACTAGTTATAAGAACATTCATACATATAACATTTACTCACCATATTGTAGTTTCTAATGACGGATGCAAAAGAATAAAGGTATGTCCAAAGAACAACTAACGGGATACAAATGCCTCATATAAAATCTTGATTCCTATCTGACACCTGAGAATCAATCCACCAATACAATATGCCAAGTGGTCTACTCCAGATAGGCCACATGACAACAAAACCGAAAACTTGATTCTAGGATGACACCTTTGGTTTGTTTGACCGGTTGCAGCGTGACAAGAAGCACCATATGCATGTCAAACAAAACATATATGCATAGGACTAAGTGACCAATACGAGAACCTCGAGTACGTCGTTGATCTCCTATCAAGCTTATATTACATGATCAGAAACACCCAGGGTACTGATATTGAACACGTTGCCAGTATGGATTTCAGGAGCCAAGTATTAAAATGTAGACTAGATTTGTATTGGTATGGAAATCATTCACGAGAAACCGATTGTTTTGTTGAGCAACCAAAGTGTAAGCGACATTTCAATCGCAAAGATTGTGTGCAGCGATGTTCTATCCAGCATGAATCCGAAGACAGTGATCCCGGCTCTGTTGTTCTCGAAATATGTTACTGCAAGAAACAAAATATTTCGACTTTGAAATCTAAAAATCAAATCGAAAGCAATATTTTTTATTGGTTTTTGTTCTCAAATTAAGAAATCCTAGAAATGCAATTTTGAATGCTTATCATAAATGGTGTTTCTTGTTCTAGAAATAAGTCGGTGCAAGAAACCCGTGATAAAATGCAATTTTGATATCTCAAAGCAAGATTATTAATGGGATTTGTTGTTCTCAAAAGAAGTCACTGCATGAAACCAAAAAAGACATCTAAACAAATATTCTTGATGGGCTTTGTATAAGGGGCGTTTAGATGTGTGCTTAAACTAATCAATGCAACCTAAAGCCGCAGTCACGGTGAAAGGGATTTTGATTCAGTGTTTCTGATCATTTAGGATCAAAATCAGAGGCGAGAAATGGGTGAGTCGGGTAGGTTTGGTAAGAGTCAAAATCAAAATGGTTATTTTTGCTATAGCAACACTAAACACCCAATAAATCTTACCTAAGGCTTGTCTCTTCTGGTATGAGATCGTGTCCCGATAAATTGGCACCATTTTTGTATTGTCCAAATCGTCTTCATCTCCTTCATCCATGTCTGAATCTACATTCGCATTAAAATGGTAATTAGCTCTGTCAGAAATGTTATTGGCCATCGGGGTCTCTTCGGTAGGACCCATATCATCAAAAGAGTCGATGGTGGCACATGTATGCCATTTGGCTGCCAAACTCGTTACAGCTTGAGCTTTGTGTGTGATCTTCGCAGCACTGCGTAAGCATATGCATAAACCACTCACGAGTGTCACGGAACACAACTGCAAGATAATAAAAAACCAAAAGTTTATATGCAAAGGAGTTTATTTAAGTTACAATTTTTACAACAAAAAATATCTAAGAAAGGTGAAATAACCAATAGTTCCATTCATTTTGACTTTTTATAGCCAATGCAGAATCTGTATCTTCAAAATCATACTCGGCCTTAAGAAAACAAATTTCTGCTATAGTAATACCATTTTAGACCTTCTCAAAAACTATGTCAATCTGGATTATGGAAGTTTATAAATCGATAAATGTGACCTTAATAATAATGCCAGTTTACACCTATTTACTTAGAATGGTCCATAACAACAGGTCCAACTGGCCGAAATTAACCAACATGTATCTGTAAAGTATAATCCTCCTTAATCATTATTATGCTTTCTTTTTTTATATCACGCTCGACACGTTAATACATGTGTGGATCTACAAGGAAGGAAGGTAAGAAGATGCATACTTTCAAAATACATGTGGTGTATAAGTAAAAGTAATATATTATTGTCGCACATGTCTTGTATACATTTGTCAAAGATCCTGAATCAGCCATGTGTATTGTGTATTAACACTAAATGCATATATTAGAGGAAATATGAAAGATTACCGCAAGTTCTCCAGCAGTGGAAAGATTGACAAGTGAGCCAGTCTCAGTTGTAACAAGCAGAGAAGCAAACTGACTTGCTGTAACAAGTATCAAAGTCGACAATATAAAAGCACGAAACCTGTGACTTATGATACGAAGAGTCCTTCTAATAGCAAGATGGTCCATCAATATTGCACCCACATCTGCTTGTTTCTCAAAGACTTTAGCAAAATCCTCTAACCGAAGTATTTGTAAATAACACGTCACTTTGAAGAGAACACAGACAAGAAAAAAGAGTGATGTTCGGTATAACCAAGAGGATAAAAGCAGAATGCAAGCGAATGTGTGGCTTAAGTAAATGTTGGAAATGTATGGTATTTGGTCTCCACCAGAACTAAACCACCATATCTTGTAGGCGCTATCCGCAAGAAAACATGGAACAATAAAAGTACACAATAGCTTTATTGAACGCTGCATATATAAAGAGTCACATTGTTAGTTTGACGAACACTAAAAAAATATATGATTACGCTAATACATTTCATGCCATATCAAAATATAATGGAGTGTTTGGATGTAAATCATGAAAGTGATTGGTCGGTTTCTAGCGTTTGGTTGATCGGGTTCTGCTTATGATTTCCTTATTCGGGGTCACAGTGATAACAAACTTTGAATAATCAGTTTCATACTAGCTGCAACAAAATTAATATTTAGAGGTAAAGTAAGCATAATCATATATATACTCTTATTTTACTCTTGTTTCATTTATTACTTCCTTAAGTAACTGAAATGTGATTACTAAAACTTCAAGTAGCAGAATCATGCCCAAACATAATCTTGTACACCACATTTTTTAGTAAAGGTTACCTAGTCTAAGTTAAAGTATCACATATCCAATTCCAAATGATTGTTACTTGGATGTTGGTTTTCGCAATTAATTAAACTCAACTTGTCTGTAGATGACAAATGAAATGATACAGATGAAGGGGGTCTTTCTGATTTCATTTGCTACCCACATGTTCATTAAACATGTGAATGAAAT
Source organism: Artemisia argyi (assembly GCA_030686995.1). Taxonomy (NCBI): domain Eukaryota; kingdom Viridiplantae; phylum Streptophyta; class Magnoliopsida; order Asterales; family Asteraceae; genus Artemisia; species Artemisia argyi. The sequence continues at coordinate 103,751,718 of CM060686.1, read as the reverse complement.
GAATGCCTAGCCTTTCTCCTATGGACCCATAATTCATTACCAAACTTTTCCTAAGAAAACGCTCTACTTTATGTACTTCAATCTCACATGATACTATCAATAACCTTTCCAATATCAACCGGCCAATGGGGTTCTTGTTATATTAATGAATGCTAGTATCATAAGTGTTACTATAGAACAACATTGCAACAGATAATTAAAACTTCAATTCCTGCAGCAAGTTGTGTCTATGATCTACTCGAAATTTTTAAATCCAAACGATCAAAATAATACAAAACTGTATGAGAGCTTCTTACTATATGGTGTGATATAAACTGATTTAAAACCAAACACAAATGCTATAAAACAGTGTAATAGATGGTATAAAAATTATAGGACATGAAAGATAATTTTTTTTAATTTATTTTTTAGAACAACAACTAACTATCTCACAATATATAACCACAAACGAGCTCACATGTTTTAACTTTTAAGCAAGACTTGAACCCGCAACTTTTTCATTGAGGAACTTTTCACACAACAAGGGATACCATTAAGACACAAGCAGTTTGATGATAATCATTGACTTATATATCTCTAATCAAATAATTTAATGTAAGCTATGAAGTATAATATCTTTAGAACAAGAAACTTTGATTGTCATTTGTGAAAAGGACATAAATATATCCTTAAGTGTATTACAGTAACATAAATATTACTTAAAAAAGAAGGTGGCAAATTTGAAAATAAATTGCTAGCTGTAATTAAATAAATAAAAAATCACCGTCATGTATAGGTTAAGAAAACGATCGCTAACTTTATGCATAAACAAATTCAAGTGCATCACGCTATCCAAAAAACGCCCATTAAGAACAAAATAACAAAAATCTTAGCCTAAATATATAATCATATTTACTTTGGTCACCTTTTCTAATTAATATCAACTTTCCGAAACCATGGCATTTTAAACATATTTCACATGTTGATTCATTTTCCTTTATATCATATCTGATAAATAAATAAAAAGCATGCGAGTTAGAAAAATAAACAATTGAATTCTTAAATGCGAGAATACCCGTACAGGCTTTTTAAGTGAATTATTGGGTTATCACAAAATTTTAAGACATTCATTTTTTAGTATACCTCGATTTGATACTAGATAGATATTAGGCTACACAAAGCATGGTTCGGTTTGGGTTGAATTATAAATAATCAAACTAAAATGTATACCAAAAAAGTTTTCATTTTGAAAACAATTTTTTAGAAATAAGTTTTCATTTTCCTATCCCGTGAGGTGTTTGGTTGTGCAATTAGATGAAACGAATGAATGCTTAACTATAAAAATCCTAGATGATGTTTAGGATACACTTTTATAATTTTAATATCCGGTTTACTCGAGGACAACTAAAGTTCAATTGTAGGGATCCATGGGACCAAAATAAGTTCACGGCCAAAATACGAGTAATCTTTTTAGTTTTGGCGAAAATAATCTTTTTTGATTAGTTAAGAACAAAAAGTAAAAATTTATCTCGCGTCGACAGAAAGTAAAGTAAATAAGCAAAAAAAACTATTCAAAAGAAAACAATAGAATTAAGAACACTTACATGAAGTTGATCCGAATACCCATCTCGAACCTTAACACTATGATCAGACAGCTTATCAAGAAACAAGAATTTCCTAAGCCCATATTTCCTAGCAAAAGCAGACAAGTTCAAAAACGAAAGAGTCGAACATATAGACAAGGACAACTGCACGATCATATCAAATGGTCTTTGATGACTATGATCACAGTTGTTACATTGGTACACAATATGTGCCAATATAGGTACACATATTGTGAATATAAAAAATATTAGCCATGACAAAAAAGCTTTATATGGGTTGGATTGGTCTATGAAGATCCATGAAAATGATGATGATTCTAGTGTGTTTATGATCCTGTAGTTTGACTTCTTTGTCTTTGAGGTTATGTTTAGAAGGGTGTCTGTGTTTTGCTCCATTGGTGATTGATGTAATGATAGAATCTTGTGATTTGTTTTTTTGATCAAGAGAGGGATGGACACGCTAGTTGTATACTTTTTATTTATAGATGTTGTGGAAATGGTACTTGAAGTTTTTGGTTTGACAGATATTTGATATTTATGTTTGAGAAAGTTGACACCTAGCCCCTCTAGAAAATTGTTTTATCAAAAACAAAGGATATGATAAAGGATATGAAGAACCAATTTTTTTTTTCTTTTTTTTTTTTTTTTTTTTTTTTTTAATTTATGTTTAGAAAGGCAATATATTATTGAGAACCTCGTAAGAAACCAAAGTCATTTAACAATAAGAGAAGTTGTACCATTAATCAAGACAAACAAGTCATTCAACATGAACAATAAAGATTGTAGCATTAGTCGGTTTTAAGTTAAAACATTTAACAAAGTAAGCTTGCATGACTCAAAATGCGAAGTTAAAAGTTGATAATCTACTTTCGAAAATGAATTCGCATGAGGTTTTCCCATCAATAAAGAATGATTTAAAAGAGTGTTTTGCACTTTAATTTTTAAAAGATGTCAAGATCGAGTAATTTGAATTGCTTGCCACTTTCAAGTGTTGATAGTGGCCGGTATACATTTTTTTTAACGAAAAAAGTATTCATTTAGTTAAGCACATAGATTTTTTTCTAACTTTCACCTACTGTAATTAGGAAAATATATGAGTTTGGCATATAGCAAAGAAAAATAAAGCTTAGCATCATGTTTATCATATTTGTTATAGGAAATGAAAGATTAAAGATAAGACTAGTGTTACATACTGATGAAACATGTGGACCAGGGTGTCAACTGAGTGACAGGTGGATAAAAGACTACTATCGCGTGACCTTCCGTAACCCCTCCCACTCCCAGGTCTCTTTTCATGCGTGACCTTCTCACTTTTGTGGACGTGGTGAACCAATTCACTACTCAAAACTAATAAGTGTGTTTTTACGTGTGAATATGAATGTGAAACTTTAAAAATGGATTATAGGTAAATGGTGAGTGATGGCTACTCAAGTTTGAGTGACAAATGAGTGAGAGATATAAGTGATGATATAAAATTGATGTTTAGTTGAGTGAGAGCCTGAGAGGTTGAATAAAGATCAAGGTTACGGGTAGTCTTAGAGGTAAAGGACTAGTAGTGTGACTCAAGACGTATTTTAAACTAACATTACATAAAGGTAAAAGACTGACTTGTTGTCTTTAAAAAAAACGGGAAAAAAAAATGCCACTAGCCTATAATACTTAGAAAATAACAAATAATCTAAGGACTAAATTTGTAATTTACTGGAAAAAAAAAGTTGGTATATGTAAGGACAAGTGTACTGATTATGGTGGACAATTTCGAATAATGTTAGTATTGTTATGAATATATTTATTATATTGATTGTACACATTAATCATCATATTCATGACCTTTATGATTAGTCTTGTAACACCCAATATGTACTTAATACTATTCATGTTAAGGTCCCTATAAATAAAGACACCTAATGTAATGTGAATACACACGAATAACAAGTTTTATCTTTCTCTTCCATTCTCTCTATCTTGTAGTTGTTCTTTACTTTATTGTTTCACAACACGTTATCAGCACGCTCTAAAGTAATTGGATTTGACAAAGACATGACAAAAGAGAATGTCGACTATCAAGGAGTAAATTGAGTTCGCTTCGACTGGAATTCAGATTTGGAGTTGGCCTTTTGATTTGAAAAGGTATGTAGTACGTATTCAACCTCGTTCGTATATGAATATTTTATTGCATATTTTTTGATTTATTCTTTGATTGACATATTAAGACGTAATTATCGTCTTGTATATGACTATATGTGGTTTATTTTGCTGAATAAGGTAGATGTAGTTTATCTCGTTGTTATCCTTGAAACCTAATTTTATATTATTTTCATTTGTCCCATTTATATTAATCTAAGGTTGATGTATCTAAGCCCCAAAGAACATATTGGCTAGATTTATATAGGTTTATATATTAAAGAAATTAAAAACGAATAAAAGTAATTGCATTCAATCTCGGTTATTCACCGGATCTTTTGCTTGGGGTGGATTTTACTGTGTTTTTCTCTTAATAAGTAATTTTTCCCATTTTTTTTAATGTGTTTCGTAATGTGTACAGTTTATAGCAATTCTAAAAACATGAGTTTTACCATTTTACTTAGTTTTTCTAGCAAAACCCATGTGTATAAAATCATACTTTTATGAACCTGAAGGTGAATTTAGAGGTTGGGTAGATAAATAATATTCGCTTGCTTTAGCAATGGCCGGGTTTTAAAGTAATTGTTTTAGACCAATGTCGACAAAGCATTATATTTTTTTGTGCTTGAATAACAACCATCGAGTTACGATTTGTTTTAGCCTCTAGATTAATAATGTTATAAAAAGATAAATAATACGATCATTGTAACATGCTCCCAAATTTTTTTTGTGCATACAATATATAACGGATAATCCAATAGAATGCAACTTAGATGGCCTTGAAAGTATAAATTACCCCTTTAAAGGCTTGATCCCTGAAGTATACAACCGATTCTTGATCAAAATCACTCTTTTTAACAATGGTATGCTTTTATGAAGTGTTTTTTTTTTTTTTTTAAATATCTTAATAACAAAACGCCAAAAAAAAAAGTCAAAAGGTTACAAGCACTAAGAGATAACTTATGAAGTTTACTTAAATATTTACGTATCGATATTGGTATTCAACTTCAATTTGATGGTTAAACTTGATTTTGGTATCGTTTCTTGAAGTAGATTACCGTAGTCTATGTGATTATTATCATCTTGGTTTAAAGTACAATTACTTGCTTCCTATGGTTTTTTAGATATTTCAAAATATTCCTGAAAACAATATTTTTCTATTTTCGTCGTGAACATGTCACAAAGCATCTATTTTGCCTAATCATTATATTCTTTGTAAAATCATAGAGTTGATTTAATTATGTCAGTTACACATGTATAAAACGACTAAAGTTTTGTAACTGATGTTTACAAAATAATGAAATTTTAATGAGATATTGTATGACAACTTAAGTGACATATATAAAGTTACATATTTGGTATAATATAGTTGAGCATCAACATGATTCATATTGAATAGTGAATAAATAAGCTTATTGAAGTGAATGATTTTTAATCAACTATATGTTGTGTTATTTCTTTGCATTTGTCATATGTTTTGGTTACAAATGTTTATCTCAGTTCATTTACAAGGTCAAACATTGGTGTATGATTAATTAACTTTTATGCAATTTAGAATGTATCTTAGTCTGTGTGATAAGGATAACTACTGATTTGTGTTATCATCATCTTGATATGAATTTAACAATAATTTGTCAAAAATGTAGTTTATAAATAAGGTGACGAATTAAACATGTGCATGTTAATAGAATATCAATACTGTAGCTGAACTTGGTGCTTTTGCAAGATATATCTTTATCAAGTTTGATTTTATGATTATTATGGTTACGAATAAGTTGAAACTATATCTCTCTGTATGCTATTGCTTATATATGTGTGACTTGCTTGACATGATAGGAAAAGTAAAATATGAGCATTCTTTCTTGTAAGGTTTCATATATAAGTAAATCACTATTGTCAATTTTGCAATATTGTAGTCAAGATTGACAAAGAATAACGGAGCTATTAAATATAAAAATAAAGATGTCTTATTTATGTTTTGATATTCAGTTTACTATATATGTGTGATTTTATTTTCAAGATATTTTATTTGTTTGCATGTAACACACTCAATCAATTGATTAATGGCATATTTTACTAGTATAGATTTTGCTTTATTATTGGATAATGTTATAAGACAATGTGAATATCATGTTAAATTTTGTAAAAGACATAAAAGAGCTAATCGGTAAAATATGAGCTCTCCATATAATAAGGTGCAGTTAAAGCATACGTGGTCATAAAGTATAAGTTTATGAGCCAAGATTATTGTAGTAATTGGCATGACCGGTTGGACCATCCCGAGTCAATGATGATGCGAAAAGTATAGAGAAATCATAAGTTTCTTAAGATACATTTTATTGTTCTCAATGAATGAAAGTTATGTTCTCAGTGAATGAAGGTTCATATATCACCACATATTAAAGTAAGAACTTTATCCTATGAAGTTTTAGAAAGAATATAAAGGGAATGTATGTAGGCCTATACATCCGTCATGTGGATCATTTTGAGTTTTAAAATCGATGCATCGTCAAAATGATCATCAAAGATGCAACTAAAGGTTAGCGTGATTAATGGCTCGACTTATAAAATGCGAGCACGGCTTTCCAAATTAAATTATTGAGAATGGTGGTGAATACAACAAAGTATTGGGCAATTATTGGAATAAGTGTTGAACTTAAAAGTAGCCGATGTTCATACACGAATTGCTTTTGTTGAAACGTTTATAAAACGGCTTCAGTTGATTGCAAAGCCAATAATATTGTGAGAACAAAATTTTTAGTTTATGGGGCATGTTATGACATATGAATTCGCATCTTGCCAACAATTTATAATGAATCCTCCCCATTAGAATGGTTTTTGGTCACAAACCATATTTCCCATATGATATTTTGTAATTGTGCGACATTTCTTATAGTAAATCCACCACAACGCACAACAATGGGATATTGAAATGGATAATTCATTTAGGGGGAGAGAATGAGCAGCGAGGGATATGGAATGAATTATGATTTAAATTTTGATCCTCACACTAATGAATATGAACTTAAAGTTCTAGGGACAAATAACATTCCAGATCTAGTAAATGCTAGACATGTTTAGTGACCTAAAGAAAGTGACTAGATCATATTACGCTGATATTGCTCCAATTACAATATGTGTCCCAGCAGTAAAACCAATGATTGGTAGTAAGTCTATGATACGTCTGCAACGTGATAGACTAATCTATTCCAACTAAAAGGTCCTCGAATGAATAGATAAAATGGAGCAACAAAACTAAGATGGCCGAATCGAATCGAGGTAATAAAGACCCCAAAATAGTCAAGAGACACTAGACATTAATATTATTGAAAAACCCCGGGTACATGAAAAACTGTGAGATCTCAGTAAATGATATATAATGTCTAGTAAAGTGTGGAATCGAAAAGAAATTAATCGACGTCGATAGTACTATTATATATGATAATGATTATGAAGTAAATAATATAGCGCTAAAATAAAAGGTGGGGATATTAAATATCTGTAAGAGGTGCAGATGTATAAAAGAATGGCCAAGTGAAGTAAAGACGCAAAGATCTAAGAAATATTAAAGTCTGTTGTGAAATGGTTACTGGACTTGAAGTCCGTATATATGAATGTGTAAGATTATTGGATATGCATTGATCTTTATGAGAAAGTGAAATTAAAGTATTGAAATGTTCATATATAAGGCACAACTAATGGCACGCAATACTTTCGTAAAGACATGTAAATGATCATAAGGAGATATGTTCTCATGTGGTGGATCCAATAATGTATATAATATTTATAAGTCCGGCAATATAATAAGTAATTGATATGCGTCTAAAATTTAATGAATAGAGCTCATGTGATTTTGAGATTTCATTGTAGCATATAAAACGCATGGAGCATGCTAGTGATTTTTATGTTGGAGCATATAAGAAATGTTCTCAAGAATAATATTTGATTGGATTAAACTAATCATGTTTTCAGCATATGTATAATAATCACCTAAACGTATAGTATTGTGCCATGTTCTCATATGAAACTTTATTATGAGATCTTGATTTGCATATAGTTTAAGTTTCATATAGTTTTTAAAGGTGATTAAATGCATGGAAATTGAATTTGAAACAAAAGACAAAGTTTGTCTTTATTGCGAATTGAAAATCTTAAGGAAGAAAATTTTGTGCATCATGAAAACTATAGAAAGATGCTAACTATCTTTATATGGATAAACGACACTTATGTTTATGAGGTCACATGATGTTGAAAATACTCCATTTGATTTATAAAGATGATGATCACAATATCGATTTAAATGCACCATACTAGATTGTGTATATGTGAAGTACAAGGATGAACTTGAATGAGATGTATGATGTATCTTAATCCTTAAATTGGATATGTGAACAAAATGTAGAGAATATTTATTCATGTGATTTTATCAAAACACTTTAAGGTGCATTTCACTGATTCAATGAGCATAAGTGATGTGATCATCAGGGGGAGAGAAGATATGCGTTGCACTCTTTTTCCCTTGACCATGGTTTTGTCCCCAAAGGGTTTTCCAGCAAGGTTTTTAATGAGGCAACATCCCCGAGTGTATAAAGGAGTTATGTACTCTTTTTCCTTCACTAGAATTTTGTCCCACTGGGTTTTATCTAGTAAGGTTCTAACGAGGCATAATCCTCAAATGGAGTAAAACGAATATTTCGGTATCTTCAAGGTACAAAGGATATGGGTTTATATTTCACTAACCCATCAAAAACAAATTTAGTTGGATATGGAGATGCAGGATATAGGTCTGACCCTCATATTGGTCGGTCTCAAACTGGTTATGTATTCATACATGGCAATACTGCAATTTCTTGGCGTTCCGTAAAGCAAACAATCGCAGCCACTTCAACTAATCATACAGAAAGTTTGGCCATCCATGAAGCAAGCCGAGAATGTGTTTGGTTAAGAAATGTTATACACCATACTACATATTCGTGAATGTTGTGGTACTTATGTGGGAAATGAGGGACCAACAATTTTACACGAGGACAACGCAGCATGCATTTCTCAATTGAAGGAAGGGTTTATTAAAGGTGACAGAACCAAGCACATTTCACCAAAGTTCTTTTTTACTCATGACTTACAAAAGAATGATGATATTATTGTTCAAAAGATTCGTTCAAGCGACAATCTAGCAGATTTATTTACCAAGGCACTCCCTACCTCAACATTTAAGAAATTGGTATATGACATCGGAATGCAGCGTTTCAGTGAGCTCAAGTGAAGTGATTATGAGGGGGAATAATACGCACTGCACTCTTTTTCCCTTAGCTATGGTTTTTCTCCCACTGGGTTTTTTCCTAGCAAGGTTTTTAATGAGGCGGTATCCAAAGCGTATTTTGAATGATGTACAATCAAGGGGGAATGTTATGAATATATTTATTATATTGATTGTACACATTAATCATCATATTCATGACCTTTATGATTAGTCTTGTAACACCCAATATGTACTTAATACTATTCATGTTAAGGTCCCTATAAATAGAGACACCTAATGTAATGTGAATACACACGAATAACAAGTTTTATCTTTCTCTTCCATTCTCTCTATCTTGTAGTTGTTCTTTACTTTATTGTTTCACAACAAGTATAACATTAAATAATTAAACACTTTCAAAGTGCATTATTGGATTGCACATCGTGTCAAGTATGAGATCATAAAGCATGCTAATTTTGTGATACCAGATGAAAGTTGTTAAACATTCTTTTCATGTCTACACTTTCAATATTTTGGGATTGAACATAGTATTCTCACATATGTTAACTGTCCAAAAGGTTCTAGTGACGTGTGAGCAAAAATAATTATGTATTTGCAGTTTTGCACATATCGCACCCTTTTCTACAACTAACACTTATTAATTACTATATTTTTATAATTAAAATAAGATAATATCTATTCCATTTCAAGAGTTAACATTGCCCACAACAAATATTTAAAAAAAATAATAAAAAAAAAAAAAAAAAAATGTTGTAATCACGATAACTTTAAGGCAAAATTACATATATATCCCTCCCAAAGTGAATAATTGCATATATATCTTTTGTACAAGTTTTTTATGCAAATAATACAATGATTTTTATCTTTTGTAATGTATATTATGTGAGATAAATAGTTGTCGTTCTAAAAAAAGGTGATGTGTATGTTTGGCGAAATGGGCTGGGGCTGGGACTTATGTTATAAGCCGAGATTAAAATTTGTATTTTTATAAACTTGTTTGGCAAATGGGCTGGAGCTGGGGCTTATTATTGCAAAATTACTAAAAATGACATAATTAAATGAGTTTTTATATATGTTAGATATTTTTGTTAGTAAATAAGTAATTTATTCTTCAAAAGCCCCGAGCTAAAGTTTTTAGCCCCTTTTATGGGGTTTGTGGAAAACTAGAAGGGGGTTGAATAGTTTACCGTTTAAAATCATTTTAACTTGTTTAATTATCTTTAGAAACTTTCCGTTTGATCAAAGATATATACACAAACACAATATATAACATGCAAGTATAAAGAAGGAAACGATCAAACCACAACACGAGTATTTATCGTGGTTCGGCTACAAGGACTCTTTTTCCTTGCCCTACGTCTACGCCCCGAGTATCCAACTCGAGAGTTTCTTTCATTAGTCAACAAGCTCCTTTCACCGGCGGAGAAAACCTTACACGTCGCTTATACACGTTTACCGACACTAAGCTAAATGTCGAGTTCTTTTACAAGGGTACAACCACTCCCGTTCAATACAAGAAAAGGGGCCTTTTAGGACCTTTTCCTGCGACGCTTTCCTAACTAGCGTCCTAAAAACACATCTAATATGACGAGCTAGTTTATGAGTCCTCTTATCATGGAACCTAATATTACATTTCATGTATTGGCCTTATTAAAGGAGTTTTATAAGACACTTACTCACTTGTGTCTCGTTATGATATAGCATAATACGACACTTGCTATTTAGGTCCTATTATCTTAAGTTTTATCAGACTCTATACTAAAGAGATCATATTATATATACTCTAATATGACACAAGTATATGCATCCTATTAGGTTTGATTTTATGAGACACTTATATGGTTTGGTCCTATAACGAGGAATTCTAATAGGACACTTAGTGTACATGTCGTAATAAATAAGATTTATGGGACACTTATTTACTTATGTCTTATTTGGAAAGAAACTTAATATGACACTTGATATTTTAGTCTTATTATCATAATTTTATCGAATACTAGTTCGTTGGTGCCTTTTTGTATTTGACCTTATAGGACACCTAAAGTAAATGAGTTATAACACATTTGTTATATGTTATTATCGTATTTTACAAAACTCAAAAGTCGTAGATATATACTAACGTCATGTTACTATTATTTTACTATTATATTAAAACTTACACCACACTTCGAACCTGATTCGTGTGAAAACCAACTTATATATTGATGAGTGCTCAAACACTCATCATTTTTGGTCAAATCTGAACTGCAAAACATACAAAAACACTAAGAAATGCATCAAAATACTGAAAATATTCCAAAATTATGTTTTATATGTTTTAGATGCAAAATGAGCAAAAACAGATGAAAAACGCACAAAGTTTGCATAATTGGCAGTTTCAGTCCCCCAGCTTTCAAAAATTGACAAAATTAGTCCCTGAACAAATATTTTTGAAAGAAAAATCACCCAAGTCCTTTAAAAGTTAAAATTTATCATAATTGGTCTTTGGGTGAAAATTTTGGAGAAATTACGGCTTTGGTCCCTCAAGTTTGTAAAAATGACAATAATGGTCCTCGGGTGGTTTATAACTTAGCAAAATTGGTCCGTGAAGCAAAGTTTGGGAAAAAGGCATGAATGGTCCCTAAAATTTCAGCTTGTACATAATTAGTCCTTGGGCTAATTATTTACTACAAACCAAATGGACCTAGTTGTATTTTACTAACCCCTTTTACCCATTATACCCAAAACCAAACCATTCCAATCCACTAATTTTCCCAGCCCACTTTTACCCCAAACCAAAGCCCACCCAATAAACCCCACTTATTATTAATAATAAGCCATCCCAGGGTCAAAGAAGTCAACCCCTGACCCCCCTTTCTCCTTCTTCCTTTTTGCCGCCAACACCAGCCAAATCACCAACACCCAAACACAGCCCTGCCATCTCCAACAAGCTTGTCCCCTCCACACACCAGCCACACCTATCTAACCACCCTACCTCCCCTCCTCAAACAAAGTCAACCCCCAAACATAATTATTACCCTTCCCCCTCCTCCAACACTAATCTAGGGCTGGGAAGATGTAGCAGGTCATCAAATGGCTAGATGGGACAAAGGCACAGACAAAGAGCAGAAAAGCAGGGAGACAAGAAATTCAGAAGACCCTTTTATTTATTTATTTTCAAGTAGTATAAATAGTTTGTAATTTGTAACCTTAAAATGGAGTAGGATTTAGTAGTTAATAGTAGGTAATTTAGTGTTAAAAAGTAGTTTAGTGTAATTTTTATTCATTTCCTAATCTCAGTTGTAATCCCTTTTTTATTCAATGAAAGTTTTAAACTTGGTTTATGTCTAATTGCTTATCTCTATATGTTTATTGTCCTCTGCTTATTTTATGCCTTATTATTGCTTATTCAAGTTTAATCTAGCCTTATGTACATGTATCTGCCAACACTTTAGCTTAAATCCTTGTTTTTAGTATAAAAAAAATCTCATCTGTTATGTCTTGAAGAGGTGTTTGGAATGTCATTGCAGTCTTGGTGAAATACATGCATTGTCCCAATTCTAAGTTTAGGACAGCTTTAGTTTAGTATAGTGATTGGTTTTAGAGTGAAATTTGGTACTTCCAATTAGATTTAAGGATTTTTAGTAAAGCTTTTTAGAAAATTTGATTTTTTCACTGTCTCAATAGCTTACTCATGCTTGTTTATTCAACTGCTTGTTCTCTGGATAATTAGTTGCTTATTTGGTTCCTAGTTAAGGTGTATTATTGCTTATTTAGCTTCTTCATAGCTTAAAACTGCTTAATCTCTCACATCTGAGGGATGAATGTTGCATTTCCTTGTTCAAAGTTTCATACAGGTTGCCAAAAAGGGTGTTTGGCACACCAAGTGGTTTAGCATTAGAAAACTGTTTTGACCATTTGGTTTGTTCAAACAACCTTCAGTTGCCAATTTGAGTAGATGTAAAACAAAATATTAGACTTTCTAATGGTTCATTAGTAATGGAGTAGGATTCCCAGGCTGCTCCTTTTGACTTTGTGTGGTCAAACATCACCACAACCACCCATTGCATACCCTTGCTGCATCAGTCACCCTTTTTGATCCAATAAGCTGCTGAACCATCAGCAGTCATCTAAGCTTGTTGAATTTCTTTGATTTTGCTTGAATCATGATTTGTGATTAATGATACTAGCTGTTAGTATGTTTTTAGATTGTGTTTTGTTTGATTATGCCTTTGTTCTAGCTTTTAAGCTTATGCCAAGCCTGCCCTGCACCAGGTCCAACTCCCCCATTTCATAAGCTCTTCCCAAGGCCTGTAGTGGTCCCCACAAGCCACTTCTTGGCTCATTTGAGAGCTTACCACCCCAGCTTGCTACTTCAATTCTTACAATGAGCTTATGAGCTCATTAGATAAGCTTTAAAAGGCTTGGAAGTAGCCTGCAGGCCTGTTTAGCTGCTGTGGGCTTTGGGCTTTGGATTTGCTTCTATTTAACATAATTTAGCTTTTTAATTTTTCTTTTTAAAATTTTGACAAGTACTTGTATGTTTTTATATTTTTCTTAAATTCCTAATATATTTAAGTATTTATAGGAATTTTTTCATATTTTTATCCTTCCATTTAGTATTTATTATAATTAGTATTAGTTTATTAATAATTAAGTAATATTAGATAATTAATTAGGTTTATTAATTTTTACTTAACCACAGTACCTTTTTATATTTTTTCTAGGTTTTATATGTCATAAAATAATTTTAGGAAATTTTTCATAATTTTCACTGTTCATTTTCTATTTTTCTTAATTTAATTTAGTTTTAAGTAATTAATTAATAATAAATAGAGAAAAAGTAAGAAAAATATATTTTTAGTTTTAAATTTACTTTTATATTATTTTAGAATTTTTAGAATTAAATTTTCATTTTTCTAGCTTAATTTCATAATTAGTGTAATTTAAATATTATTAATTAGTAATTAAATAGTAATTAATTAAATAGTGTAAAAATTATTTTTCTTTTTCTAAAAATTTTCTTTTATCATTAGGATTGTAAAAATGTAATTTTCACATTCGTAGGTATTTTATTTCACAAAAACTCGCATTTTAGTTCGTACGCCAACGTAACTTTAATTCAAACGAACGCGTTTTTTAGTCTTAGCTTACGTTTTTAAGTATATCTGATTATCAGTAAATGTTAATATAGTATTTCTAAGTTATTTTCATTCCTCATCTCGTAGCGTAATCATTCACAACCCCTTTCTGTCCAAATTCACCCGATCACAAACCCGTTTTGATTACAATCCACACCTCGTCGGGACATAACGACCCGGGGAAGCCACTATACTTCAACGGAGATTGATTCTAGGCAGTTTGACTTGGTTGACCATTCCCTGGTCGATTTAGGTTGACCGTTTGGGACCGATCAAATTTTGGCGCCGCTGCCGGGGAGGTTGTGTGCGTTTTCTAAACGGTTTTTCTGATTAGTGACTTTGGAATTCGTTCCATTGTATATTTACCATACTTTGTTCATATTTTCTTATTATCAAAACAAAACCGTTCCCGAAAACATTTTAAACTCAGTTTTCAACGAACACAAAAAACACAAAAACATTTTCTTTCCTATTTGTACAAAATGTTTTCCAAAAACCACAAAAATATCCATCTTTACCCTCCTACCTTTTTGATTCTTTATCCCTTACCCTCTATACACATTTGATTCTTTCTATGTCTCATCCACACTTTCTGATTTGCCAGTGGTGTGGTAATCCTCACAATGGTGGTAATTGCCCCGGTTATGGCATGGTAGAGTCCGGAAACGGGTCTGTCTATAACCAAGATCCCTATTCCTACCATGACACGACTGATTCATTCCATCAGTTACCACACCATGAGACTCAACAGTTTTACTGTTGTAAGTACTGTGGTGGTTCACACTACAGTTCTGATTGTCAATCAGGAAGCACGCTTGTCTATGAGCAGTTTCCTGATAACAATTACGACTCTAGCACATACGACTCACATCCACATCAGTTTTACTGTTGTGAGTACTGTGGAGGTCCACACTCTAACACGGATTGTCAAACAAGGAATCAATTTCCTTGTGACAATTACGACTATTCGTTTTCAGACCCACCTCCACAGTACCAAATGTTCCAAGCAACTCCTCATAATACTGAGCAAGACCTTTTACTAGAGGCTCTTGAGATATTGAAAGAACTTAAGGAGGAGTTAGCTACTAAATCGTTTCAAGATTCTCGTGAGAAATCTATGGCAGAATTACTTGCTGAAGAACGAGATGCTAGAAACGAATTGAGCAAGGAAGAATTGCTAGTCTTAGAACAAGCAGCTAAAACACGTGCCATATTTCGCAATGCTGCTCTTCTCGACGATGATGATGAAGTTACCCTTGATATTTCTCAATTTTGTGAGGATTCATCAAATTCATCTGTTGTGATTCCTTCCTCGGTAAATCAGGGAGAAAAGACTATGATAGAATTACTAGCAGAAGAACAAATGAAATTTATAAAACCCATGTCTGCTAGTCCTTCTCAACTCCCTCAGTCTGTTGCTATCACACCCGAAGTTCACACTCACTCTCTGAACATGGGGGATGAGCATCTTAGCACTGTTCCTGATAAGGAATCGGACGAATTCATAAAGTCTAGTGTTGAGATCCTTGTCCCAATCCCAGGAGAGTCACAAGGAACTTTGGATGATATGTGTGATATTCCTCCCCTCTTGAGTGTTCAAACGATCATTTTGAGACTTTCTCAGATTTTAATGATGATTGTACATCTCATGGAGACATTGAGTATATTGAGGCATCACTCCCACATTCTGATGCTGATCCTCTTCTTGAGGAGTTTGCCGATGAACTTACTCACATCAATCCACTTTCATTGGAAAGTGATGATGGTCTCCTTGATTTCGAAGCCGATCTGAGAGAAATTTAAAGTCTCCTGTATCATGATCCGTCACTTACTTCTTATCCCAACAGTCCACAAGAGAATGTTAATCTCTTTGTTCCCGAAACTTTCAATACTACTCTCACCAATCCTCTATTTGAATTCGAATCTGAATTCACTTTGATTTCTGATAATCCAATCTTTGGTATTCAGAATGAGGATTGTGATGAGTCTATTCCGGAACATGAGTTCACAGATCCACATCTTGTGAATAATTCTCTTCATGAGGAGTTCTCCGGTGAACTCACTCATCATATCATGACTCCTCCGGAGTTTGATAGCCCGGGGGGAGATGCACTCAACCATGAGAATTTGCAAATTCCCACCCACCCTCCCGGGATATTTACGAGCTTAACCTTTGAAATCCAAATTCAGGCTACTGAGCCTGCTCTCGAGGAAGAAGATCAACTCATGATTTTCATCATGATTTTCTTCCTTTTCTTCACCTATAAGGTGACTTCTTCTCTTCTTCACTCCTTCGGGAATGAAGATACCATCTTTAATTCCGGCATTTTCATGTATCATTATCTTGAGCCGGATACTTATCTCATCGGTGTGGAACTTTCACGTGCTTCAAATGTTTGTCCAAATATCTTGAATGAAAGTCCGATTGAGATTGTTTCTTCCACATCATGCTTCCCCAAGGACAAATGAATTCGGGGTCGAGTCAAGCTAGCGACTCGGTAAACAAAAACAGTAGCTTGCTTATAGGGTTCACCCTAAGTGTGGGGGAGTCCCCCATGCTATGGTTACTTATAAAGTGAAAATACAAAATGGTGTTTTCCACGCTTAGCTTGTTATGTTGCCCTTTTACGTTCAAAATGTCGGCATAATAGCCGGGACTTTGAATATTGAGGACAATATTCATTCTAAGTGTGGGGGGGTATTTCGCTATTCTAGCGAATTTTATCACATTTTACTATCTAATACCCCCGTTTTGGCCAAAATTTCAAAAAATTTTAAAAAATTTTCACTGGTGCTTCAAAATTTTTGTGGTAATCAGTTCGCCTTGTCTAACCGACAAAAGGGATTGGCTAGTCCAGGAGCAAACGGCTCTTGGTAAAGACATCTCAAATTCATTTACGGCTTGCAATTTGCCCAAAATTGTACGGTTCCTCAACTCCCCATATCCTCAAAAGCAAATGAGTTGGCTAGCCCACAAGATTATGGCTTGTGGTAAAGGCCGTGGAAAATCCATAATTGGTAATCAGCTCACCAAGATGTTGACTATTCCATCAAGAGCTGGCTAGTCCAGAAGCAAACGGCTTTTGGTAAAGACTAATCAAATCCGTTGACAGCTGGTGGTTTGCTCAAAATCACACGGTTATCAGGTGTGCCACAGTTCTTACACCTGGCTACTCCAGAAGTGATGGCTTTTGGTAAAGAGTTTAAAATCCATCAAGTTTTCAAAACAGTTTATTGCTAGGGACTAGCAATAGTTTAGTGTGGGGGATTGATGAGTGCTCAAACACTCATCATTTTTGGTCAAATCTGAACTGCAAAACATACAAAAACACTAAGAAATGCATCAAAATACTGAAAATATTCCAAAGTTGTGTTTTATATGTTTTAGATGCAAAATGAGCAAAAACAGATGAAAAACGCATAAAGTTTGCATAATTGGCAGTTTCAGTCCCCCAACTTTCAAAAATTGACAAAATTAGTCCCTGAACAAATATTTTGAAAGAAAAATCACCCAAGTCCTTTAAAAGTTAAAATTTATCATAATTGGTCTTTGGGTAAAAAGTTTGGAGAAATTATGGCTTTGGTCCCTCAAGTTTGTAAAAATGACAATAATGGTCCCCGGGTGGTTTAATTTTGGAAAAAGAACTTCAAAAGTCCTTATGGAATTATAACTTAGCAAAATTGGTCCGTGAAGCAAAGTTTGGGAAAAAGGCATGAATGGTCCCTAAATTTTCAGCTTGTACATAATTAGTCCTTGGGCTAATTATTTACTACAAACCAAATGGACCTAGTACCAAATGGACCTAGTTGTATTTTACTAACCCCTTTTACCCATTATACCCAAAACCAAACCATTCCAATCCACTAATTTTCCCAGCCCACTTTTACCCCAAACCAAAGCCCACCCAATAAACCCCACTTATTATTAATAATAAGCCATCCCAGGGTCAAAGAAGTCAACCCCTGACCCCCCCCCCCTTTCTCCTTCTTCCTTTTTGCCGCCAACACCAGCCAAATCACCAACACCCAAACACAACCCTGCCATCTCCAACAAGCTTGTCCCCTCCACACACCAGCCACACCTATCCAACCACCCTACCTCCCCTCCTCAAACAAAGTCAACCCCCAAACATAATTATTACCCTTACCCCTCCTCCAACACTAATCTAGGGCTGGGAAGATGTAGCAGGTCATCAAATGGCTAGATGGGACAAAGGCACAGACAAAGAGCAGAAAAGCAGGGAGACAAGAAATTCAGAAGACCCTTTTATTTATTTATTTTCAAGTAGTATAAATAGTTTGTAATTTGTAACCTTAAAATGGAGTAGGATTTAGTAGTTAATAGTAGGTAATTTAGTGTTAAAAAGTAGTTTAGTGTAATTTTTATTCAGTTCCTAATCTCAGTTGTAATCCCTTTTTTATTCAATGAAAGTTTTAAACTTGGTTTATGTCTAATTGCTTATCTCTATATGTTTACTGTCCTCTGCTTATTTTATGCCTTATTATTGCTTATTCAAGTTTAATCTAGCCTTATGTACATGTATCTGCCAACACTTTAGCTTAAATCCTTGTTTTTAGTATAAAAAAAAAATCTCATCTGTTATGTCTTGAAGAGGTGTTTGGAATGTCATTGCAGTCTTGGTGAAATACATGCTTTGTCCCAATTCTAAGTTTAGGACAGCTTTAGTTTAGTATAGTGATTGGTTTGAGAGTGAAATTTGGTACTTCCAATTAGATTTAAGGATTTTTAGTAAAGCTTTTTAGAAAATTTGATTTTTTCACTGTCTCAATAGCTTACTCATGCCTGCTTATTCAACTGCTTGTTCTCTGGATAATTAGTTGCTTATTTGGTTCCTAGTTAAGGTGTATTATTGCTTATTTAGCTTCTTCATAGCTTAAAACTGCTTAATCTCTCACATCTGAGGGATGAATGTTGCATTTCCTTGTTCAAAGTTTCATACAGGTTGCCAAAAAGGGTGTTTGGCACACCAAGTGGTTTAGCATTAGAAAACTGTTTTGACCATTTGGTTTGTTCAAACAACCTTCAGTTGCCAATTTGAGTAGATGTAAAACAAAATATTAGACTTTCTAATGGTTCATTAGTAATGGAGTAGGATTCCCAGGCTGCTCCTTTTGATCACTGTCCCACATCAGTTAACTCATTAGGTTTAGATTTAGATACCTTATTGTTGCTAGCCTTGTTTTATGTTAGTTCAAAGTTGATTTCATTTAATTCATAACATCTGTCTTTGACTTTGTGTGGTCAAACATCACCACAACCACCCATTGCATACCCTTGCTGTATCAGTCACCCTTTTTGATCCAATAAGCTGCTGAACCATCAGCAGTCATCTAAGCTTGTTGAATTTCTTTGATTTTGCTTGAATCATGATTTATGATTAATGATACTAGCTGTTAGTATGTTTTTGAGATTGTGTTTTGTTTGATTATGCCTTTGTTCTAGCTTTTAAGCTTATGCCAAGCCTGCCCTGCACCAGGTCCAACTCCCCCATTTCATAAGCTCTTCCCAAGGCCTGTAGTGGTCCCCACAAGCCACTTCTTGGCTCATTTGAGAGCTTACCACCCCAGCTTGCTACTTCAATTCTTACAATGAGCTTATGAGCTCATTAGATAAGCTGTAAAAGGCTTGGAAGTAGCCTGCAGGCCTGTTTGGCTGCTGTGGGCTTTGGATTTGCTTGTTTGCATTATTCAGCTTATCCAAGTTATTTCTCTTGTTGTTTTAGCTTGTTTTAAGTCCCTTTTATCTGTTCTCACCTTATTCCATCCTTGGCTCAGTCCTTGTAGCTTTTTATTAGCTTTTACATTGCCTTAAAGTCCTAATAAGCTAATGTATTAATATGCCAAGCAAATAAGCTGTCACATTGCTCATTTTTGTGAACCAAAGAAAGTTCCTTTACAAAAGTTCATCATTTTCAGTAGTAATTAGTTTTGACAAAAGAAAAATCCAAAAAACCAAATTTAATTTTTAGTGATAGCTTCTATTTAACATAATTTAGCTTTTCAATTTTTCTTTTTAAATTTTTGACAAGTACTTGTATGTTTTTATATTTTTATTAAATTCCTAATATATTAAAGTATTTATAGGAATTTTTTCAGATTTTTATCCTTCCATTTAGTATTTATTATAATTAGTATTAGTTTATTAATAATTAAGTAATATTAGATAATTAATTAGGTTTATTAATTTTTACTTAACCACAGTACTTTTTTATATTTTTCCTAGGTTTTATATGTCATAAAATAATTTTAGGAAATTTTTCATAATTTTCACTGTTCATTTTCTATTTTTCTTAATTTAATTTAGTTTTAAGTAATTAATAAATAGTAATTAATTAATAATAAATAGAGAAAAAGTAAGAAAAATATATTTTTAGTTTTAAAATTACTTTTATATTATTTTAGAATTTTTAGAATTAAATTTTCATTTTTCTAGCTCAATTTCATAATTAGTGTAATTTAAATATTATTAATTACTACTTAAATAGTAATTAATTAAATAGTGTAAAAATTATTTTTTTTTTCTAAAAATTTTCTTTTATCATTAGGATTGTAAAAATGTAATTTTCACATTCGTAGGTATTTTATTTCACAAAAACTCGCGTTTTATTTCGTACGCCAACGTAACTTTAATTCAAACGCTTACGTTTTTAAGTATATCTGATTATCAGTAAATGTTAATATAGTATTTCTAAGTTATTTTTATTCCTCATCTCGTAGCGTAATCATTCACAACCCCTTTCTGTCCAAATTCACCCGATCACAAACCCGTTTTGATTACAATCC
Source organism: Artemisia argyi (assembly GCA_030686995.1). Taxonomy (NCBI): domain Eukaryota; kingdom Viridiplantae; phylum Streptophyta; class Magnoliopsida; order Asterales; family Asteraceae; genus Artemisia; species Artemisia argyi. The sequence goes on along the minus strand of CM060686.1, from coordinate 103,730,827 downwards.
ACACCTCGTCGGGACATAACGACCCGGGGAAGCCACTATACTTCAACGGAGATTGATTCTAGGCAGTTTGACTTGGTTGACCATTCCCTGGTCGATTTAGGTTGACCGTTTGGGACCGATCATATATTATATAGTAGTTTATCGAAGTGATCCGCGTAAAATACGGATCACCCGAGTCGTTTCCCAGTGAAGGCGAATGGAATCAAGAATATTCATTCGTGAAACCATGAATTGAAAAGTGAAAAAGTGAAAATAGCAATCAAGATATTCAAGTAATCACAAACAATTATGAAATATGCAAAGAGTACAAGCTAATTATGCACCTAAGTTAAAAACGTAAAAACGGAAATGCAACCGCGTTATTTAAAACGTAACGTTTATTGAAAAATGATCCTACAAACTTGAAAATATTTTCTAAAAATATTAAACTAATAAAATGAATTTCCAGAAAAAGAAAAAATATTTTTTTGACTTTTCTTTTATTTTCTATGAATTAATATTGATTTTTAGAATTTAAAATGAATTAAAAATAAAGAAAAACAGAAAAATAAAGTGGAAAAATGAAAATTTAATTCTAAAAATTCTAAAATATTATAAAAGAATTTCTAAAAATATTTTTGAATTTTTCACAACCTTTTCTGAATTTTTATTGATTTTTGGTATTTAAAAACTATTTAAAATTGAATAAAATCAAAAAGAAATTTAGAAAAATAGTAAAAAGGCTCAGAAAAATCTAGAAAAATTTCAGAAAATCTAAAATATTAAAAGAAACTCAGAGAAAAATTTTGAAAACAAAATGAATAGTAAAACTGCTTATTCTTATGAAACTGCTTATCACAAGTGCTTAATAATAAGCACTTGTGATCCAATATGTTTGAAACTTAAAACTCAAGCTACAAATGTACTGATATGCTCAGAAAATGCAGTGGATAACCAAATAATAGCTCAAAATACCACAAAAGCTCAAAAATACAGCAATAAGCTCACAATAAGCTCACACTAATTATCAGAACTAGCATAGACAGAAACAGAAGCAAAATGGTGATGCACAACAATGATTCTACTCAAATACAACTCAGAAGAACAATCATTTCACAAATTCAGGCTAAGAAATAAAATTGCAAGCCTATAATCGCTAGCAGACCTCTGTCTCACTTAAGCAAATCAACTGGTTGAATAAGCTGACTAGTTAAGCTCTAAACTCACAGATTATGGGGGCAAAAGTGTCACTATTATGCTAAGATATAAAATCAAGCAAATCTAGTATCTAAACTAATCCTAAACTACTCCAAAATCATTCAAGTTCAGCAGACCTCAAACTAATTCCCAATGCAACAGTTGACTATTAGAGATACAATCTAGCTATGACTTTTTCCAATCTTAAGCTACTAAATCTACTTTGATTTATTGTTATAAGCTATGATCAAACTATTTAAAGCTATTTTAATCTAAAATGCAGCTATAACTAAAATTATACTAACAGATTTCTACTACTTCTAACAGTTAATTAGAATTTAAACTAACTTTGACTTATTAGTGAATGGCTAACTGTTTTAATGCACTAAATCTCTAAAATTACTCTAAATCAGCCTATGTGTAACAATTTAACAACAATTAATCAACAACTATCCACAATAGAATGCTGATCCAAACACCCCTTTATCCTGATAGATTACACTAGAATCAATGAAATTACAATATTTCTCAACTCAGGTGATCTGATAAGCTGTAGTATCTCAAATTTCTACAAATTCAGCAAACAACTTCAATCAACTTCTACTACTACTCAAAATCTCAGTTCCACAGATATGACAGATAATCAATCCAACACAAATACAAGCAACTCAATAGATCTAATGAAATATCATTCTTACATTTAGCCACTTGAATCCAAATTCACAATGATACACTATAAGATCTAACAGATAATGACAGATCACAGATCTAAGCAAAGGCAGTTACTCAAATTAAACTAATGAACACAGATCTACAAACTAAAACTAATAAGACACACAACAATCAATACTAATCTGTTAAAACAAACTTAGAATCACAAAAACTCAAACTCAGATATAACTACAACATAACAGCAACCTAATTCAATGAAACAGTAATATATAAAACTTCAGCTATATTTAGTGGAATTGAAATAAGATACTCACAAAGCAATTTCCCCTCAGCATCAATTGAGGGGATTCACTATGCTTGCCTATCTTTTAGATAAGCAGGTCCTTCCATTTCTGACCTAGCTATCCACTCCACATCAGCAAACTCAGGATTTATACCTTCTTTGATTGAAACAGTACAAGTACACCACAAGCTATATTAGCTTGCATATACTGTATATAAGCTGAGAGCAGCTTATCGAAGACCTAATTCACAAATACTTTTAAACATTTTTTTTTTCTGATTTTTATTCATTTTTCTTCTTTTCTGTAAATGATGAGAAATTGGAATGATTTTTAACAAAAACTAACTAACAATAACTACTAAATTTAAGCTAAAGTACAACAAATTTAAAAGAAAAATATTAATAAGAATTGAGGAAAATGCAGAAATCAGTAAACTAAAACTTTTATTAAAACTCAATAAGAAATTACAAATACTATACTAGTTACAATAAAAATTCAACAGCATAACACTACTCTAAAAATTACATACTAAATAAGCTAAAATGAGACCTATTTATAACTGAGGTGAAGGGGTTGGGTCTTCAAATGCCAAGCTGGCAATCCACAACTCAGTGTGCTTCTTCTAATCATTCACAACCCTCTAATCATTATTGTGTTTCTTTGATCTCATAATAGCCCTTGGATGATTAATTGATACGTGGCTTGTCCAATCATACCCTGCCATCTGTCTCAATCGTGTGCTATATTCTCTGTCCTTGTCAGAGCATCTAGAAGGCGAATCCAATGAGAAGAATGATGTGTTACGCCCAATAGTACTCTGCCAAGTGTCCCTGAGCGCTAATACTCTCACTTGTCATGTCCTGTGCACGTGGTGTGGCTTCTAGAAGCCTAATGATGGGTAAATAATTGGGTAATCTTTCGGGAATTGGGTAATTGTGGGTAAATGGGAATTAGGGTTCATGAGGTTTGGGGGTTCTGGGTTTGTGGTAAAAAGAGGGAAAAGGGTGCGTTTATTTATTATGGCTTTGACCCTGTATTTTGACTTTTGACCGGTTATAAAAGTTAATCATGTGGTGGGCTTTTGGGCTTTGGGTAAATAAAATGATATTGGGCTTGGTTATAGTTTTGTGACCTTGGGCTCAAGTAAAATTGAATTGGATCAGGCTTGATATTGTAATAATGACATGAAAATTACAAGGACCAAATTTTAATTTCTCAAAAATCCAAGGGCTGATTTTTTCAACTTTCAAAAGTATAGTGCAAGGACTAATTCTGCCAATCTTGAATAAATGAAGGACTCATGTTGACTTTTGGATCCCAGCTTTGACTATTTGACCATCTTCCACTCTCGTGCCCGTTTTTGCGGTATTTGCTTGATTTTTCGTCTTTTTGTGAATAATCCGTACCTGCATGTTAACAACATAAAAACACATGTTTCCTTGGCATTTGTTAGCTCATTTAGTCAATTTGGGTCGGTATTTGGCCAAAAAATGGTGTGTGAATTAACACATACCAAAATCCCCCAGACTAAGATATTGTCGTGTCCTCACGCAATGTGATCAATTCACGCTTTTGGGATAAATAATTTCAAAACTCTTCCTACTAACTTTGTAAAGTAGCAAGGAGGTTCGAAAGAAGTAATAAAATCATTTATTCCCGAGAACGCTCCGTTTTCCAAAATTTTTTCTTTATTCCATTTATTCCACTTATACTTCCTATTTTTTGGACTTTTCACTTTATACTTGTGTCGGTTTGTTGAAGTTTCATTATTTTGCAATAATTATTAGGGTCAACGAGTAGAAACACTTCTATTAAAAAGCGACCATACGGATAAAAATCGTCATCCTTGATTCTTCACGAGTCCCCAAACTAAGCGTATAAACGAGATCACAGCTTATCTACAAATTAGATGCTAACACTACTCATAAAAGTTACTTGTGGAAACTCCTTACTCCCATATCCTAGGTTTTATATCTCAATATTTTATTTTGTTGAGAAATGAATTGCTTCATATTTTCTCGTTTCAATAATTTTTAGTCCGATAGTGACACCTAAGTTTAAACAATAAGTAGTTATTCTTTTTCTCTTAAGAACCACTGCAATAGAAATTTGGTCCACATCAAGGAATTTTTGGTACATGCAATATCATAAGTATAAGTTGTGGAGTACTACACGTGCACCTCATGTGTCTAATTTAGAATCATCCACATGCACCTCACGCGCCAACAACTTATTTACATTCAAGCTCTTATTCATACAACTTTCAACTTTTACTTTTTTTTTCATTTTTCTCATATTTTCACTTTTTTTTTCTTTATACTTTTCACTTTTTTTCATACATCAATGGAAGCTTATCGGGTAGCTCCAAAACCACATAGATAATCAACTTTTGACTTTTTCACTTTTGCTCTTATTTTTTATGTTCCTTGATATGTACCCAACTTTTAAAGCAAAAATTCTCTTAAGAAAACAAAGAACTAAATATTATTCAAACCGAAATACCACTAATTAACCTAGAACATCTATTATATATGGGTGACGTATCTGATGGGAGTAAAAAGCCACAAGTACCTCTCATGAGCTCTAAAGAGAACCACTACTCCATGTTTAGCATCTAACTTCTAAATAAACTCTATCATTTCTCGCTCTTCGCAATTTAAGATTCCAAATAATGAAACCAGCGAATACGTAGCCGATAATCAGCCACGCATATATAAAGTCAGATACGGAAACTTGCAAATTCTAGAAGAAGAATTCGCGTTTTCTAGCTCCTGATGTAAAAGACTAGCGAAAGCTTTTAAGCTGCGCATGTATAAAGTCAAGTACAAGAACTTGCAGATTCTTAAGAAAGAATTCGCATTTTATAGCTCCTGGTGTACAAAACTAGCACAAGCTTATATGATTATCATTGGTTAAGGGAACAAGCTAGGGCTCAACACGCCCGGTCAAGTCAAGATATTTATTCCTACTCTAGCCAGCAAGAAAGTCAACAAGGTGTCAAAACACTTATTCAAACTTTATTATATTTTTGCACAACTTTTTCAACTTTTTTTTCACATCTTTTTATACTTTTTCATTGCTTTTTCTTTCAAAATTTTTGAAAATTTTCAATTTTTTTTTTTTTTTATTTTTTGTGGAAAAACGGAGTTGCGAGAGTGCACGACATTGTGAAAATTTGCAAGGTTAAAACTGAATCGAAGATTCACCCTCCCCCAGACTAGAATGAAACATTGTCCTCAATGTTTTACGGGTTAAGGTAATCCTAACAAAATTCTAGGCCGTTTATTAATTATGCCAAAGAAAACGTTAGTCGATAAGATTCACGGATATAGGATTTCCAATAAGCACCAATGAATGAAACTCGAGCGGAGAGAAGATAACGAGAACGAGAGTTATCATAAATCGCGGACAATCCTAACAAACATCACAAAAAACCACGGAACACAAGAGTAGAAGAGGCACCCCCTCTTCACGTTATTCGTTTGAAAATAGAAAATAAGAAGATGAAATTAGATAAGCATGGGTTGCCACCCACGAAGCGCTTTGTTTTTGATAACCGAGTCACGTAGCTTGACTCGATCCCCGAATTCATTAGTCCTTGGGGAAAGTTTGGAGATCCGGGACTACCATGGTTGGTACATCCCCTCCAAAGTAATGTTTTAAACGGTGACCATTCACCTTAAAGTTGGGACCATCGGGTTGAGCTAACTCAATGGTACCATAAGGGAAAATTTGGGTTATTGTGAATGGTCCAGACCAACGGGTTTTAAGCTTACCCGAGAAAATCTTTAAACGAGAGTTAAAAAGTAGCACTTGATCACCAACGTTAAAAACGCGGTCTTTGATCTTGGCATCATGGATTCTTTTTGTTTTCTCTTTATAAATCAAAGAATTCTCGTAAGCTTGATCACGGAGTTCGACTAACTCATTCAATTGAACTTTTCTGTGATCACCCGCGGTTTTTAAGTCAAAGTTGGCATGTTTAAGGCCCAGCAGGCCTTGTGCTCTAATTCGATGGGCAAATGACAAGCTTTCCCGTAAACCAGTTTATATGGTGTACACCCAATGGGAGTTTTGTAAGCGGTCCGGAAAGCCCATAATGCATCTTCTAATTTATCGGCTCAAGAGGCACGGTGCTCTCCTACTGTCCTTTCTAGCATACGTTTTAAACCACGATTGGAAACCTCAACTTGACCACTCGTTTGTGGATGATAAGTCGTGGAAAGACGATGTGTGACACCATATTTAAGCATTACTTTGGTAAATTGGTCATTACAAAAATGGGTCCCACGATCGCTTATAATGGCTCGAGGTGCACCAAATCGGGCAAAGAGACTTTTTAAGAACTTAACAACAACTCGGGCGTCATTGGTGGGGAGCGCCTTCGCTTCAACCCATTTTGATAAGTAATCGACGGCCACGAGAATGTACTTGTTTCCTCTAGATGACGGGAATGGCCCCATGAAATCGATGCCCCAAACGTCAAAAATTTCACAAACTTGAATCGCATTTTGCGGCATTTCATCTTTTTGAGAAATTTTCCCTTGACGTTGGCAAGAATCACATGTTTTCACCAATTCATGGGCATCCCGATATATCATCGGCCAATAGAAGCCGGAATCGAACACTTTCTTTACGGTGAAGTTGGCACTATGATGTCCCCCCGTGGGTCCACTATGGCATGCCTTAAGAATTTTAACGGCTTCCGTACCGTGAACACACCACCGGATCACTTGATCCGCACAGACTTTGAACAAATAGGGGTCGTCCCAAAAATAATGTTGGACATCTTTAAAGAATTTCTTCTTTTGCTGGGACGACAACCCTTTCCTAATGAATTTCCCCGCATGGTAATTCGCAAAATCGGCGAACCATGGGGTACTTTGGTCAAGTTTAGTCACACTCCCAAGTGTCTCGAGAGGAAAAGTTTCGGTGATTTCCTTATTCTCGAGAACACTTTGATGGGGGTTCTCAAGTCGTGAAAGGTGATCAGCAGCAAGATTTTCAGCTCCTTTCTTGTCTCGTATTTCGACGTCAAATTCTTGGAGCAAAAGAACCCACCGCATTAAGCGTGGCTTAGCATCTTGCTTCGCCATTAAGTATTTAAGGGCTGAGTGATCCGTATACACTATGCACTTTTTAAGTAGCAAATAAGGTCTGAATTTTTCAAAAGCATAGACAACCGCTAACATCTCTTTTTCGGTAGTCGTGTAGTGATGTTGGGCGTCATTCATGGTCTTACTTGCATAGTGTATCGGTTGAAAGTATTTAGTCTTACGTTGCCCCAGAACTGCACTAATGGCATAATCACTTGCATCACACATTAGCTCAAATGGTAAGTTCCAATCGGGGGCAACTAAGATTGGTGCCTCCGTTATCTTCTTCTTTAAAACATTAAATGCATCGACGCATTCATTTGTGAAGTTAAACGGAGCTCTTTCTCTAAAAGGTGGGTCAGAGGTCGGGCTATTTTGGAGAAGTCTTGAATAAAACGTCGGTAAAAGCCAGCATGACCAAGGAAACTTCGGATTCCTTTGACGGTAGTCGGATGAGGTAATTTAGCAATAACATCGACTTTTGTACGATCCACCTCAATCCCAGATTTGGATATCTTATGGCCGAGGACTATACCCTCTTTAACCATGAAGTGGCACTTCTCCTAATTTAGAACTAAATTAGTGTTTTCACACCGAATTAGCATACTTTCCAAATGGGAGAGGCAAGAGTCGAAAGAATTTCCATAAACGGAGAAGTCGTCCATGAATACTTCCATGGTTTTTGCAATCATATCGGAGAAAATGGCCATCATACACCGTTGAAACGTGCCTGGAGCGTTACATAAGCCAAAGGGCATTCTACGATAGGCAAACGTTCCATACGGGCAAGTAAAAGTGGTCTTTTCTTGATCCTGGGGATCAATGGGAATTTGAAAGTACCCAGAAAAGCCATCCAGAAAATAATAGAACTCATTTCCCGCTAAACGTTCAAGCATTTGGTCCATAAAAGGGAGCGGGAAATGGTCTTTACATGTCGCATCGTTCAACTTGCGATAGTCGATACAAACTCTCCATCCGATCACAAGTCGAGTCGGTATAAGCTCATTATCATCATTTTTCACAACAGTGATTCCGCCCTTCTTTGGTACACAATGAACCGGGCTAACCCACGAACTATCCGAGATCGGATAAATCATTCCAGCGTCAAGGAGTTTAACAACTTCCTTTTTGATCACTTCGTGGATTTGTGGATTAACCCGTCGTTGTTGTTGGACGGAAGCTTTGTGATTTTCTTCAAGTAGAATCTTATGAGTACAAAATCGAGGTTCGATTCCCTTAATATCGGATATTTGCCAAGCAATCGCACTTTTATGCTTCCGAAGCACATCTAAGAGTCGAGTCTTCTCCTCATCTTTTAGGCCTTTTGATATTATAACCGGTAATTTATCATTTTTTCCAAGTATGCGTATTCGAGATGAGGAGGCAAATCCTTGAGCTCGAGCTCCGGAGGATTCTCTATTTACGGCTTAACTTCTTTTACGTCTACCATTTTTAAGTCCATCGGAGGGGAAGGAACAATCGGGTTTTCATTTAACAATTTCTCATTTAATAAAATGTCCCCCTCCAGATCAAAGTTATTATTATCAATTTCCGGTGAAAATGATTCATTTGAAAGACAAGCATTAATTTCTTCCCAAGTGAGATCACTTCCCTCAAACGGAGTGAGGGAAGGGGAAGAATCGGAGACGATCGGTTCAAAAGAAGGAGTGAGATTGCCACTCGAAGCATTGTCGGTGAAACCAAGAAATTCTTGAGAAAACTCCTTCGTAAGTTCATCAATAACATCAATACGGTTGACGGAAGAAACATAGTAATCGGAGGAGTATCTCGCGGTTTGATCAAGGTTAAAAGTGACGGCTTCATTTCCAACACGTAAGGTAATCTCCTCGTCGTAAACATCAATTAAGGCACGACCGGTCCTTAGGAATCCTCTCCCGAGAATGAGAGGAACCCGTGGATCGGCATCGAAATCAACAACCACAAAATCCGCAGGGAAATGAAATTTCCCAACATTGACAAAAATATCCTCAGCTATGCCAATTGGACGAGACGTAGATCGGTCAGCAAGCTCGAGGGTCATAAGCGTCGGTGTCAAGTTAGGAAGAGACAACTTTTTCCATATCGACAATGGCATAAGGTTAATGCTAGCACCAAGATCGGCCAAGCCGAAGCATTGAACCATACCCGGAAAATTGCACGGTATAAGAAACTTGCCAGGGTCTTCGAGCTTTTCGGGTAGCTTTTTAAGAAGAACCGCTGAGCAATTCTCGTTCATTTGAGTCCTTGACATTTCAAAAAGCTTTTCTTTATTATTCAAAAGACCTTTTAGCATCGAAGCAAATTTTGGCATCAAAAGTATAGCATCCGTGAGACTTATGTCAAAGTGTAACTCTTGAAAAATCTGATAGAACTTTTCCATTTGGTTTTTATCCTTCTCGCGGTGCTTTTGTTCGTTTAAGCGTGACGGATATGGCAACTTTGTTTTAACCGGTGTTTCCTTTTCATTATCATTAACAACCTTTTTCTTTCCTTTAGACGTCGGGACCACCAGAGGTTGGATGTCTTCGGTCCTTCCGTTATTAATAGGAATTTCCGTATCCGTTGTCACCTCGGGTTCACGGGCGACTACCTTTGGAGGTAGAGAAGAAGAGGTAGTCAGAGCCGTCGGTCCTTCATAAGTAACACCACTCCTTGTTATGATCGCTTTTGCATCGCCCCTCGGGTTAGCGATCGTGTTGCTTGGCAACGTTCCAGAGCCCGAGGGTCGATCATTTAAACGCTTGTTAATATCATTGATTTGAGTTGCAAACAATCTCATTGTTTCATCTTGTTTAGCAATTAAAGCTTGTTGACTCTGAATCAATTGTTTAATCAACTCTTCCGTGGGCGTCGGATTTGGAATAACAGCTTGATTTTGATTATTGAAATTTTGCCCACGGTTTTGAAAATTGCCATTGTTTTGATTTCCATGATTATTATTCTGAAAATTCCCATTATTTTGAAAATTGTTCCCTTGAGGCGGGCCTTGGTGGTAATTTCCCCGGTTTTGATTTTGTTGAAAATTCTGATTTTGTCCTTGAAAACCATTATTTCCGCGGTTGTGATTTTGATTGTTATTGAATTGATGATTACGGTTTTGCACATTGTTATTCTGATTCACTTGATTAGGTTGATTAAACCCGGGTGGTCTAAGGTAATGGCTCGAACGGTAATTGAGAAGACTTCGATCTCCTTGAAGAGGTGGGTAACCATTGCCACCCATGTTTGCAGCATACACATTCTCTTGAGCAAAAGAGCCAGTAGTCGGACACTCATAATACGGATGTGGACCACCACAAGTAATACAACCTTGATTAACGGCATTGACTTGTTGACTTGATTTTTCCATAGACATTGCATCAACTTTCTTTGTTAAAGCTACAATCATACTTATCAATTCATCATTATTTTTACCATTATTAGACACTTGTGGTTTATTTCTTGACATTCTAACACGAGCCTTATTTTCAATTATCGTGAAAGCATCATTCGTGTTCCTAGCCAACAAGTTCCCACCCGCAGCAGAGTTAAGTGAATCTTGGTCAGCATGACATAACCCATTATAAAAAGTATCAATCTGCTGAAGGTCGGTGAACCCATGGTTCGGACATTTTTCCTTTAAATCTTTGAACCGGTCCCAAGCTTCACTAAACGACTCATCAAAAGCTTGTTGGAACCGAAAGATTTGAGAACGTAGGTTAGAAGTTTTAGAGGGAGGATAGAAATAATTCACAACCTTGGAAGCGAGATCATTCCAAGTGTGAATCGAATTGGGCGGTTCCTTTTCCAGCCAAGTCCGGGCTGCTCCTTTTAAGGAGAAAGGAAATAACTTCAATTTCACCACATCGTGAGGAACTTGGTTCATTCTTATGGTCTCAGCGATGTCGGTGAAATTTCTGATGTGAGCATAAGGATCTTCTTGATCGAACCCGTGATCAAATTGAGTAATCCGTGATTGATCTCGAAGTTGGCATTGATGTCCGGAATCACAATAGCTCTCCTCACACCATTGAATGGTGATTGGAGTTGTTCTTCCATCGGACGTGGATCAAATGCCGGTTGTTGTCCCATCGGCGGGATAACATTGTGCTGCGGACCACCCATCGGCGGGGGTCCGTTGTGTTGTTCGTTTTGGTTCATCTCCTCGTCGTCAAGGAAATGAACCCGACTAGTATGTCGTAAAACCCGCTCGTGGTTAGAGAACGGAGACGTAAGATTCTCAAAAGAAGAGCGGGTGTGCATACACCACGAGCAAAATCAAAAAGAAAATGAAAAAGAAAAGAGAAAAGAAAATCTTTTTGTTTTTTATATTTTTATCTCAAAAACTTTTTATTTATTTTGTTTTTCTTTTCTTAAAATGTAACGTTAATTGAAAACCGTTTCTTTCAAAAACCACTCGCGACGAGACAGGAGAGAAGCATGGATCTCTCTTCAGCTAGCAATTTAATGTCTTAGCTTCCGTATTTTCCGCTTAATCGGTTGTAGTAATTGAATTAATCCGATAAACAACTAATTTTACGTTTTCATTATATTGTGAGACTTTTTTGGTTTACAACGCCCTCCCTTCAACGGCAGAGTCGAGGCTGTAACTTTTATTATTTTTTTGGTATTTTTGTAAACACTTTAGGAAAAGTGTTTTGAATTTTTCAATTTTTATAGAAATATATATACAAAGTAGATGAAGGCTTAACAAAACACGATTTTTCAAAACGATATTCAGAAACTCACTTCGACCTTCCTCGGCAGCGGCGCCAAAAATTGATTCATGTGAAAACCAACTTATATATTATATAGTAGTTTATCGAAGTGATCCGCGTAAAATACGGATCACCCGAGTCGTATCCCAGTGAAGGCGAATGGAATCAAGAATATTGATTCGTGAAACCGTGAATTGAAAAGTGAAAAAATGAAAATAGCAATCAATATATTCAAGTAATCACAAACAATTATGAAATATGCAAAGAGTACAAGCTAATTATGCACCAAAGTTAAAAACGTAAAAACGGAAATGCAACCGCGTTATTTAAAACATAACGTTTATTGAAAAATGATCCTACAAACTTGAAAATATTTTCTAAAAATATTAAACTAATAAAATGAATTTCCATAAAAAGAAAAATATTTTTTTGACTTTTCTTTTATTTTCTATGAATTAATATTGATTTTTGGAATTTAAAATGAATTAAAAATAAAGAAAAATAGAAAAATAAAGTGGAAAAATGAAAATTTAATTCTAAAAATTCTAAAATATTATAAAAGAATTTATAAAAATATTTTTGAATTTTTCACAATCTTTTCTGAATTTTTATTGATTTTTGGTATTTAAAAACTATTTAAAATTGAATAAAATCAAAAAGAAATTTAGAAAAATAGTAAAAAGGCTCAGAAAAATCTGGAGAAATTCCAGAAAATCTAAAATATTATAAGAAACTCAGAGAAAATTTTTGAAAACAAAATGAATAGTAAAACTGCTTATTCTTATGAAACTACTTATCACAAGTGCTTAATAATAAGCACTTGTGATCCAATATGTTTGAAACTTAAAACTCAAGCAACAAATGAACTGATATGCTCAGAAAATGCAGTGGATAACCAAATAATAGCTCAAAATTCCACAGAAGCTCAAAAATACAGCAATAAGCTCACAATAAGCTCACACTAATTATCAGAACTAGCATAGACAGAAACAGAAGTAAAATAGTGATGCACAACAATGATTCTACTCAAATACAACTCATAAGAACAATCATTTCATAAATTCAGGCTAAGAAATAAAATTGCAGGCCTATAATCACTAGCAGACCTCTGTCTCACTTAAGCAACTAAACAGGTTGAATAAGCTGACTAGTTAAGCTCTAAAGTCACAGATTATGGGGGTAGAAGTGTCACTATTATGCTAAGATATAAAATCAAGCAAATCTAGTATCTAAACTAATCCTAAACTACTCCAAAATCATTCAAGTTCAGCAGACCTCAAACTAATTCCCAATGCAACAGTTGACTATTAGAGATACAATCTAACTATGACTTTTTCCAATCTTAAGCTACTAAATCTACTTTGATTTATTGTTATAAGCTATGATCAAACTATTTAAAGCTATTTTAATCTAAAATGCAGCTATAACTAAAATTATACTAACAGATTTCTACTACTTCTAACAGTTAATTAGAATTTAAACTAACTTTGACTTATTAGTGAATGGCTAACTGTTTTAATGCACTAAATCTCTAAAATTACTCTAAATCAGCCTATGTGTAACAATTTAACAACAATTAATCAACAATTAATCAACAACTATCCACAATAGAATGCTGATCCAAACACCCCTTTATCCTGATAGATTACACTAGAATCAATGAAATTACAATATTTCTCAACTCAGGTGATCTGATAAGATGTAGTATCTCAAATTTCTACAAATTCAGCAAACAACTTCAATCAACTTCTACTACTACTCAGAATCTCAGTTCCACAGATATGACAGATAATCAATGCAACAATTTCCCCTCAGCATCAATTGAGGGGATTCACTATGCTTGCCTATCTTTTAGATAGGCAGGTCCTTCCATTTCTGACCTAGCTATGCACTCCACATCAGCAAACTCAGGATTTATACCTTCTTTGATTGAAACAGTACAAGTACACCACAAGCTATATTAGCATGCATATACTGTATATAAGCTGAGAGCAGCTTATTGAAGACCTAAGTCACAAATACTTTTAAACATTTTTTTTCCGATTTTTATTTATTTTTCTTCTTTTCTGTAAATGATGAGAAATTGGAATGATTTTTAACAAAAACTAATTAACAATAACTACTAAATTTAAGCTAAAGTACAACAGATTTAAAAGAAAAATATTAATAAGAATTGAGGAAAATGCAGAAATCAGTAAACTAAAACTTTTATTAAAACTCAATAAGAAATTACAAATACTATACTAGTTACAATAAAAATTCAACAGCATAACACTACTCTAAAAATTACATACTAAATAAGCTAAAATGAGACCTATTTATAACTGAGGTGAAGGGGTTGGGTCTTCAAATGCCAAGCTGGCAATCCACAACTCAGTGTGCTTCTTCTAATCATTCACAGACCTCTGATCATTATTGTGTTTCTTTTATCTCATAACAGCCCTTGGATGATTAATTGATACGTGGCTTGTCCAATCATACCCTGCCATCTGTCCCAATCGTGTGCAATATTCTCTGTCCTTGTCAGAGCATCTAGAAGGTGAATCCTATGAGAAGAATGATGTGTTACGCCCAATAGTACTCTGCCAAGTGTCCCTGAGCGCTAATACTCTCACTTGTCATGTCCTGTGCACGTGGTGTGGCTTCTAGAAGCCTAATGATGTGTAAATAATTGGGTAATCATTGGGGAATTCGGTAATTATGGGTAAATGAGAATTAGGGTTCATGAGGTTTGGGGGTTCTGGGTTTGTCGTAAAAAGAGGGAAAAGGGTGCGTTTATTTATTATGGCTTTGACCCTGTATTTTGACTTTTGACCGGTTATAAAACTTAACCATGTGGTGGGCTTTTGGGCTTTGGGTAAATAAAATGATATTGGGCTTGTTTATAATTTTGTGACCTTGGGCTAAAGTAAAATTGTATTGGATCAGGCTTGATATTGTAATAATGACATGAAAATTACAAGGACCAAATTTTAATTTCTCAAAAATCCAAGGGCTGATTTTGTCAACTTTCAAAAGTATAGTGCAAGGACTAATTATGCCAATCTTGAATAAATGAAGGACTCATGTTGACTTTTGGATCCCAGCTTGGACTATTTGACCATCTTCCACTCTCGTGCCCGTTTTTTCGGTATTTGCTTGATTTTTCGTCTTTTTGTGAATAATCCGTACCTGCATGTTCACAACATAAAAATACATGTTTCCTTGGCATTTGTTAGCTCATTTAGTCAATTTGGGTCGGTATTTGGCCATAAAATGGTATGCGAATTAACACATATCAGAACCAATTAGGTTGAAAGTAGGGCCGAGCAAACGGATCGTTTCGACCGGACCGACCGAGACCGATCGGATCAAAGGATCACCGGTCCGGTCAGTTCTAAAAACCGACCATTTTGCCTTCGTAGACTAGACCGAGACCGACCAGACCGAACACATTCCTTCTCAGTCTTGGTTTTTGGCTATTTCTGTCTCGGCCTTGGTCGGTCCGGTCCATTCTTCGACCGATGATCAGCCCTAGTTGAAAGTGTCATTTGACTCATCAAACTTAACTTAAATCATGAAAGTGAAAGCTCGGTTTAACTCACGTGAACTTTTAATGATTGATTTTTATAATCAACTGAAGTTTTGATATTTTAATTCTATAGTTAAGTTAAGCTTGGCAAGTTCGTACTACGTTGGGGAATACAAACATATAGCGGCTACACGAACTTTTCCAAATATAAAATTTTTACTTGATTTGAGTTTGTGTGACGATCTAAACTCAATTTTCCGTAGACTGGTTGACCAAATAGTTTGGCACCGTAACACGTTAACATAACAAACATTAAATGAAATTGTGTAGCGTAAATTGACTCGGTTACGTCCGAGATCTAACTAAGAAAACTTTATATTTAAATGATAATTTATATTGAATTACTCATTATAAATCTCAATATGATATGAAATTTTGATTATTAAAAATTTGATCAATATACCATTACTATTTTTAGTGTTTTGAAACCCGGGTCGACCTGGCCGGGTTAACCGGTTCGACCAGTTCTGGGAAAAAAAAGGGTAAAAAAACCCGGGTTTCTAAAATCAGGTTAACCGGTTAGACCCGCCGGGTTTAGAGCGACCCGGGTCAACTCGGTTCTCGAAACCCGGCCGGGTTTTTGTTTTTTCAAATTTTTTTAATAAAAACCCGGATTGACGCAGCGGTCGATGTCACAACTCGTAAAATTCTGGTCATTTCTCGAAGTTTTCAAAATCACTATTCATCAAAACACTATTCATCGTTTTACTATTCATCATTTTCGAGGTCAATTTGATATTCTGAGAAGCATTCAAAAATTTTACTATTCACCAAACACTATTCATTTCCGAAAAGAAAATACTATTCACGTGCATTGTTCATTTCATCGTAAATTTAGTTTATGAGTACTTAAATTCGCGTAACCGTATTGGTTCAGGTGCGAATTCATACATTATCATTAGGGACATTTCATACGGACTAGAAATAGTCTACATATCATCATAATAGCATGTGCATACTATACCACTCGTAGAATATTCATATTATTATTTTTAGTACGTTTTACGTTTATTTCTTTTAATTAAACGTTAACCCGCGATAAATAAATATAACCAACATATCTAAAAATCCCTATGATGGTTCCGATATATTTTTATATCCCTTATAACATCATAAAAGTTATAAAATTCATTTACCCAGTATTTTGGAAATTTATTTAATTTATATCGTAAGTTTATTAAAATTACGACGGTTTTCGTGGAAACTAAACGATAATTATCCAAACGCTCAATTTTTATACCCAACATATTTTTATCATTCTTATGACTTATTAAGTCCCGGTTAACTTCGTTAAAATTTAATTCTAGCAAACCCGGTACTCGATTATAACTAAACTAACTAAAAACTACAACTAATACTACAATAGAATTTACTAAGTTACCAAAACCGATTTTTCTTCTCTTTTTCTCATGTAAAACCGGCCACACAACCCCCCCCCCCCTCCTTCCCATGTCTTCACATTGACCAATTAATTACAACTTTACCCTAACTAGCTAAATATCCTCTAAGTATCAAAAACTCATTTTGCTACTTCATTTTCTCAAAAATAAAAATATCTAACTCATTCTTCTTCCTCTCCTCTCCAAAACCCACGACCCAAAATTGATTCAAGACCAAAATCCATTGATTTTTGAAGATCAAGCTATTTTCTAGTTCATATGGTGATCCTTGTTAGGGTTTTGTAATATAAACTCAAGGATTACAAGGTTTTCTTCATCTAAACAACTAACCCATTCAAAGTAAGTTTACAAAATTTATTTTCATCATTTCTTCAAGTATTTATATTGATCATATGGTTTTCATACAAGATCTCATGCATATGTTAGCTTATACCACTTCATTTTATAAACTATTAACTTATAAACCCTAGAAATGTTTATTTTGGATTTCCCTGTTAGATCCACTAGATTGATGATGTTTAAGAACCCATGACACCCTAATAAGGTCTATGGTAGGATTAGACTAGATTTGTGGTGATTGGAAGTGTTTTGGGTGGATTAGAAACTAGTTTAGAACACTAGAAATGGATTTGGAACAAGTTTATTTACCTACTGTCCCAAAATGGTAAACCCAGGAAACTCAGGAAATTTAAAGTACTTTTTGACGTAAGATTTAGAAAATACTTTCAAAAACGAAGTCGTAGGCGAAAGAACGGGTTAAAACGAGTTTATAACGAAGGAGATATGATTTTTGCAAGTTTATTGACGAAAACTATTTTTCTGAAAATACATGCTGTTGGACGTTTTTCGTCGGACAAAAAGAGGCTTTAGACGTAACCCGGAGGAGCCAAGCTTTCCAAAATATATTACTACATACTAAGACGTAACCGTGGATATAAAGAACAAGTAAAACGGACTTATAACGACAAAGATATTCACGTTTCAATATCGACAAAAACTCACTATAATTGGCAGCTTTTAATAGAAATAATAATAATACTACTTCTACGTACTAAATTCTAGATTTTCTAGAAATACTACTAAATTGCCGAAATTTATAACTAACGAAGTACTTATGCTTATGAGCTTATTTTTACGACCATTAGATGTTACTTCAAGGTTTTCAAGACGAAGTATATAACACTAACTTTCTATACATATATATTACGACAAGTTTACACAAGTCTAGTTAAGACTTATTATTTTTCTCAAGTATGGAATGTATTTTCATAAGCCTATAACTAGTATATTTTCAAGTTATGAGTGGTATAGTTAACATGTGCATGCATAATCTCTACATCATTTCATGATCTAAATTAGATCATATTCATTCATCATAGGTTGCGGTTGATTCAGTCCTTATTGTCCTTATCATTCCATTGCATTGTACTATCACTTCGAGGTGAGTCATAGCCCCGCTTTTACTCTTTTACTACTCGTTTTAAACTACTTGGGGGAGATACATGCTAAACTACTTGCTTACTTGTACATATACTCAAAACATCTATACTTGATTACATTGATTTTTTTTTACAACACTTATACTTGATTGCATTATACTTGATTTCATACATACATGATTGTGTTAAACTTAACTGCGTTATACTAAATTGTGATACTTCCAGTGGCCCCAAATTAAGTTGTTGGGTGACCATTGAGACTGCCAGTGGCTCTAAATTAAGTTGTTGGATGACCATTGAGACTATCTAGTGTCTCCAAATTAAGTTGTTGGATGTCCATTAGCTATGATACATCATACATGTGAGGTCTTCGGAGATGAAGTGTAGACTCAGGACTAATTGCTTAACTGTTTTAAAACAAACTCTATGAACTCACCAACCTTTGTGTTGACACTTTTAAGCATGTTTATCTTAGGTTTGTAAGGCGATAGCAGGTGTGTGGAGCTGAGAGTCTTAGGGCATGCTTTTGGAGACTTTCGCTTTTATCGTTTACCATTCGATATACTTTAAAAACTTATGTATTATTCTTCTTTGGGATCTTTGTTTTGTAAACTATGACTTTTATCTATTCGAATGGTAACTTTTCAAAACGTCTCATTTAGAGGTCGTTTTCTATATCTTGTACTTTGTGCCGTGAAGTAGCATCCCAATGACACTATCGTTCCGCTGCGATATTTTGGGGGTGTTACAGATTGGTATCAGAGACTTGGTTATAGAGAACTAGGTTGTTTTTAGAGCCTTGACTATAACTACATACATTTAGACTCTCCTCCCTATCTCCTTGCACTTTACATACACATACGCTTGCTGGTAATTTTTTTAGACCTACGCTATTAGATATTTTGTGGTACCAATGGGGAAGTCCCAAAATCTAGACAAGTCATCAGAAATATGGAGCTCGGTAATAACTGATTATTTAACTTAATCTTTTGACAGTTCTTGTTTGATGAGACATGAGACCGAGTTAAATAAAGGTTATTACTAAGCTGTAGAGATTTGATGATTTGCCCAAGGATGGGGGTTCTCTTGAGGATACTCTTGAGAAACCGTTAGAAACTAGACTTCCCAGTGACTTTAGCACTTAAGGGAGAATCCTTTGTTCCTTCGTACTGAGCGTGACATTCCCTAGATTCCCATTTAAGCAACGTCTACCACTGAGATATGTGTGCCTGGTGATATGTACACTTGTGAAAGGAAACATTTATAATTGTGGTGGCCAACATAATTATAAGTGCTTCACGACCCACGTGGACATATGACTATGTTTATGTAGATCGGTGTTGGCACAACTTAGGAAACAACTGGTGGCGTGGTATTATGTATGAGGATGTTAAGTATTGACTTCGGATAATCAACGGTTTTCCCTCATCTCTGACGTTCACTAAATGTCCTTCCTCTCAGGAAATCATGGCACCAAGGAGAGTGACTCGTAGCTCTGGTCGAGGAGGCGCAACACCAAGGGGTGGAAGGACTGGTGGACGTGGAGGTAGAGGAGCTGCTCATGACACTAGTAACCCTAGTAACGATGGTGGAAGAACTGGTGGACGTGGAGGTAGAGGAGGTGGTCGCGGCGTTGAAAACAATGATAACAACGACAGTGGAAATACTGATTTTGAAGCCATCATCGCTCGACAACTTCAAAACTTTCTCCCCACTATTGTCACTCAAGTTGGCGATCATATGAATAACTTGGCAAACCACGAAAGCGGAATTAACAACATCAATGGTGTAGGCCAGAATGGTAATGGCAACAACAACAATAGGACTGGATGTACGTATAAGGAATTTACGTCATGCAAGCCAATTGATTTCAATGGTGTAGGAGGTGCGTTGGTGTATACTCGATGGGTCAAAAAGATGGAGTCGGTGATCGACATTAGTAACTGTGCAGCACATCAAATGGTGAAGTATTCCGCGTGCTTACTGTCAGGAAAGGCATTGACATGGTGGAATATGCAGATTCAAGCTAGGGGTAGAGAGGCAGCTGTAGGTATGACATGGGATGATTTTAAGGCATTACTGAAGGAGGAATACTGCCCGGACAACGAGATGCAGAAGCTGGAGGATGAACTTTATCATCACTCTATGATAGGGGCTGGTCATGCAGCCTACACAGATCGATTCCATGAATTAGCCAGACTAGTTCCACATCTAGTTACCCCTGAGTCCAAGAGGATCGAGAGGTACATATATGGCCTTGTCCCAGAAATTCATGGGACTGTAAAAACAACTGAGCCTTCTACAATTCAGAGTGCAATATTGAGAGCAGGGACTCTGACAGATGAGATGGTTAGAAATGGAAGCTTGAGGAACAGTGATAAAAGGAAGGGAACAAGCGAGTCAAACAAGCAAATGGGCACAATAGCTGACAACAAAAGGGCAAGGACCTTTGCGGCGACTAGTTCTTGTCAGAGATAGTATTTAGGCCCGCATCCTAAATGTACGAAATGCAATTTTCATCACCAAAAGACTGTGCCCTGTCGTATGTGTGCAAATTGCAGACAGTCTGGTCATTATATAAACCAGTGTAGAGAACCAGTAAATGTGGGCAATATGACGAACAACCAAAGGACCTGCTACGAGTGTAACAGCCCGGATCACTTTCGGAACAACTGTCCTAAGTTGAAAAGGAATCTTAACCAAGGAGGCAATCGTCCAAACTTAGCAGCAGCAATTGAAGGGCCACGAGATGAGGCCAATGAGATTCCACCCGCACTTGGCAGAGCTTACTTCTTAGGAAATCCTATCACCCAACATGTCCGCGGTAGCATAACGGGTACATTCTCTTGAACAACTATCTTATTTTCGTAGCACTTAAGTCTTAGTATAGGACTTATACACAACATCGACTAATCTGAGACCTAGCATCATTAACCTTAGTCATATTGATAGTAGTTGATTTGATTAGTGTAAGCAATTCCAAAATCGAGCCAATCTTTCAATAGACCTTTTGCATTATCGAATCAGACCACTAGGCACATATGTGGAACAAATGAGCTGAACTTCGGGACGAAGTTCCTTTTAGGGTGGGAGACTGTCACAACTCGTAAAATTCTGGTCATTTCTCGAAGTTTTCAAAATCACTATTCATCAAAACACTATTCATCATTTTACTATTCATCATTTTCGAGGTCAATTTGATATTCTAAGAAGCATTCAAAAATTTTACTATTCACCAAACACTATTCATTTCCGGAAAGAAAATACTATTCACGTGCATTGTTCATTTCATCGTAAATTTAGTTTATGAGTACTTAAATTCGCGTAACCGTATTGGTTCAGGTGCGAATTCATACATTATCATTAGGGACATTTCATACGGACTAGAAATAGTCTACATATCATCATAATAGCATGTGCATACTATACCACTCGTAGAATATTCATATTATTATTTTTAGTACGTTTAACGTTTTACGTTTATTTCTTTTAATTAAACGTTAACCCGCGATAAATAAATATAACCAACATATCTAAAAATCCCTATGATGGTTCCGATATATTTTTATATCCCTTATAACATCATAAAAGTTATAAAATTCATTTACCCAGTATTTTGGAAATTTATTTAATTTATATCGTAAGTTTATTAAAATTACGACGGTTTTCGTGGAAACTAAACGATAATTATCCAAACGCTCAATTTTTATGCCCAACATATTTTTATCATTCTTATGACTTTATTAAGTCCCGGTTAACTTCGTTAAAATTTAATTCTAGCAAACCCGGTACTCGATTATATTTAAACTAACTAAAAACTACAACTAATACTACAATAGAATTTACTAAGTTACCAAAACCGATTTTTCTTCTCTTTTTCTCATGTAAAACCGGCCACACAACCCCCCCCCCCCCTCCTTCCCATGTCTTCACCTTGACCAATTAATTACAACTTTACCCTAACTAGCTAAATATCCTCTAAGTATCAAAAACTCATTTTGCTACTTCATTTTCTCAAAAATAAAAATATCTAACTCATTCTTTTTCCTCTCCTCTCCAAAACCCACGACCCAAAATTGATTCAAGACCAAAATCCATTGATTTTTGAAGATCAAGCTATTTTCTAGTTCATATGGTGATCCTTGTTAGGGTTTTGTAATATAAACTCAAGGATTACAAGGTTTTCTTCATCTAAACAACTAACCCATTCAAAGTAAGTTTACAAAATTTATTTTCATCATTTATTCAAGTATTTATATTGATCATATGGTTTTCATACAAGATCTCATGCATATGTTAGCTTATACCACTTCATTTTATAAACTATTAACTTATAAACCCTAGAAATGTTTATTTTGGATTTCCTTGTTAGATCCACTAGATTGATGATGTTTAAGAACCCATGACACCCTAAGAAGGTCTATGGTAGGATTAGACTAGATTTGTGGTGATTGGAAGTGTTTTGGGTGGATTAGAAACTAGTTTAGAACACTAGAAATGGATTTGGAACAAGTTTATTTACCTACTGTCCCAAAATGGTAAACCCAGGAAACTCAGGAAATTTAAAGTACTTTTTGACCTAAGATTTAGAAAATACTTTCAAAAACGAAGCCGTAGGCGAAAGAACGGGTTAAAACGAGTTTATAACGAAGGAGATATGATTTTTGCAAGTTTATTGACGAAAACTATTTTTCTGAAAATACATGCTGTTGGACGTTTTTCGTCGGACAAAAAGAGGCTTTAGACGTAACCCGGAGGAGCCAAACTTTCCAAGATATATTACTACATACTAAGACGTAACCGTGGATATAAAGAACAAGTAAAACGGACTTATAACGACAAAGATATTCACGTTTCAATATCGACAAAAACTCACTATAATTGGCAGCTTTTAATAGAAATAATAATAATACTACTTCTACGTACTAAATTCTAGATTTTCTAGAAATACTACTAAATTGCCGAAATTTATAACTAACGAAGTACTTATGCTTATGAGCTTATTTTTACGACCATTAGATGTTACTTCAAGGTTTTCAAGACGAAGTATATAACACTAACTTTCTATACATATATATTACGACAAGTTTACACAAGTCTAGTTAAGACTTATTATTTTTCTCAAGTATGGAATGTATTTTCATAAGCCTATAGCTAGTATATTTTCAAGTTATGAGTGGTATAGTTAACATGTGCATGCATAATCTCTACATCATTTCATGATCTAAATTAGATCATATTCATTCATCATAGGTTGCGGTTGATTCAGTCCTTATTGTCCTTATCATTCCATTGCATTGTACTATCACTTCGAGGTGAGTCATAGCCCCGCTTTTACTCTTTTACTACTCGTTTTAAACTACTTGGGGGAGATACATGCTAAACTACTTGCTTACTTGTACATATACTCAAAACATCTATACTTGATTACATTGATTTTTTTTTACAACACCTATACTTGATTGCATTATACTTGATTTCATACATACATGATTGTGTTAAACTTAACTGCGTTATACTAAATTGTGATACTTCCAGTGGCCCCAAATTAAGTTGTTGGGTGACCATTGAGACTGCCAGTGGCTCTAAATTAAGTTGTTGGATGACCATTGAGACTATCTAGTGTCTCCAAATTAAGTTGTTGGATGTCCATTAGCTATGATACATCATACATGTGAGGTCTTCGGAGATGAAGTGTAGACTCATGACTAATTGCTTAACTGTTTTAAAACAAACTCTATGAACTCACCAACCTTTGTGTTGACACTTTTAAGCATGTTTATCTCAGGTTTGTAAGGCGATAGCAGGTGTGTGGAGCTGAGAGTCTTAGGGCATGCTTTTGGAGACTTTCGCTTTTATCGTTTACCATTCGATATACTTTAAAAACTTATGTATTATTCTACTTTGGGATCTTTGTTTTGTAAACTATGACTTTTATCTATTCGAATGGTAATTTTTCAAAACGTCTCATTTAGAGGTCGTTTTCTATATCTTGTACTTTGTGCCCTGAAGTAGCATCCCAATGACACTATCGTTCCGCTGCGATATTTTAGGGGTGTTACAGTCGAACCGGTTGACCCTGTCGGAAAAATTAAAAAATAATAAATTGAAAACCGGGAAAACCCGGCGGTCGAATCTGTTGACCCGGTGCCCGATGACTCGACCGAGTCGATTTCAAACCCGGTTTTACTATTTTACAAAAGTTAAGTGTTCATGATACTTAAATTCTTTTGGCGAAACAAAATATATTTCGCACATTCCCTCCCTCTTTTCCCCCCATTATTTTCACTTTTATGTACACCCCGCTCTTTGTGGAGCCCCAAATCAAAACCCTTTGCTTTTCCTTCTCGCTGTTTATATCAGATTCTTTCTTCTCATATTATCGACACAATTAAAGAAAAACCTTGGTTCACTAAAGCGCCCAATCAGTCCACTCAATCAACCAGTAAGCTTTCATTTTCACTTCTCCGTAGTCTTTATTGATTCATTTCATGATTGATATGATTGATGGTAAGAGCTTTATTATTCGTTTTTTTTAAATAATTAGGCTTAATTTTAATTTGAGCCTCTAATAGATCAAATTGAACCTACTTATTTGAATCTCATGTAATGTTGCTGAACTGATCTATCAAATAAGTTCATTGATGTGGCTGTGATGATAACATAGATTAAAGCTTACATTAGTCAAGTTTTGTTCATGGGTCAATGGATCATTTTTGATAGTATAGGACTTTAGTATCGATGTTATCTTTTTATGCACATCACCTGTTTGATGAAATGCATAAATGAAAAAAAATACATCTTTATTTACCTTTCAAGTCTATAAAATTACAAGGATTTGGTTGAAATGAACAACTGCACAAGGTGTAAGTAAAATGAGTTTATAGTGTTTAATGAATGAATGATTTTTTTTCAGACTATGCCGTCAACGAAGAATGAAAGATTTTGCACCAGAATTGGCAAAGAGAGCCAACAAGTTGAAGATGTACTTCAGATGGGGTCAAACCATTCTGATGATGGTGAAGGTATGTAGTCATTTTATAGGTTGTGTATATCCTGAACAAATGAATTCCAGGCCAAACGAGTGCATTCGAGCCAATGGAAGAAACTTGTTAAGACTCGGAATAAAGAAAACTCAAAGGTATGTTAAATTTTTACCAAGTGTACCTACTAGTACTTCTTTTGATTACTGATTCATTAAATCGACCATCAAACTTGCATCTACTAGTACTTGTTTTGGCCTACTTAAAATTGCTAGTGTATGCATATAGTGTTGGAATTATGATATCATGACATTCATATAAAATAAACCAAACACATCAAGTGAGCATAGCGGAAGCAATTATAACAAGATCAAATAACATGTAATTAATTAATCAATATTTAAATAGTAAACGTACCTTTGTGATTCTAGCCCGAACAAGAATCAAATTGCAATCTTCAAATCAAGAACCCTAATTAGGGTTTATGTGGATTATAAGAATTACCCCTTACCTCTTTTGTAATTCAATCCAAGAATCAAACAATAATGTGTTTGAATCACGTTCTTGTACACACGTACTAATTCAAGAAAAAGTTTTTGCAAGAAAATTAAACACAAAACTTATTTGATCAATAAAAATCGAATCCCTTAGGGATTAGTTTTGGTGGATCGACTAGGGACAAAGAGAAGGAGAGAAAACACCAAGATGTGTGTGTACAAGTTATGAGAAAACAATACATCTTGGGTTTGTATATATACTAATTGAAACTTGGAGCTCAAGGCACAAAGGAGGTGGGAAACCCTCCTTGGCCGATTGGTTTAGGTGTCCCCAAAGGGATTCCAGAACCTTCCCTTGTTTCCAAATATTCATTAGTATTACTTTCCTAATCTTCGTTAATAGGTCATTAGTCATTTATCATTAAATACTAATTACTATTACTAGTTTTGTGTTTATTAATAATTACTTATAACATTTATAAATAATTATTTCTTTTTCTCTTCATACGTATTGTGTGCAATCCCGTGATCTCGAGTTCGATCCTAACATACGACTACTAAAATAATGTCCATAATTTAACAGCTCCCACTTGGACATATTTTAATAGTGTAATCACATCGGTTAGCGTCTTGCAACACGCTGATGCCTCTAGTACGATCTCGAGTAAGGCTCCTGGAAAAACCTTTTAATGATTTCTCATTATTACCTTTTGTTTCTAATACCATGTTAATAAGGATATGGATTAAAGTCATTCCTTAATTAACCATTCTGTTTCTCGTTGTTTGTGATTGATCAAGATTACCAAATCTTCTGAACATATTCAGGGGAGATCTTGGGTGTGGCCACGCATACATCTTACCAACCCTACGAGGGGCCCAGCAGTATTAAACTCCAAAAATAAATTTGAAGGAACAAATTCTATCTTGACTACAAGCAAAACCCACAAACTTTGTAACACTTCCGAAAATAACCCTTATGACTACCAGTTACGTATAGCGTTAAGTTGTTCCACAAAAATGTACTACATTCATGACACTTATCTTGCATCTCAAGTCTGAGGATAACTTCTCATGATTTACTTAATAACAAAATCCATAAAGTAACATCATGTAGTTGGGATAAGTCCTATATTCGGTATCATTGAATATCATCTGAAATGGCATGACTACGCATCAATATACTTTAAGTATATTATGCCAACCTTCAGATTTGTGTTGATTTAATAATATTCCCATATTATTAACTGACAATGGACAATTTAGAATAACATTTATTCATGGATGAAACATACAAATATAGGATACAATTTATTATAAATTAAACATACCATGTATTTAAATTTATTATAATAATTGTTTAATATCCCTTATCCAAATACTAAATAGATCAATGCATGATAACTCTTGTTGATGAATTATGTCTCAAGTAATGACGTTCATACTTGTGGACAAGACATAAATCATCCAACTTTGATCTATCGGAATTTTGAGAATACTTATTCCAAGAATTCAACTATTGAAGTCCTTGTATGTGCATACTCAACTATTTTGATAATGCTATACAACATTTCATAAAATGTGTGTCATCCTTAACCACCAATTTATGATAATCAAACTTTCAAACATTTTAAAGTTTAAAGTATTCTTATTCTCTTAATGTATAATGCAACTATGCTTTTAGTAAGCATAACTAGTAATAGCCAAGGATGAAATCCTTACCATGACTAGTATTGAGTGTCATCTCGATTTCATTAGCATCATTGTATGCAACAACAATATGCTATTAAAACTTTCCGTAAACATTAATATCTATTTTGTAATGTTTGATGCCTTTCAAACTTTCAAGTTTGTTGGCTATAACAATTTTCACAACAATTGAAAAATTGTTCATTTATAGAATTTGGAAGCTTTTCCAGATTTAGGATGTAATTCTATAATCAAACATATTCTTTTTAGAATATTACACAAGTTATCTAATAACTTTTAATTAGATATTAATATTGCCAAATCATCTTGTAATCAAGTATGATACAACAAAACATGATGTACATGAAAAATCTATGAGTCATACTTAGATTTTATTCATGTCATACATATCTATTTAGACTTTCTAAATAATATATCATGTTATATTAGATTTATTTATCGCACATGTTTCAACAATAAACATTGATTCGAAGGTTGTATGTCTTAGTTTCTAAATCTTTCAACTAAAGTTTCATTCCGAACTAAGACTTAACTTTTAACTTATATAGAATGTTACTTTTATATGTTCCACAACATATATGATTTAAGAAATTAAACATAATACTCCCACTAGCTTTTAGGAATACTTAGAAATTATCTTATTTCAATTATAAATCAAAACATGAATTTAATAATTAAACATAAGATTAATCTTCTAGATGCATGCATATATCCATCCATGGATTATTGCAATTTGTACACTTCCAAAGATTTATTTAAATTCATAAACTCCTTTTAATTACTTATCGTCCTCGCTTAAGTAATCACTCAATAAAGAGTTTTGATATTTCATTGTCAATTTCATAAATATGACAATAATAATCTTTATATATTTAATGTTTTTAGAAAAGAATATTCAATCACATTTAATTGCTCAAGTGTGATTAATAATCTTGTCATAAAACATACATTAAATACGTGCACAATATTGTCCACATGATTTCTATACAAAGATTTAAACCACAAGGTTACCTTATCTTTGAAGAAACTCATCTTCATTTTCTAGTCTAACTATTAAGATAAACCAAGTTTCTAAAATTGATTATCTTTATGGACAACATCCTAATCATTCATATCATGTATACTTTACCCAATTTCATATTTTTGGTAATGTATCGTAATGATTATCAGGTTTCTAATAATCCTGCAAATCATAGCCCTCAGCATATTAATCAAATATCTGAGATATATTACTATTCTATGAATGATAATTCCATCATCTTGAGATTTAACATTTAACATTTAAATGTCAAACTTCATCATGATATTTACTAGTGTATTTTAGAAGATTATGTATTTTGTAATTTTATCTTTTAAAGATCAAAACTCCCACTTGCTTTTAGTAATTTAAAGACTATCTTTAAATACTTAGCAAATTAAGCAATAATACAATAGTCTCTTTTGGGATATTACAAATACATATTGACAGTTCCTAACTTTACTTTGTTAATAACCTCTTCATAAGCAGTTAAACAAATTTGGAACTTCAATTTAAGACTTAATGTGATTCATCACATTCATCGCATTCCATCATATGATAATGTCTTATTAATCTTCTATGTTGGAGTTTTATTAAATATGTCCAAGCCATATTCAATATTTTAACCCTGATAACTTTTGGAAGAAAAGAAATCATAGTCATCTTTAATCAAACAATTTAATAAGAGTTTGATTATCCTAATTGAACATACCATAAACATTTGGTATTTCATTAGTATTAATATTGCAAGACAATCTAACAATATTTAAGATAACCATATTCGTTTTGACTTGTCTATTTACCAACTAATTCATTTTAATGGTATAATAATTTTTAAGCCTATTACATGCTTTATAACACAAGTACTTTTTACAAAGTTACTTCATGTCCATGTCTTTACAAGAAAAACATAAACTGTTATAATCCCACTATACTTTATAAGTCATTTAACAATTTAATGACTACATGTATATGTCTTAATTAAAAAACACAACAAGATAACGTCTTACTTTATTATAAGTCTTGTAACAATTAAAAGACTTTATGTTTATATCTTTACTATGAAACATAAACATGTTTAACTAAAGTAATTATGAACACCATCTTTTGGTTTCAATAATAATTTCAAGTTAATTTATTACTTCACAATAATGTAAATAACATTATTACTTCATTTATTTATGTCATTCAAAGAACACATAAATATTCAGATTGAATTAGCATTAGATTACTTAATTAATTTATGTCATTCCTTGAATTCATAAATATACAAATTAAATTAGTCTTGATATCATATTGACACATGTTCTAATAGGTATCTAATTTAGAAACTGTAAATTCTCATAGTTTAATTACACCAGTTGATCTGCTAGTAATGAAATCTGAAATTCACATTGTTGTTGCAATCTAGCTAAGCTCTCACATAACATAAATTGTAACACCAAGTGTTTCTAAAATTAGCTTATTATACCTCATCTTAGAACATTATTCTAATTTAGAAACTGCAAATTCTAATAGTTCAATTACATCAGTTGATCTGCTAATAATGAAATATGAAATTCACCTTGTTGTTGCAATCTAGCTAAGCTCTCACATAACATAAATTGTAACACCAAGTGTTTCTAGAATTATCTTAGTATAATTCATATTAGAACATTATTCTCTTACCTTGTAGTCAAGAGAATCCATTAAATCATATCTTTATGAGTTGTTTCTTGCACACATTAAAGATAACATTTCTCCCACTTGTGCATGGAACAACCTCATATAGTTGATAAACAACACGCCATGCATTTGTTTATGTGATCAATATGATTGTGTCATATATTTTAGCATAACAAGTAGATGTAGAACAACAATGTCTAGTAAGAAAACGTACAAGACTATCCTTAAAAGTATGAGTGTCTACATTTGGAAAGTAATTATCTTTAGCTACCAAGATGTCAAAGCTTGTAACTCCCACTGAATTAAAGATCATTACAATAATTTCTTATTCAGTAATAAGTACACAATACTCCCACTGAATTTTTTAACATTATAAATGTTTCATTTCCAGTGAAAGAAAATAGTGTGTTTTTAACTTTCCTACACCTTTGAAGATACATATGTAACAATTACTTATACACTAAATAGTGTATTCTACTACGTAAATGATGGACTATCCACCAATACTATTAACTTGAAAAATTGGGCATGCAATTTCTTCCTTAATAGGTCTACCATCCTACAATGTATGTAGCACCTTTAAAATAGTCAAAACAACTAGTTTGTTTTTAAACATTTTGCGGTAATTAGTCTAGCTTCTAATTATAATGACTCATAAAATGTCATACATAATTTTCGTGTTAACCAAATATCATATTTGTTACTAAGAATTTAATCACCAAATGAGGATGATAAAATCTCCATGGAAAATATTCGCAATTTTCTTAACTATTAAAAAATTTGCTATGAGTTATATTAGAATTTAGACATATCTAATATTCCTATTATCCTTTCTCATTCATAAAAAGGAATAGGATTGTGTCTCACTCTTCTTTCATAGAAAGGAGACTTCTTTTGTCTTTTAAGTAAATTATTCTTAGTCAAACATTTGTTTGAAAACAGAACGAGATCAATTTACCAAAGCCCAAAGTGCATTTACGGTTTGAACGAATTACAAAATTCAATTTCAGTATTTTCGATAATTAGATCTTTAAGAAAATAAAATACCCATTGGTAAATATTCATATAAACCATAGTATTTTCTTAAAGCTAGGATCCTAATTGACATAGTACCATTACATCAGTTGATCTGCTAGTAATGATAGTATTCAACAAGGTAATTGTCGAACAATAATTGCCAATGTCATATTGCAATTCCTAGATTTATGGGATTTACAATCACAAAACTTTTGTAATGTAAGCATGTTTGATCCCCATCTTAATGCCTTGAGTCCAAGATCTCACTTCCTACTCAATTTAAGTCGTCTAACTTAAAAACTGCAAACTCATAAATGCATTATATCAGTTAATCTGCTAGCAATGAATTTATGAAATTTACCTCTCCATTGCAATCTCGCCAAGTTCTCACATTACGTAAATTACAACTTCAAGTGTTCTTAATTAGATGGCATTCGACTTAATTTTATAAGGGTATTAAATTTTGACGTGTAATCAAAATAATGTATGAAGAAGCATGCATATAACTTCATAACATTGGTTTTACAAAACATTTTTATTACCAATTTGCTAAGAGTAAAATAACAAAGTTTTGATTGAGGTATCGGGTTCACCAATTAAAGAATTACCAACAATTATCATCCACTTATATCGTACTTTTGCATAAGCCCTAAGGCTTAGTGTTTCGGATAATCATTGTGGAATTGTGGTGAATTCACCCTTAAGATGACAGTGTACGTAATATAGTGATATAGGTAAGTCTAGAGTCGGCAACCAAGCAGTTGTAGAGAACCGGTAGGTGCATGAGCTTTAAAAACCCCTCTCTACAAGTACATTGGATGGCAACCTTCGGTCCGCCTTTCGCACACTATGTACAAAAACATCAATCAACCAATCCTTTGAAATTTACTCTTAAAACCAAAACAATTTCGCCATTTATTTAGTCCGTTTTATTTTTCTATTCAAAAATTACCCTTTTCGTTTATAAACATGTCTAACATAATAATAAACAAAAACAAGTAATATATATAAAAAAAACAACTAAATAAACATATACATAATCATAACAATTAAATATGTATAAAACATGTAGCCACATGCAAATCTTATTCAATAGTCCTATTAATAATCAAGTCTAGGTGTATAACGTATTTATTCAATTAAGGCTTTCTTCTTCTAGGAAAAAGAGCCACATACATCGATAAATCAATTGCGTAAGCCAAAACTAAACAAATACCACATAGCACATAATTGATTACTTAATATTGGAGTCTTCCCCAATTCGACATCTATTAATAAATTTACATGTTTCGATATAACTTAACCATTAATTTATATATCCAATTTAAACCATTTAAATTATCACACAATATAAAATCCATGCAAATATGCACTTTTTCATGGATTAAGCTTAACAATTAACATATTGCACCAAGATCGTTTACTAAAACGCATAACAAATTACATGACATCCTAGGGTTTCTAATCATATTAAAAATTCAAAAACCAAAACCCTAAAACCCTTTAAGGTCTAAATCGACCCATAAAAAAATTAGGGTTAGGAATCTAAAAACCCTAAAAACATGTAACTAAACGAATCAAGATCCAATTTTTATGCGTTTCGATAATTAATTACACATTATAACGGCTCTAGATGCCACTGTTGGAATTATGATATCATGACATTCATATAAAATAAACCAAA
Source organism: Artemisia argyi (assembly GCA_030686995.1). NCBI lineage: Eukaryota > Viridiplantae > Streptophyta > Magnoliopsida > Asterales > Asteraceae > Artemisia > Artemisia argyi. The sequence goes on along the minus strand of CM060686.1, from coordinate 103,697,921 downwards.
CATATCAAGTGAGCATAGCGGAAGCAATTATAACAAGATCAAATAACATGTAATTAATTAATCAATATTTAAATAGTAAACGTACCTTTGTGATTCTAGCCCGAACAAGAATCAAATTGCAATCTTCAAATCAAGAACCCTAATTAGGGTTTATGTGGATTATAAGAATTACCCCTTACCTCTTTTGTAATTCAATCCAAGAATCAAACAATAATGTGTTTGAATCACGTTCTTGTACACACGTACTAATTCAAGAAAAAGTTTATGCAAGTAAATTAAACACAAAACTTATTTGGTCAATAAAAATCGAATCCCTTAGGGATTAGTTTTGATGGATCGACTAGGGACAAAGAGAAGGAGAGAAAACACCAAGATGTGTGTGTACAAGTTATGAGAAAACAATAAATCTTGGGTTTGTATATATACTAATTGAAACTTGGAGCTCAAGGCACAAAGGAGGTGGGAAACCCTCCTTGGCCGATTGGTTTAGGTGTCCCCAAAGGGATTCCGGAACCTTCCCTTGTTTCCAAATATTCATTAGTATTACTTTCCTAATCTTCGTTAATAGGTCATTAGTTATTTATCATTAAATACTAATTACTATTACTAGTTTTGTGTTTATTAATAATTACTTATAACATTTATAAATAATTATTTCTTTTTCTCTTTATACGTATTGTGTGCAATCCCGTGATCTCGAGTTCGATCCTAACATACGACTACTAAAATAATGTCCATAATCTAACATATAGCACCTATACAGTATTATAGAACATCCAAGTAATTATAACCCTTATACAGTACGGTATATATGTATTTTAAGCCCATATAAATAATCAATCACAAGCCTTTACATGAAAAAATTATCAAAAGTGCCCATATAAATAATCAATCACAAGACTTGTTATGAAGGGTTCATATGACCGATTTTTTTAATAAGAAGACACCCAGAACCAATTGGGTTAAACCCAAAAACTTTGTAAAATGATGTGATAATAAAGTATGGCCTAAACAAAGATAACCCGAGTGCATCCATATTATTTGGACCTAATGCCCCTGCATCATGTAACACATGCCGACTGTTTTGTTGAGACAATGCCATCCACTGGTACGAATACTTAGCACCCGTAACTCCAAACTGAACAGGATATATAAGAAGACCTGTAGAAGAATCATTTTTCCTTTAGCACTCTAACTGGTTTTCATGATCAAACATTGTTATCAGCTTCTTATTTGTATGAAAAGGGTACGCTTCAGCTAAAAGTTTAAAAGCAGAACCTCTATTAACAGTGAACACAAGACTCTATTCGTTTCCGAGGATGTTTAAGTAGTCCATAATCCTAGTCTTTATTTTATATGCTACACTACCTATGTCCCCACCACCATACAAAGCATGAGTATAGAATATGTACTTAAGCTTGCATTTTGGCCTACATATAATTGCAACTGTCGGCATATCTTAACTCTATATCTGCAATGTTCAGATTATTTCTTTACGTACAGAGAGTGAGTGAAAAAAATAAGTCAAACAGGGGTAAAAAGAAGATGGTTCAAGTCACGGGTTAAAAAAGCTATGCTATAAAGCGTGAAGAAGTTAAGGTAATCATATTTAACTGTACAAGTTTTAATCTTAAATCTTATATGTACTGATTTTTTTTGTGAAACAGGATTCTTTAGGTCGTGAACCAACACGAAGGGAATCGTTTCGTGCTTACTTTTCTACAGATGGAATTGCAAAAAATGTGGAAGTTGCAAATGCAATTGGTGTAACTATCGCATGGCCTTGCCCGTTTGTATCGGTATGTTAACTCATTAAACTTATGACAACTTATATCGGTAGTATTAGTATGTTAACTGATTAAACTTATGATAACTTATATTTTTAGTATTCAATGTTAGTAATGGGTTGGGGCAGCAAAAATTAATCTGTTGCTATTAAAAATTAAGTAGGTTTTGATATCTTATGTATGTTGGTTGTATAATTGTAGGTGGTACGTGAGGATGATGCATGAAGATGATCCATGATGACTCGGATTATCTACTTCGACTTTAGTTCTTATTTTTCAGTTTCCATGTAATAAAATGCCAAAGACTATTTTGGATCATGTTAACCTTAATTGGGTTAAAACTTTTGTTATGTATATGAAAATTTTTAATGGTTTTACTTGTTACGACTTTGACTCATTAATCTCTTATGTGTTGTGATTTATATCGTGTTCAATTAGAATTGTTCTTAGCTTACTGTCCTACAACTGTTTCATGAAAGTATGTTAAAAGCAAAATTTTGTAGAAAATAGAAAGTGTCTGATAGTTTATGTATGTCAAGACACTAAATTTGGTCCTGACATGCACATGTATATTAGGACCTTTTTCTTGCACTCAAATAAGAGTTAATGCAACACACAATTTTGTTCTAAGAAAACACTTTTTAGGACTCATGAATGTGTCTCAATATGTGATAGAAGGTTAGCGTATTTAGAACACTTTAAAGCGTCCTATTAACTTGTCTATTAGGACACAAATTACGTCATATAAAATGTTTTATGAGACTATTTTTTTTGTTTCATAATATTGGCACTTAACAGGATACTTATAAGCGTCCTAATAACTTTTACACTTTATACAACGCCTTTATATGTGACACTTATATCATTGGTCCTATTATGCAAAAGGTCCTATAAAGTAACCTGATAGGACACTGTTCGACGTCCTGTAAAGCCTGATTTCTTGTAGTGGTTAGTTCTTTTACAAGGGTACAACAACTCCCGTCACACTTTGTATTTTGAGGACTAAAATACTAACCAATCACTACTGACAATACACAATCAAATGAAGTGTAAACTACACAAGTCTACACAATGCTAAGCTAACAAGTCTTGCAACGTTGTGTTGAATACTTGTAACTTTTTATGAACTCGTGAACCTCTTTGCTACAAAAAGAAACTTCACATATGAGATGTTAAAGGGTTAGATGAAAGAATGAATGAATGTGTGTGAAAATATGATGTAGAGTGATAAGCCAAAAATCAAACTTATGGCTTAGTATTTATAGCAAAACCTTCTGTAGGTCTGGCGGATACGGCGGAACCCTCAGATGGGTTCCGCCCATGTACCCCCAGGATTCCGCCAGGCTTGCAGTTGGTTTTGCAATAAATCTTGCAAACCAAATAATGTCACATCTCATAACACTTAGTCAAACACAAAACTTGTGCAAGCAAACATATGGTTAGTCAAACACACCTTCTTTCCATAAATGTAAAATGTAACAAATGTCTAGTTATGCAAGTCTTTAAAACTAAGATTATGATTTACTTAGAAACTAAAGTTTACATTTTGTCATTAACAAAACTTAGCAAAGATCGTAAAATATAAATAACGTTTTTAGGCGATATTTGTATTAACAATCTCCCCCTTTTTGTTGATGACAAAACATAAACTTTGTTTTTAAGTAACTCACAAAATCTTAGTGTTTAAGACTTAAAAAAAATTATATTAAACTTGTTTTACTTAAGTGATGAAAGTCATATTAAGTTTAAAGGTTTAATATATTTCTCCTCCTTTTTGTCGAAACAAAAAGTAGAGTAGCGAAGCGGAATATTGCACGTGCTCCCCCTTGGTCGATACTCCCCCTAAAAGGAGTGCCAAGATAGGAAACATGGATTTTGATCCTACAAAAAAATTGGTTAGTTGGTGATATATATAATCAAGCTTGTAGTTACCACACACATTCCAACCACAATGACAACTCAAAAATGATCAACCAACAATGCAAGTAAGTAAGTAGAAAAAGTTATCATTCCAAGTAAAATTTGACTTTGTAAAAGTCAAAGACAAGAAATGAAAAAGATCCTCCTACTTCTAAAAAAAATTGAAAAATAACTAAGAAATAAAAAATTAAATCCTACTTTCCTAAATGGGGCAAAAGGCCTCCAAATGTTGTCTAGGATTTGTTTGGGTGGGAAAGAGCATCCAAACGTTCTATGACATGTTGGAATGCAAAACGGGTTTCGTCTTAAAATTGGTGAAGCAACAATTTGATGCTTTCACCCATTTGCTCACAATGTGAGCAAACATGGGGATGAATGGGTAGAAATGGGTTGGTTTTGGTTTCTTGGTTTGAGGGTTGGTTGGTTTTTGGTCCTTGGTTGGAGGATGGGTTTGGTATAGAGTCAAGCAAGGCTGTTTGAAATTCCATTGCTTGATGGAGGTGATTCTCTACCATGCTTTGAATTTCCTCATAGGAAGGAAAGAAAGACTCAAAGGTTTGGGCTTGAGAATGTGGTGGAGTTGGGTGATCATGGTTTTCAAAATTTGGTTCTCCATAAAGAGGACCATGGATGTCATGGTAGATAGGGTGAAACAACAATGGTTTGGGTTGGTGGTATTCTTATTGTGGTGGTTGGTTGTGGTTAAAATGCTCATTTTTGTCAAGAAATGACCTTGGTGTTTCATTTGCAAAAGGTGGTGGTTGTGTTGGTCTTGGTGGAAGATCATTAAGATCTTGGACAAAAGGGTGTGGTGATGTTGGAGGAGACCCAAATAACTCCATAGGTTCATGTTTGGGTAATGGTGATGGTGATGGAGTTTTCGATGGTTGGGTTGGAGCACTTGGTGGAGTTGGGTTAATGGGTGATTTAGTTGGTGGTGGAGTGAGCTCATTGGGTTCATTGGGTGATGGAGATGGAGATGCAAGGTTTAGAAAATGTTCATTTTTGATAGGTGAGGTGAATTCATCCAAGGATGAGGAGCTTAGGTTGATGGATTGGTTAGACCAAAGTGGTTTGACACTTATTCGGGTGGTTTTCCGAATGGGTCTTGATGGTTGAGAGGTGATAGTTGACTTAGTCATGGTTAAAAATGGTTTAAAGATCAGAGATTGTGATGGGGAAGGTGTGATTTGATAGTGTTTTAGGATGGTTCAATTTATAGTGATGAAGGCGTGTGGGAAGGAGTGTTTGGATTTGATGTTTGGCCATAAAAAAATGGAGGTTCCTAATGATTTGGAAGACTAATGTGGGTTGTCAAATCATGGAAGTCAATCCAATGAAAATGGTGAAGTGAGAAGACAAGATTTGCACTAAATGCTTAGTGGTTTTGGCAAATTTGTTGAAGATATATGTCTCAGGGATTTCAAGGAACCTTTGGAAGGGTTCCTTCCTTTATGTGTGAAGGTTCCTTGAGGTTGTTATGGCTATTTTTGAAATTTGGCGGGAAATGGTTTTCTTTGAGTTATAAGGAATGAGAACTATCCTATTGTGTTTAGTAAATTGCAGGAAATAGGTTTCTAACTAAAAGGATGGTATGTTGTTGAGTGGATGTTGAAATGTTGAAAACTAAAAAAAAAAAATCTGCAGGAAATCTGGCGGAACCCGTGTGAGGGTTTCGTCCGATCCGTTGGGCCATTTCTGGGTGGCCCAAAAATTACACTGGCGGAACCCAATCTAGGGTGCCGCCAGATCCGCTAGACCTGAAAATTTAGACAGTCTGCGATTTTGACCCGCGAGACGATTTTCAAATTTTTCGAAAACTCCTAAAATCAAAAATATAATGCATATCTGGTTAGGAAATGCAAAAAATGGACATGTAAACATGCATACCATTGGACTTTGACCGGGGGCTAGCGAATTTTACTATACTTAGTGAAAAATTCATAAACTTGAAAATTTGACAACATTCCAAACGTTGTCTTCCTGCATCATTGTTAGTTAAGACATGTTCCAAATAGTATCACAAATTGTACCAACACACAAATACATCACAAACATTGTTTAAACGACCAAATTGTTCAAGTAGCACCTTGTGCCAAACACTCCTACACACCTGCACTCATTGACGGTCAATCTTGTTCTTGAGCTTTCCAAGGAATCTTCCAAGATTCTTAAACATCCCCTTTATTTGCTTGAACTCCGCCAACTCATTTGGAATATCCGGAAGTTGTGAAAGGTATTCTAGAGGTGAGAGCCTAGAGCTGGGCAAATTGTCATCTTCACTCATTGAGGAAGATGATGAGGAGGTAGGAGGATGAGGACGTTTTCCTTGGGCTTTGTAAACTCTCTTATCACTAAGTGGGACAAAGGTGTGTGGAATGAGAGAGTTGTCAAGACGAAGACCGTTTGGAGTTGGTGGAATGGGAGAGATGAACCTAAAGAGACGGGTCAAGAGCATTCCATACGGCATAGCTGTTGTGCCATGCACGGGAATGTCGGCCATTCTCTTGGCCATGTAGTAGGCAAGGTTGAAGGGTTGCCTAACGGACAAAGAGTAGAGCATGTAGAAAAGGCAAAGATTTATACGATCTCGGTTTCCTATGGTGCTAATGACATTTGCTCTAAGGACTTCCTCCCATTTCTTGAATTGGGGCTTGAGTTCATTCATTTCCATTCCATATGGGTCCTTATCGACCTCATTTCTCGAACGGGTTCTTCTAGTGTTGGTTGTCCTAACAAAGAGGTGGTCACGAAGTACATCTTTTGACACAAGAGGGGTGTCATAGGGATGGATGCGGTCAAAGAGTGTGTCAAGAGTTGAGAGGGAGTGCAAGTCGGAGTAGATGCAAGTACCACGGTTTGGGACACCTAGGATTTGAGCAAACTCCTCGAGAGTGAAGGAGTATTGGTGACTACTAGCCCTAAAGTTAATAGACATTTCACCATAATCATCCGTGGAGAGGACGACGGATGCATAGAATTCCAAAATGAACCTAGGACAAATAGGCTTGTCGATTTCTAAAAGACACTCAAAGTTGATTGTGGTAAATTCCGTGTAGAGGTTTGCCCCTTCTAGGAAGGACGGGTCAATGGTTCTACCCTCATGTACATAATGTTTTTCTAAGGCTTTGAAAACATTGACTTGAGTTGGGGTAAGGCCTTTGGTTTTGTGGTGTTTGGGTAGGTACTTAATGGTGTCCTTGTGGTTGTAGTGGGTTAGAGGAGGCATGATGATTCCTAGAAAAACAAAATTTCACATTTTAGTTTAAGTAAACAACTATTATAATGCGGGTGTTCTAGTGTGTGCCTATATGAAAACAATGTGGAGGTGCGGTTATCTTGACCCATTTTGATGCTTCAAAAATGTTTTATAATGCAAGTTTTGTTATAAAACAAAAGATAACCCAAGCGCTCCTAGTTCAATGTAGCTACGTTTGAATGTACCCGAAAATACATATTGGTTATGTATTCCCTTTAGCATTCAAGAGACATTATGCAAGTGATGGTTTAAACATAACGTTTTGATTTTGTATTCACAATGTGAGACGAAAAAATATTTGTCCTATTTGTGAGAAATTTTTGGAAGAATTTGACATAGGGTGTTTTAGCAAACATGTTTACACTTAGTAAGAATGCAATTCATAACTATTGGGAACATGATTAGTTTTGTTAAACACCTAATTTCATGCATGAGTTTCTCAAGTTAATGCATAACCCCAAGTTTTTGTTTTTGTGCAAAAATAGAATTCCTAGACTCAGATCAGGATTGTAATCAAGTTTAGAATACTTACAATGATGATTGATTTGCAATGTGAGTGAAAGGAAGACCCAGAAATCGTAGGTATGGATGAATGGTAAAGTGAGTAGTAGCAGTTTGGAAGTGGTGGTATGAGATAATGGGTGTTTGGTTTAATATAAACAAAAAATGGTTCTGCAGGTCGGCGGACCCTTAAATTGGGTTCTGTCCGTTGTGTCTGAGGGTTCCGCCGACTCTGCTGATTGGATTTGTTTTGATTTTTGTGATTTTTGTCTAATGTCTAGAACTACAATGTAGGTTCCATGAGTCCTAAGCCTAGCCTAAGAAGGTTAAAAGGTTCTCGTTTAAGGGGTTTTGTGAGAATGTCGGCTATGTTGTCTTCGGAAGAAACTTTCTCAATTGAGATATTTCCTTTTTGAACGTTGTCACGAAGGAAATGATGACGGATTTCAATATGTTTGGTACGAGCATGTTGAACCAGGTTTTTGCTAAGATCAATAGCTCCTTTGTTGTCACAAAGAATGGTAATGTCGTTTAGTTGAATTCCGTAGTCGACAAGAGCTTACTTCATCCAAAGAGCTTGTTGACATGCCTTTCCGGCCGAAACGTACTCGGCTTCCATTGTTGAGATAGCAAGAGCCGTTTGCTTCTCAGAGAACCATGAGGTGAGACAATGTCCAACAGAAGTACAAATACCACTTGTGCTTTTTCTATCAACATAGTCACCGGCATGATCCGAGTCGGCATACACTATGGTGTCTATTCCCGTTCCTTTGGGATACCATAAACCTAAATGTGTAGTGCCCTTAATATATCTAAAAATCCTTTTAACGGCTTCGAGATGAGTTGTCTTAGGATCTTCTTGAAAACGAGCACATAGACAAACACTAAACATAATGTCGGGTCTACTAGCCGTTAGGTAAAGTAGACTTCCAATCATACCTCTATATTTAGTGCTATCTACGGATTCACTTTCCTCATCCTTTGTGAGTTTAGTTTCCGTGGACATGGGTGTTTTGATTGGTTTCGAATCTTCTAATCCAAATTTCTTAAGCATGTCCTTAATATATTTAGATTGGTTAAAGAAGATACCATCTTCTAGTTGTTTAATTTGGAGTCCTAGGAAAAAGTTGAGTTCTCCCATCATACTCATTTCAAACTCGTCATGCATGATTTTTGAGAAATCCACACATAATTCTTGACAAGTTGATCCGAATATAATGTCATCAACATAGATTTGGACTATGATAATATGTGAATATTTCTTCTTAGTGAAGAGAGTATTATCAACTAAGCCCATGGTATACTTATGGTCAACTAGGAAGGTCTTAAGTCGATCATACCATGCTTTTGGAGCTTGGTGCGTGGGAATTGCACCAATTACCTCTCGAGGGATCTCGAGAAGCTTACAACCCCCACCAGGCAGTGTACCTGATCGTTGTAGTATAGTATAGTGACAAGTACCATGGGATTGATCGTTCAACTCAGGAATAGTGTCGCTAGGATTAGAAAGCCTAAAAACTAGGTCTAGAGGTGAGGGATGATTCTTTTTGTATTTTTATGTTTTTATGAAAGCAAGTAAAAATCTCGGGTATTGGAAGAGTGGGCGGAATTAGTTGCTAGTCAACTAACCCAATAACTAAAGATGCAATCAAAATAAAATAACAGAAATGTAAATGAACTAAATTACTAATATGGAGTGAGCAATAAATGGGAGAATTGTGTTTACTTAGATTTCACTACTCCCTAGATATCTTTTACAGGTTAATTACTTGTTACAGTTGCGTGGATGACGGGTTATATTCCTTAATACCAATCATGGGGTGGCGTACTTACTTCCCCAATTCTATAAGCTCCTACTTCACTCCTATGTCGAACCTGCAAGAAGCTCCTAACATGGGATCACTAGAATTCGCTCATGCATTAAATACAACCATAAAAACCTAGTACACATCGGTTCATACTTCTTAAGACGTTCAAGCAAGTTACACAATGGAGATCTGCCAGTTTTCTTAAGCCTAACATTGAAATCATTCATCCATTACAACTATAAACAAGCAATCAACCTATAATCAACATCTAGGTTTCATTACATATAAGCAAACACACAAAAGATCTAGCCTAGCATGTTAAAATCAAAACAAGCATAAGATATATTCAAACAACACATAGACATATTGAATGAATTGAAGGAAAACTTATCTCAATTGAACATGAAGGGTTTCAAGGGGTGAAAACCCTTGAAAATACTGTTACAAACGAGCTAGGGTTTATTAGGTTAGGCCCTAGAATTCTCCACACAGGTTCCTCTCTTAATGAATGAAAATTAGAAAAGTATATATAGATTTTATGAGGTGACGGCGTCAAGAGTAAAATTCTGACGCCGTCATCTCGCCGCCAATAAAGTTCTCGGACTGCCTAGATCTATATCTGACGCCGTCATGTGTATTTCTGCTCCAGGCCGTCACCAAATTTACTCTTGACGCCCTACTTCTGACGCCGTCACGTTTTCTCTGGGTCGTCATCCACTTTGCTCCTGACGCCGTCAAAAAATCCTTCTTGACGCCGTCATCTACTGTTCCCAGCAAGGAAAATTAAGACTTTGCCGTTTTCTTCACTTTTATGCTCCAAAAATGTCCAAAATGCTTCCTTTTCCAGAATTCACTCCCAAAGTACCTAAAATCACAAAAGGAACGATTTAGGGCAATATTTGATCAAATAAATTCCAATTCCGGCTTAAATGACCCTCTAAAAATGGATCATTTTTCACCTCATCAGAGCTTGCTTAAGTCCGTAAAGAGCCTTTTTAAGTTTGTAGACATGATTTGGTTTTTCAAAATCGATGAAGCCCGGTGGTTGAGCAACATACACTTCTTCATTTATGACTCCGTTTAGAAATGCACTTTTGACGTCCATTTGCAAGAGTTTAAAATTGTGTGCACATGCATATGCAAGTAAGATTCTAATTGACTCGAGCCTAGCAACCGGAGCAAAAGTTTCACCGTAGTCAATGCCTTCTCGTTGATTATATCCTTGTGCAACTAGCCTAGCTTTGTTTCTAGACACAATTCCATTTTCATCCATTTTATTACGAAAGACCCATTTTGTTCCAATTATAGTTTGACTCTTTGGTTGAGGAACTAATGTCCACACATCATTCCTAACAAATTGGTTTAACTCTTCTTGCATTGCAATTACCCAAGACTCATCTTTAATGGCTTCATTAATGTTTTTCGGTTCAATGGTTGACATGAAACAAAAGTAGTTGCTTTCATTTTGAACTTTTGATCTTAGAGTTCTTTCGTTAATGTTGCCTATGACACCATCTAATGGATGACTTTTAGATTCTTTGACATTGACAAGTTCTTTGTTTAATAGTTCATCTTCCTTGTCATTACCTAAGATCTCTTGACTTTCTATTGCTTGGCTTTCAACTAAGATATCATCTACCAAAGGTGATGTCTTAGAGGGAGGTGGACTTTCATCAAATGTTCCGTTCAATGATTCCTGATTCCTCGACTCCTAAGGTTTCTTTGTTCAAAACAATGTAAGCTTTACTATTTTGTGAATATCCAAGAAATACACCTTCATAAGACTTTGGGTCAAATTTGGTGAGATAATCCTTGGTGTTAAGAATGAAACATTTACTCCCAAACACTCTAAAGTATCATAATGTAGGCTTTTTGCCTTTATATAGTTAATAAGGAGTTTTATTCAAAAATGGTCTAATTAAGACTCGATTTAAAATGTACGTTGATGTGTCAATGGCATTACACCAAAACTTTTGTGGAATGTTTTGTTCATTAAGCATTGTTCTACTCATCTCTTGCAACGTCCGGTTTTTACGTTCTACTACACCATTAGATTGAGGGGTACGTGGAGCCGAAAAAGTTATGAGTAATACCATTAATATCACAAAAGTTTCCAAATTGAAATTCATTATTAAATTCACGACCGTGATCTGTTCTAATAGACACAATATTAGACCCTACTTGATTTTGAATTTTCTTACTTAGAATCTCAAATTTATCAAAAGCTTCATTTTTACTTTTCAAAAATTTTGTCCAAGTATATCTTGAGTAATCATCGACTATGACCAAAGTGTAGAAGTTACCTCCATAACTTTGTATAGCGGATAGACCAAATAAATCCATATGCAAAAGTTCTAGACACCTAGATGTTGAAACCAAGTTTTTAGCCTTATGGCTACTATGGACTTGTTTACCGACTTTGCAAGCATCACAAAAGTGTTGGTCATTGATGAGTGCTCAAACACTCATAATTTTTTGTCAAATCTGAACTGCAAAACATACAAAAACACTCAGAAATGCATCAAAATACTAAAAATATTTCAAAATTGTGTGTTATATGTTTTAGATGCAAAATGAGCAAAAACAAATGAAAAACGTACAAAGTTTGCAAAATTGGCAGTTTCAGTCCCTCAACTTTCATAAAATGTCAAAACTAGTCCCTAGACATTCAAAATATGGAATATTATCACCAAAGGTCCTTTTGAAATCATAAGTTGACATATTTAGTCCTTTGGTGAAAAATCTCAAAAGTTTCGGAAATTTACAGTTTTGGTCCCTGGAGTTTCTGATTTTGGCAGATTTGGTCCCTGGTGGGATATTTTTGGATGAAAAATCATTTTTAGTCCTTAGAAATTTAAAAATGTTCAATATTGGTCCTTGGATAAAAGTTTTCACAGATTGGCAAAAATGACCCCTAAACTTTGCAAATTGACATATTTGGTCCTCGGGTATTTTAAATTGGAAAATCATCAATTATGGTCCTTGGGTTAATAAAAGGTGGCAATTATGGTCCTTGAAATATTTTGGGAAAATTACATAACAGGTCCCTCACTTTTGGAAAACTACAAAATTGGTCCTTGTCATAGCTATTACCAAACGGACCCTTTTTAGTTATTATAACCCAAACCAAAAATCCAGTCCACCATACAAAACCCCCAAGCCCAAACAAATCCGGACCACACCCCATATAATATTACCCCTGGTCGTTGACCAAGTCAAACCCCCCAAACCGTTTACTGTTCATCATCCCTAACACACCCCTAATTACCAGGTATTTGCCCCCCCCCCCCTCCTCCTTCCTTTTCACCAATTTCCCACAAAACCCTCACCTTCCACCTGCCAAAACCAACCCACCCCCTCCTCATTTATTACCTCACCAAACCCACTCACAACTGCCCTGCTCCAATTTTCCCGCCAAAACAAGTTTGAAGGGTTAAGATTAAATTAAAGTCATCCAAGGGTCAGAAGCGAATGGGAAAGTCAGAGAAGGTCTCCAAGGTGTATAAAAGTCAAGAAAATTGGAGAATTATGTATTAAATAGCAGTAGGATAGTTGTAGTTTAAGCATTATTGTCGAATTTAGTTAAAACTTACTTTTCAGTTGTAACTTTCAGTTTAGAAGGGTGTAATTTACATTTTTAGTGTAATTGTGAACTATTTGAATCATCAATTTTAGTTATCTTATATATATCCAGTTTTCATCATTTTTATTAAAAATTCCAAATTGTGTGTTAAGAGTTAAAACCTGTTGCATTCTGCTTGTTTAAGCTTATTTAAAAGATTGTCAAAGTTTTCAAAGTATTTAAAACAAGTTTAGTTTAAAACTCAAAAATATACCAAAAATAAGAGAAAAATAAATAGAAAATAAAAAATCCAAGAAAAAGGAAGAAGGAAGCTGAGTAGGATAACCTTTGGGCTTGAAATGGTTTAGTAGCTTATTTGGAAGCTGATAGGGTGGTTCACAGTCCTTGGTTCCATTGTTCTCAGTACGGATAAATTTGTAAGCCTTTTATTTCAATTTAGCTTATTTACTGTAGAGTTAGTTAAATCTGCTCATCCTTGCTTATTTATCTTTATTTAGTGTATGTTAGTTAAGTTCTTGCTTAATACATCTTGCTTGTTCATCTTAGTTCATTGTTGCTCATTTTTTAAATTCCACAGTCAAAATAGCTTTTACATGATTCAAGTGTTCTAGTTGTTATGATTGGTTCTTAGGTGCTCATACTAGCTTATTACATCATGTTAAATCTTTATGAAACAGTTTTATGATCAAAATCAGAGTTTTGCTTTGAAAATCTTAACATGCTTTTAAAGTAGTGTTTGGATCATCTGGTTCAACTGTATTCTAGGTTGTTTTTGTTGTTGTTCTTTGCTGTAACAAGTCACACTAGGTCCTATAAGAACACACAAGTCAAAAGAACCAGTGGTTTTTCTTTAGAAAGTCAATACTACCTTTGATTTATTCTTCTGTGTTCACTGTTGGATTCTTATGATCCAAGTTCTTGCATATCAATAAAATAGTTATTGTAATAGCTTGTTTTCACATTAGAATAGCCTAATATATCTTTATCAGTCATTAGGATCAAATCAAAACTCAGAAAAGTCAAAATTCCAAGTTTAGTGAAAAAGTCAATTTGCATGATGTTCAGTTTTTACAAAAGTTCAAGGAATTTTCTAGATTTTTGTGGTATGATTCAGAGTTTGAAACTTGTTCCTATGTAAAGTTCCCCACCTCCACTTCATTGTCCCATCATCCCTTCATTTTTGTGATTTTTCTGTGGGCCCCCACCTTCACTCAAACACACTTGCAGGGGAGGGACTTGCCCTGCTGCACAGATCAGACAACCACACAGCCACCTTTGGTGGTGGTTTCTGGCCACCTCAGTGGGCCTCACAACCACCACTTGGCTCCTGTCAACCCCCCTCCTGGTAGGCTTGAGATTTTGACCAAGTGTTTGACCTAAGGCCTTGTGGACCCCACTTGAATCCATCCCCATTTCTTGTCCCATTTTTAGTTAAGTTTCAAAATAATCAAGTGCTTATTTTGTTGTATTGGCTTATTCTGTGGTACTCCTTTGCTTTTTCTAGCTTAATCTTGCTCATAATACTCAAGTGAACCAGAATCACTCATAGTGGGTCCCACTTAAGCCCATTTTAGCTTATTTTGTTATTTAGTCAACAAAAGTCAACTGTGGAGCAATTAAGCTTCCACAGTGATTATTTCTAAGTTACAAAAAAGTTGTTTTTTCAAAAGTTGTTAGTTTTTAGTTGTAAAATAGGTTTGTAAAAGAAAAATCAAGAAAATCCAATTTAAAAATAAGTGATAGTTTCTATTTAATGTAATTTAAATTTTAATTTTAATTTTTATATTTTTATTAAGTACTTAGCATTATTATATTTTTATTAATTACCTTTTATGGTAAAGTAATTTTAGTAAATCTTTCAGATTTTTATTTTGCCATTTAGTATTTATTAGATTTAATATTAGTTTAATTAATAATTAACTAATAATTAAATTTTAAATAGCATAATTAGTTTTTATTAAGTAAGATCTAGTTTTTATATTTTTCCTAGCTTTTATATAACATAATATAATTTTAGGAATTTTTCTAGAATTTTTACTGTTCATTTGCTAATTTTTATAATTTAAAATAGTTTAATTAGGTAATTAATATTTAATTAGTAATTAATTAATATAAAAATCACAAAAAGACAAAAATACATATTTTTATTTTTAAAACTTGTTTTTAGTTATTTTATAATTTTAGAAATTTTATTTTCATTTTTCTAGTGTTAAATTAATATTATATTGTATTTAAGTATTTTAAATATTAATAATTAGTATTAATTAGTAATTAATTAATATTAAATAATTAATTAGTGTTAAAATTTATTTTCTTTTTCTAAAATTTTTCTTTTACCTTTAAGTTTGTAAAAAAGTCATTTTCACCCCCTGGGGGTTTTCAGATTTCAGTTTTCACGTTTTATTTAGTACGTTTACATTATTTAAAATGTAAACGTACGCGTTTTTAGATTTCAATCGTTTCTAAGTATCTAACTTTCACGTAATCATCTATATAGCTTGTTTAAGCTATTTCTTCATATATTCCTTAGTTCAAATAAATCAAACCCCTTCCCGTCCAGATTCACCCGATCACAAGCCGTTTGAATACAATTCACACCTCGTCGGGACATAACGACCCAGGGAAACACTGTACTTCCACGGAGCATTGACTCTAGGCTGTTTGACCTAGTTGACCATCATCTGGTCAATTTAGGTTGACCGTATCAATCAGTCATATTTCAACTTAAGTAGGTTTCGAACTAAGTCTTTGGAGGAGAGATTTTGAATAAGTCTCATATTAGCGTGTCCTAAACGTCTATGCCATAAAGTTGAAGATTCATCTAATGAAGTAAGACAAAGTTTGTCTCTAGATGTTGGATCCATCTTCATGACGTATATGTTGTTCTTAAGAACACCTTTAGCTATGGTTATACCATCTTTAAGTATTTTACTTCTGGTTTCTCTAAAAAGGACATTATACTTATTACGACAAAGTTGACTAATACTAAGAAAATTAAAACCTAAGTTATCAACATGAGCTACATCATCTATAAAAAGGGAGTCATGAGAGATTGTACCTTTTCCGATGATTTTGCTCTTAGCTTTACTACCAAACGTAACATTACCTCCATCACATTTGTGATAAGTAGTGAAGAGGCTTTTGTTACCCGTCATGTGCCTTGAACAACCGCTATCTTTAATCCATTCATCCGGTTCCAAACAAACTTTGAGGCACACCTATTTTACGAAAAACACTCAAGCATTTGGTCCCCAATTTCTCATGGGTCCATTTTGGTTAAGCATACCATTTACTTGTTCCAAGTATGAAAGTAGAACATAAGGGTTCCATGACATGTAATTTGGAGCTTGGTAATGTCCAGAAGTGTTTTGGTTCCATACATGTTGGTAGTTTGGTCGTGTATTGAAGTTGCTCTTTGGAAAGGGGCATTGGAGTCTTAGGTATTGGTTGAGTAGCCTTAGCTCTAAATTCATTTTTACTAAGTCCTACTCCAATTTTAAAGGCAGGTTTTGTTCCATTTTTATATGTGACTTTAACAAATTTTGAACGATCCGATGTGGATGGTGTTACTGCTGCAGCAGACTTGGCGGAACCTTTGGGTTCAACGGGCAGAACCCTGAATTGGGTTCCGTCTGTTCCGCGGGCTGCTGTAGCAGTTTTGTTAGTTTCTTGTGCATTATTTTCTTGTTTCGTTTGACCCTTTGAAGTTTCTAATTTCATGAAACCTAGTCCTGTTTTATCAAAGGGTGACTTTTGAAGTTTCATAATTTCATCCGCACAAGAAATGCTCTTATCGAACTTCTTAAACTTTGTGGTTTGTTTTATTAGATCATTTTGAATAGTTTTAAGTTTCTCAACTTCGAGTTTAAGCTCTTCACATGATTTACATGATGTGTCAATACCTTTACTCTTTTCTAATCTCTTAGCTTTTTCTTTTAGCTCATAAACTTCATTTTCTAAAAATTCCATTTTAGTTTTCAAAAACTTATTTTTGTTTATGATTTTTAAGCTCAATTCACAAAGTTTGTTATATTCTTTTTGTAAGGTGTCATCATCAATAGAAGAATAAGATGAGTCGGAGAGTACCTCTTTTGAGTCGTGAGCCATAAGAGCAATATCATCATTCTTTGGCTCATCGTCATCTCCCTCATAGTCACTCCAAGCACCACCCACAAAAGCTTGTTGAGGCTTGCTCTTGGGTGGTTTTGGACATTCTCCTACTAGATGACTTGTGTCTCCACACCTATAGCATTTCCTTTCAACCTTTCCTTTCCTATCATCACGATCTTTTAAGAAGGTTTTCTTGTCATCTTTAGGTTGCCTTACAAACTTCCCTCGTCTACGAAAGAACTTCTTGAAGTCTCTAACAGCCATAGCATATTCCTCATCATCACTATCCGAAGTAGATTCTTCATCATCACTTGATTGGACTCTAGCTTTCAAGGCAATGGACTTAACTTTTTCTTTCTTGCCTCTAACTAATTCCAATCTTTTTCCATTACCATTTCATGAACTTTGAGGTTTCCAATTAGCTCGTCAAGTGACATGCTTGAAAGATCTTTGGATTCTTCAATTGCCGTCACTTTTGCTCTCCATTTCGGATGGAGTGCTCTAAGGAATTTCCTGACAAAATTCTTACTACAAAAGGATTCATCAAGTGCTTTAAGTGAAGTAATAATAGTGTTAAACCTAGCAAATGCATTATCAATAATCTCATCTTCGGGAATAACAAATTGTTCATATTGTTGAACAAGAAGATCAATTTTGTTATCCTTGACTTGTGAGTTTCCTTGATGAGTGACTATTAAAGATTGCCAAATATCTTTGGCGGTTTTACACATAAAGACTCTTTCATATTCTTTCTTAGGTAAAACATTGTAATGCATCATTTTAGCTTCATTATTTTTAGCAATCAATTTCTTTTGATCATCATCTTTAGTATTAGAAGCTATATTATCACCATCAATGATTATATACCACAAATCTATATCTTTAGATTTCACGTAAGTTTCAAAATGGTTTTTCCAATATATAAAACCATTTGCTTCAAAAAGTGGTGGTCTTTGCATAGATTGCCCTTCTTTGTAATTTTCAAAATCCATGAATCGTTTCAAGTTTTAAAACACAATATATTTTAAAAGCTTGAGTAACGTAGCTCTTGATGCCAATTGTGGAAAACTAGAAGGGGGTTGAATAGTTTACCGTTTAAAATCTTTTTAACTTGTTTAATTATCTTTAGAAACTTTCCGTTTGATCAAAGATATATACACAAACACAATATATAACATGAAAGTATAAAGAAAGAAACGATCAAACCACAACACGAGTATTTATCATGGTTCGGCTACAAGGACTCTTTTTCCTTTCCCTACGTCCACGCCCCGAGTATCCAACTCGAGAGTCTCTTTCACTAGTCAACAAGCTCCTTTCACCGGCGGAGAAAACCTTACACGTCGCTTATACATGTTTACCGACACTAAGCTAGATGTCGAGTTCTTTTACAAGGGTACAACCACTCCCGTTAGTTCTTTTACAAGGGTACAACAACTCCCGTCACACTTTGTATTTTGAGGACTGAAATACTAATCGATCACTACTGAAAATATACAATCAAATGAAGTGTAAACTACACAAGTCTACACAATGCTAAGCTAACAAGTCTTGCAACGTTGTGTTGAATACTTGTAACTTTTTATGAACTCGTGAACCTCTTTGCTACAAAAAGAAACTTCACATATGAGATGTTAAAGGGTTAGATGAAAGAATGAATAAATGTGTGTGAAAATATGATGTAGAGTGATAAGCCAAAAATCAAACTTGTGGCTTAGTATTTATAGCAAAACCTTCTGCAGGTCTGGCGGATACGGCGGAATCCTCAGATGTGTTCCGCCCTGTACCCCCAGGGTTCCGCCAGGCTTGCAGTTGGTTTTGCAATAAATCTTGCAAACCAAACAATGTCACATCTCATAACACTTGGTCAAACACAAAACTTGTGCAAGCAAACATATGGTTAGTCAAACACACCTTCTTTCCATAAATGTATATTGACAAAACTTGTCATAAATATGATGTGACATTTCTATTTTAAGAAATAAAAAGTGTTGTGTTTTATGAAATGTAAAATGTAACAAATGTCTAGTTATGCAAGTCTTTAAAACTAAGATTATGATTTACTTAGAAACTAAAGTTTACATTTTTTTCGTTAACAAAACTTAGCAAAGATCGTAAAATATAAATAACGTTTTTAGGTGATATTTGTATTAACAGGGTTAAAGTTTTTAGCTGACTTATTTTATAAGCCATTCAAAGCCTCATGACAAACGAGACTTATTTTATTAGCCAACTTATTTTAAAATTCCAAGCTCCTATAAGCCCTTGCCAAACACAGCCTATATGTACCAATCAACGATGAGTGTAGCGTTGATAAAAGTTTTGTGCTTCAATTATAGTCATTTTTTTAATGGCTAATTTATGTTAGTATTTTACAAAACTGAACGTCATCTATTTTATTTTTCAAAATGAACTTTTGCCTTTTCGCGACCTCCTACACGACATTAATGCATTTACGTGACTCAACATGTACTAGGCGCCCTTGAGGGGTTCTCTCTCTCTCTCTCTCTCTCTCTCTCTCTCTCTCTCTCTCTCTCTCTCTCTCTCTCCTCTCCCCCCTCTCTCTCTTTCTCTCTCTTGATAAACGCAACCTGAAAGTTAAAGTGTACAAAACATTTTAAAATGGTAGGCGGTCTAATATGTGATGGGCGGCCTGACATGTACAAGGCGATCAAATATGAAAATTACTAATTAGTCTCAAAATACTATTTTCCTATAAAGTGTATAGCATTTAATACATACGTTATAAGTTATAGTTTGAACAATGGTTTAGATTTAGTAAAATTTATTTAAAAAATTTCATATTACTTTTAAAGTGATATTGCTATTGGTGTGTTTAAGTACTATGTAAATGGGTGTTTTTGTGTGGCGTTCTGTTGGGAATAGCGGGCTCACCAAAGTTTCACATACTCATAAAGTCACACATTTAGTTTATTTTGATAATACATTGAAAAATAGTTCATTTTGGTAAAATGAGAATTTAATGGTCCACTTAAGTAATTTGTTTTTCATATTATATATGTGATCTAGAGGCGAGAACAAGTAGAGTGAGCCATAAAAAAAATAATAAAAAAAACCGCTTATGTGACACTTATGATTGCTCATTCACGTTTTCTCTTAGTAAAAAAATAAAATAAAAAATAAAAAAATAGATATAAAAAAGATATATAAAACATAAATAATAAATAATAAATAATAAATAAAATAAATAAATAATTGTTAATATAATAAACGTTAGACATTATATATCCTTTGAGACTAACTATGCAAATATTTTCTCTCGCATTAGATCCACGTTAGAACACAACGGAGAAATAATTTACACCGTTTGTAAGGGTGCTCACGGTCTAAAACCGGACCGGACCAGACCGGCCAAGACCGGACCGAACCATGACCGAGTTAGGCAAAAACCCTAGACCGAGACCAGACCGAATGTGGTCGGTCCGGTCTGGTCGGTCCTTTGGTCAGTCCAGTCCAAATAGGCTAAATGTCCGGTTTGTAAGCTGAATCGGACCGGACCGAGACCGAAATAAAAAAAAAAAAACCCCAGACCAAGACCGGACCGTTGATCCTTCGGTCAGGCAGGTCGATCCGGTCGGCTTGCTCACCCTTAAGCATTTGTCCTCCTGAATGTATGATGACTTATTTTTACTAACAAATAGATGTAAATGTGCCAACTTATCAACTATTGATGTATGATATTTAAATTGGCAAACGATAATCATGTATTTTTGCCGTTACTCCAACATATATCATTGAAAGTTTGATCCAATAAAGATTATAAAAACCAATAAAGATCAAATGACAATTATAGCAATTTATTTTTTAATGAATATTAAAATCTGCATGCATCGTGTTTTTCAAAAATTAAATATCTAATAAATTATTGATCATTAAGTAGACCTAACTAAACCATCATGTTCAACGTAAAATCATATTTCATTAGAGTTAGTTACACTTATATACACTTTCAATGAACTTCATTTTCGAGTTTTCTTTTTATGATGTCAAAATTTACGCAAAAAAAATCACACGTGATTTGTAATTTTAAAAATCACCCATGCGATTTGTGAGTTTACATTCAAATTATATAAATTGTAATTTTAAGTTTAAAACTCACATATCACATGTGATTTCGTATAGTATACTTGATGACGTATAGTCTATATATGGGCCACGAGCCCAAATGATAAACATTACTTGGCCCAAACCGATCACGAGTGGGCTATCATAACGAATGATTTGGGCCATAATAATAACGGCTTGGGCTTACGAAGCCCAAAGCCCAACCAAACTAACCGGGCATGCGATAAGGATCTTCTATTCATGGAATAGATATCATTACCCCGGATAAGCACTACGCGTGCGAAGAGTAAGGAGCAAGAAACCTACACGGTTTCAGCCCCTATATAAGGAATGATATATCCTCATTCAAAGGTACGATTCACAAACCCTAACTCTTAACGAGAACCCTAAACCGATTACTTACTCTCACGCCGGAGTCTAATTGTGGGAGACAATCCCACGATAAGCCTAACGGTGTTGTTTATTTTCTTAGTGCGCAGGTTACAAATACTAAGAAGCGAATTGGTACGAGAGCAAGAGCCCTTAATCAGGAACGCCCAACTTTTGTATCAACAAGTGGCGCCATCCGTGGGACCCTACTAAGAACTAAAGACTAGGATGACAAAGAATAAGAATTCAAGCCAGCGGACTCCGCAATCGGAAAAACGTGACCATCAGAGGAGGAATCAACAAGATCCGACCTCTAGACAGGTTGCTGGGACAACCAGCGCACCCGGTCACCAAGAGGCGGGAACAACCCAACCTCTTCCAGAGGTAGAACTACCAGTAAGGACTACCCAAATCATCCCAGTGGTCCCAAGCGCTGAGGAACTTCAGCGCACTCTTTTCACCACTCCTCACCAAACCATACCCGCAGTGAACAACACTGTGCCACCAGATGCGCCTAACCGAGATAGGGTGCCTAATACTGAGACAGGCACTCTTGCAACAACCGAGGACGCGCCTAATCTCACTTTGGGAAACTTTGTATCCCAAAACTATGAAACCTTGACCGCCCTCATGCAAGAAGAAGCAAGGAGAAGGGCAAGTACAAGCCTACAAGCTCGATTGAATTTTGGTCCTGAACGCGAACCATCACCACTGCGCCACCCACGAGGAAGACGCGCAGAACGTACCACTATCCATGATAGGCTGGGTAAGATATCTGATTCACAATACTCAGAAGATAGCGAGAGGCGCACTAATGTTCACTCCAGACTTGGCAGTCGGGGGGTACAAGACCGATTAGGACCTCAACATTCGCCAAGCCAAGGATCCTCCAAACCTGGAAGTAAGAGGATCCAAGACAGATTGGGGAGAAGAAGATCCCCAAGTAGAGATCCCTCAAGCTCTTCTTCTGAAAGAAGTCGGCGCAAGCGCCGAAGAAGAGACTACCCTTCCTCCAGTAACTCCTCAGATAGCGAGGAGAGAGAGACAGGACACTAGAAGTCAAGAGGGAGGCGTCGCGACGAAGAGAACGAAGATATGTCTCTTCCATGGTGACGCCAGAAAGTTGACGCGTTTACACGGCGTATCAACTATTACTCAGACCGCAAACGCAGGCGCATGCCCACTAACGTGAAAACATATGATGGAACAGGTGATCCGGATGATCACCTAAAAGTTTTCGAATCAGCCGCCACTATCGAAAACTGGCCACAGCCAGTGTGGTGCCACATGTTCAATTCTACGTTAGTAGGGAACGCGCGCACATGGTTTAGCAAACTCCCACGTAGGAGCATCGGTGGGTTCGAGGAATTACGGAAAGCATTCCGCCTCAACTTCACCCAGCGAAAAAAGTGCGCTAAAAACCCTGTTGAGCTAGCAAGAGTGAAACAGCGCCAAGGAGAATCAACCAGCGCTTTTATGGAACGCTTCAAGGATGAATGTATACAAGTTAAAGCATGTCCTGAAATCCTAAAAATTTCATGGTTCATGAATGGGATTAATAACCTAGAACTCATCCGAAAGCTAAACGACAAAGTTCCACAAACTTTTGATGAGCTAACAAAGCGCACTAGATCCTTTATACAAGGAGAGGCAGCCGCTGCGGACAGCAAAAAGGGTTATTCGAACTATAGGCAGCAAGAGCAGCCTCGGAGACAATCCAATGATCAGAATAACAACCGCGGCAGGAATTACCGCAATAGAAGGGACAATGACAAATATACCCCTCTTACAAAAACCCCAAGGGAGATATTTGTAACAGAGGGCGCAAACTTCTCAAAACCGCCACCAATGCGCACTGCAGAGGAAAAGCGCATAGGAAACGGATATTGCGAGTACCATGGTCAAAAAGGCCATACAACTAATGAGTACGTCCAGCTAAAACAACTAATTGAAAAGTTAGTAAGAGAAGGCAGAATGGACCACCTTGTAAAAAACATCAAAGAAGGGAAAGACAAACAAAGGGGCGGAGGTAAGAAAGAGCCCCCCAAAGAAAAAGCTGATACCATATACATGATACAATCATGGCAGCGCAATATAAAGCAGAAGGTCAGCCAGAAATTTTCCCCCGAGAAAGAGATATATTTCCCTACCCTTGCTGCGGACAACGCAGTGATGGAACCTCTGACTATTGAAATACATACGGGAGGACATGATATCCACCGCATGTACATTGACGGAGGAGCATCCGCAGACATCTTGTATGACCATTGTTTCAAGAGATTGAGACCTGAAATCCAAAATCAATTGATACCAGCAACAACGTCATTGACTGGATTCACAGGAGAAAAGATCTGGCCCATGGGGCAACTACGCTTGTTGGTGGTCGTAGGAGATGAACAACACTCAACCGCAACATGGATAAACTTCATGGTAATAAAGTCTCCCTCACCATACAATGGTATCATTGGGAGACCTGGAATATCATCCATGCGCGCTGTACCATCCACAGCGCACGGAATGCTTAAGTTTCCAGTAAAAGGAGGAGTTGTCACCCTCTATAACACAACAATACCATCCAGAGAATGCAATGTGGTAACAACCGAAGTAGAAACTATTCCAGAACAGCGCGCTGAAAAGACACCAAACCTGAAAGTCGCTATTCATCCCGATTACCCGGAACAACAAGTTTCAATTGGTGGATCTTTATTTGATAAAGGCAAAGCAGCCGTATGCGCACTCTTGCAGAAGAACCTGGACATCTTCGCGTGGGAACCAAAGCACATGACAGGAGTGCCACGCTCTATCACAGAGCATAGGCTACAAATCCGACAAGGATACTCCCCAATATGACAAAAGAAGCGCGGCCAGGCCCCAGATCGTGCAAAGGCTATTCTGGAAGAAGTACACAAGCTTGTAGACGCAAGCATCATGCGCGAAGTATACTACCACGACTGGCTCTCTAACCCAGTTATGGTCAAGAAGAGTGATGGCAGTTGGAGAATGTGCGTGGACTTCACGGACCTCAACAAAGCATGTCCACAGGACTGCTACCCACTGCCAGAAATAGACTGGAAGGTAGAATCTCTGTGCGGATACCCTTTCAAATGCTTCCTAGATGCATACAAAGGGTACCATCAAATTCAAATGGCAGTTGAAGATGAAGAAAAAACAGCTTTCCACACCAGTCAAGGAGTGTACTGCTACACAAAAATGCCTTTTGGCTTAAAAAATGCAGGCGCGACATACCAACGATTGGTGGACACAGCCTTCGAGAAACAAGTAGGCCGCAACTTGGAAGTCTACGTTGACGACCTTGTCATCAAAAGCCACACTGAGGATGAATTGGTGCGCGACATAGAGGAAACGTTCAGAACATTGGGACGCATAAATATGAAGTTAAATCCCAAGAAGTGCACCTTTGGCGCAACCGAAGGTATGTTCCTTGGATACTTAATAGAACTCAATGGAATCAAGCCTTGTCCTTAAAAAACAAAGGCCGTTATTGATCTCCCCTCACCGCGC
This sequence comes from Artemisia argyi, assembly GCA_030686995.1. Classification (NCBI taxonomy): domain Eukaryota; kingdom Viridiplantae; phylum Streptophyta; class Magnoliopsida; order Asterales; family Asteraceae; genus Artemisia; species Artemisia argyi. Next base: position 103,672,976 of record CM060686.1, on the reverse strand, counting down.
ACACTCAAAGAAGTCCAGTCATTGAATGGAAAGTTAGCGGGGCTAAATCATTTCTTATCCAAGTCAGCAGATAAATCCCTTCCTCTTTTTAAAACACTCACGAAGTGCACTAAAAAGGGAGATTTTCGCTGGACCGAAGAAGCGGAGGAAGCTTTCCAACAACTAAAGCACCATCTGGCATCTCTTCCCAAACTTGTAGCACCGCGACCAAGGGAAGAGCTAATCATGTACTTATCGGCAACCCACGGAGCAGTCAGCGCAGTACTATTGACAGATAGGAACTCCGTCCAGACACCCATATACTTTGTGAGCAAAGCCCTGAAGAAGACAGAGACTAACTACAGCGCTATGGAAAAGCTGGTCTTAGCCCTCATGTTCGCAGCCAAAAGGTTGCGCAGATACTTTCAAGCGCACCCAATAGCTGTCATCACTGATCAGCCAATCAAACAAGTTATCTCCAAACCTGACGCATCGGGACGCTTACAAAAGTGGAGTGTACTGTTAAGTGAGTATAACATCTCATACAGACCGCGCACTGCAATCAAAGGACAAGTCTTAGCCGATTTCATTGTGGAAAAGCCAGATAACGACAGTCCAACACCTACAACCAAAACAGATCTACAGGAACCCTGGATTCTGTTCACAGATGGGTCCTCATGTGTAGATGGATCAGGCGCGAGCCTTATCCTTACAAATCCAGAGGGTATGGAATTCACCTACGCACTGCGCTTTGAATTCACAGCCACAAACAATGAGGCAGAATACGAGGCCCTATTAGCCGGACTACGCATCGCAATCCAAATGGGTGTACGCAACCTAGAAGCGAATGTAGATTCTCGGCTAGTTGCTAACCATGTGCTAGGTGAATATGAAGCCAAGGATAAACACATGATCCAATACCTAGAGAAAACCAAGTCCTTGATAAAAAACTTTGACAGGTTCACAATAAAACAGGTGCCCAGAGGAGATAACAGAAAAGCGGATGCGCTCAGCAAAATCGCATCCACAAGCTTCGCGCACCTCTCAAAACAGGTATTGGTAGAAACCCTAAAAAACAAGTCAATCTTGGAGATGGAGATATCCACAGTGATAGAAGAACAAGACCCTACATGGATGACGCCTATCATTGAATTCATCAGCAAGGGAATCCTACCACAAGATAATAAGGACGCTCGAAGAGTGCGGCGCACAGTGCAGCGGTTTGAACTACGAGGCAACATACTCTATCGACGCTCTTTTTTACAATTCTGGTTCAGATGTGTTGGACCTCTCCAAGCAGACTACGTACTCAGAGAAATCCACGCTGGATCATGCAGTATGCACTCAGGGCCGCGATCGGTGGTGGCAAGCGCTCTAAGGGCAGGGTATTATTGGCCAACTATGCACCGCGATGCGCGCAATCTGATAAAGAAATGCAGCAATTGTCAAGTACATAGGCCAATCCACAAGAGCTAACACCTATCACCTCACCATGGCCATTTTATAAATGGGGCATTGACATCGCAGGACCCTTCCCCGTAGCAGCAGGAGGAGTAAAGTTCCTCATCGTAGCCATAGACTACTTTACGAAGTGGATTGAAGCAAAGGCGGTGGTGAGCATCACAGGAAACCAAGTCAAACGCTTTGTCTGGGACAACATTGTCTGTCGCTTCGGACTACCGGGAGAGATTATATCAGCAACGGAAAAAAATTCTGTGATAACCCATTCAAAGATTGGTGCGCGCAATTGAACATCACACAACACTTCGCTTCAGTAAAGCACCCACAAACCAATGGCCTAGTTGAGCGCGCAAACCGCAGCCTAGGTGAAGGAATAAAAGCGCGCCTCGACAGACATAAAGGACGATGGGTGGATGAGCTCTCGCATGTCTTATGGGCGCATCGCACAACAATCAAAACTAGTACTGGCGACACGCCATTCTCCCTAGTCTATGGAACAGAAGCCGTCATACCAGCTGAGATAGGAATGCCAACTATACGCACAACAAATGTCAACGTCACAACAAACGACGAGGAATGGCGCATGGACTTAGACTTACTGGAAGAAAGGCGTGAACGCGCAGCTATACGCGAAGCAAAGGCTAAGGCAAAAATGAAGAAGTATTATGATGCAAAGGTCAAACACACTTCATTCAGGCCAGGAAACTTTGTTTACCGCGCTAATGATGCGAGCCACACAGAAGACACAGGCAAGCTCGGACCAAAATGGGAAGGACCTTACGAGGTCACAGATGCGCTTGGCAACGGCGCATACAGACTGCGCGACATGGAAGGTCACGACCTAGCGCGCACTTGGAACATCTGCAACCTCAAAAGATGTTACTTTTAGGCTACGGCCACTACACAAACACCTTTGCATCCTACGAGATGCCCAATAAGTGTTTGCTTTTCTTTACTTTCCTAGGAATTGTATTTTTCTTTTTTTCAAAAACTTGCAAGTATCAATAAAATGTTATGGTTTCTAGCTAACTCCATAGCGTATTTCACTTTATTACATACATACTTATATATCTCAATATTGTTATCTTATATTTTTGCCTACATGGCGTGCATGCACTAATTAAAGACCCACGAAGGCATAAAGGATGAGTTAACCTACTAATTCACTCGTTGAGTAAGAGGGTTGCAAACCCATCAACATTGGATCACGCATCCTTGCTAAGCGCCTTACTTTTGAGACGTCGAAGTAAGTTTCACACGCGCATCTCACGACGGGTGCGCAACTATTAAGTACACTGTACAAGCTTAGCAAATAACGAGCCAAGACACTTGGTCAAATAATAAAACTTAGCAAACATTGCAAGTATATTCCTTAAAGTCACGCACTTAATGGAGCCAATACATTTGGTCAAATAAAAAAGAACTTAGCAAATAATGCAAGTATAATACCGCAACCAATATACTTGGTCATAAATAATAAAAACTTCGCAAACAATGCAAGTACATTTCTCAAGTGACACACTTATATAACAAAAACGTATCTTATTACAAGGAAAGATAGTATTTACATGATAAATATACAAGCAACCTATATGCTATGGCGATGCTCGGGGCTCTCCTCCGGAGCAGCAGAACTCCCCGCCTCCTGGAGCTTCCTCAGAGTCAAAGCGTCCTTAAGAGATACGGTAGGGACACTTACAGGCACACCATCAGACCTGGGGATGTGTGCAGCGCCCACGCCACACAACACTGCCTTGCCCTTGATCCCCTTTTTCAGAGCAGCCCTCTGTTCGTGATGCTCCAAAACCTCTTTTAAGGAAATCTCCTTTTCAAGAGCGAAGGGGTTAAGGATGTCATGAGGCTGCGCAAACACCGGAATCTGCAGCTGCGACACATCGGGCTTCAGAAAATAATCTGATTGCCCCTCCGCATTATCCCCAAGGTGGCGCTCCAACGTCAACCCCGCCATAAGTACATCTATGAGGTTGTCTTGGTCACGCTCCAACCTCCCAATGTGCGGCAGCTCAAGGACCTTTAATCCTGCCATAGCCTGCATCAGCTCGTCGTAGGCAGCTGCATTATAACCAGGGACCTCTGCTAAGTCCTTGGTCAGCAACTTGGCCTTGTGGAGATCCTCCATAGCCTGCGACTTACCCCGCACCATCGCGCAGTGCACCACCTTCCCAAAGGCATCCAACACCTCTTGGGACTTCAGCGTGCCCATAGCTGCCAGGCGCAACCCATGGCTAATCAACCACCTACATTCACAAAGACAATTTGTGTTAATAACAAGCATAGCAACAAGGAATATTACAAAGGAGAATAGTATAAAAGAGATACCTGTGTTCGGCGATGGTTGACATCAAATGAGGATATAGTTCCTCATCATATTCGATGCTCAGGCCACGCAGCTTGTCCTCCTGCGCTTGGATGATCTTCATCATATCCTCCTTAAACTTGGTAATATTAGCAAAATGCTCCACCTTCTTCTCATCTAAGAAGCGCACAGCCCAAGTCAGGTCAGACTTATAATGATGAAGCTTCCCACGCGCCTCCTTCACCTCAGCCAACGCAGATAGCTTCTCATGGATGATCTTTTCAGTATACACCCGCGAGGCCTCCAACTCCACCTGCGCATCAGCCAACTGCGCACGGAGCCTCGCTAGCTCCTCATCCTTCTGGGCGAGAGTACTGCTCTCCCCAACATACTTCTCCTTCAACCAATGTTGCAAAAATCGTGAATCGGTCTCGAGGCGGTCGAGGGCCGTGTAGCGATTTTTGGCCGATTAATCGCCAATTCCAAGGTCCAAGGCCGATTAATCGGCCGATTACCTTTTAATACGCTCCAAGGTTGATTGAGCCCGAACCACCTAACTTATATTGACCACGGAATGGTCAACAAAGTCAAACAGCTTGGAATCAATGCTCCGCGGAAGTATAAGGTTTCCCCGGGTCGTATGTCCCGACGAGGTGTGAATTGTAAACAAACGGTTTCGTGATCGGGTGGATTTGGATGGAAAAGGGTTTGTGAGTGATTAAACTACTGATTTATACAATGAAATAGCTTAAAGAAGCTATATGAATAATACGGGAAGCTAAGAAAAACAAGAAACGATTAAAATCTAAAAACGCGTACGTTACGTTTAAATAAACGTAGACGTACGAAATAAAACGCGAGTTTTAACCAAATAAAATACTTACAAAAGTGAAAATCACATTTTTACAATCCTAATAATAAAAGAAACTTTTTAGAAAATTAAAATTACTTTTTACAATATTTAATTAATTATTATTAATTAAAAACTATTTATTAATTACTTATTATTAATACTTTAAATAACTAAAATACACTACAATATAATTTAAATACTAAAAAGGTGAAAATAAAATTTCTAAAATTATAAAATAACTAAAAATAAGTTTTAAAAATAAAAATAAGTATTTTTGTCTTTTTGTGGTTTTTCTATTAAATAATTACTAATTAATTACTAATTAACTAATTAACTATTTTAAATTAAGAAAATTACTAAATGAACAGTAAAAATTCTAATAAAATTTATAAAATTATTTTACAACATATAAAAGCTATAAAAAATAGAAAAAACTAGATTTTACTTAATAAAAACTAATAATGCTATTTAAAACTTAATATTAATTAATTTCTAATAAAACTAATATTAAATATAATAAATACCAAATGATAAAATAAAAATCTGAAAAATTTATTATAACTACTTTAATATATAAGGAATTTAATAAAAATATAAAATAGCTAAGTACTTAAGTAAAATTTAAAAATGAAAATTAAAATTAAATTACATTAAATAGAAACTATCACTTAATTTTAAATTGATTTTTCTTGGATTTTCTTTTACAAACCTATTTTACATCTAAAAATAGCAAACTTTTGTAAAAACAAACTTTTTAGAAATTAGAAATAAGCACTGAATAAGCTACAAGTCAAGATAGTTGACTTTAGTTGACTAGAATGGAAAATAAGCTTGAATGGCTTAAAGTGGGACCCACTCTGGTGAAATCTGGTACAATTAGCTTATGTGAACATGTTTAAGCAGAAAGAAGCACAATGGGACCACTGAATAAGCAAATAAGCTATAAAATAAGCACATGGAACTTGTTTCACAACTGAAAATGGGACAAACTTGGTGGCTAAATTCAGGTGGGTCCCAGGGCTATTGAGGTCAACCCAATGGTCAATAATGAAAGCCAACCATGGGGAGGGTTGAATGGTGCAAGGTGGGGGGCTGTGGGACCCACTGGGTGATCAGGAAACCACCACCAAGTGGTGGTGGTGGGGGGGGGGTGCTGCTGATGCAGGGGAGTTATGCCCCCTGCAAGTGTCTTTTGGGCAATGTGGGGCCCAGGGATAAAATCACAAAAATCTACCCAAGATGGAATGGTGAAGGAGAGGTGGTATGCTATCAATGGAAACAAGTTTCACATTCCAAATCAACTCACAAAAATCACAATAATTGTTTGAACTTTTGCAAAAATCTGAGTTTGTGCACTTTTGACTTTTTCTGAAAACCTAATACTTTGACTAATATGAACTTTGGTCTTAATCTTCTGATTGATTATGTTGTAATAAGGTATTTAGAGAGTGAACTAAGCTTGAAAAACAATTTCCTAATCAAAATGGGTTGGTTTTGAACCCAACTGACCCAACAGTTGACTGTTAGGGGTATAGGGTTGTGATTTTGACTTTGGGCAGTTAGAACTAGGATTTAAAGCTTATGCTATACTAACACAACCTAATATGACATGTTTACATAAGTTTTAACCACTAGACATCCTAAATGCACAGGGTAATCCCCTGTGCCAAACACCCCTTTAACTTAAACCAACTTGAGTTGTGATGTGTAATGTTGAGCTAGAGTACATAAAAGCTATTCCTAAACATCTAAACAACTTTAATAAGCAATACTAAATACAAATAAGCTACAAGCTACAGTACATCAACTAGAATAAAGGAAAATGTATAAAACTAAAATATAAACTTACTTGAAGGGCAAAATGAAAGTGGAAATGGTTCTGAGCTGATGAGATAAGCTCACCAAAGCTATAAGACAGCTTAATGAGCTTATCCAGAGGAAGTTTGAGCTTTTACAAGCTTATGACCTCAGCTTATTGCTCCTTTTTTTTTTTTTTTTTTTTTTTGGACTATTTTTCTTGATTTTATTTTATTTCTGAGATTTTAAGTGTGACTGAGTTTTAAGCTTCTAAAGCTTATAAAAACTTAAAAGTGAGCTAAGCTAACCTCAAATGATTAGTAAACAAGAGCTTTTGACAATTTAAAAGCTAAAATGAGATTCTTGAATAAAATTACCACAAACTGAATATGACTGAAATTACTTAAATTAAAATGCTTGAAAAGTTGTACAATACACTTATATATCTTAAAAGAGAACTGGAAAGCTTTAAATTACAACAGAAATGGTAAAAATTACTAAACGACTAAAACTAAACTATGGTTACACTACTACTACTCTCATAATAATGCTTCTTCTCTTTTTCTTTTCTTAAATAGGCCCTGAGAAGTTTCTCTGTCTTTCCCACTTGTTTTAGAGCCGTTGGATGGCTTGGTTCAATCTCATCCGTTCAAAATGGTATTGGCGGGAAAAGTGGTGTGGGCAGTTGTGGTGTTGGTGGGAGCATTAAATGAGGAGGGGGGAAGGTGAGGGTGTAGGTGAGAACATTTATTGATAGTTGGTGAGGTATGGAGAGGAGGGGGGAGCAAGAGCCTGGAGATTAGGGGGTAATTGTGGGAGGTTAAGGACGATGAACAGTAACCCGTGGGTGAGGGTTGACTGGTCAACGACCGGGGTGGATTATTAGTTTAAAAGGTGGGCCGGGTATAAGTGGGCTTGGGGTTGGTTTAATGTTGGGTTGTTTATTTGTGGATTGGGTTTGGTTTATGGTTTATTAAAGTTACAAAATCACAAGGACCATTCATGTAATCAAGCAAACCATAGGGACTGATTTTGTAATTTTCCAAGAGTACTCATAAGGACTACTTTTGCCAAACTTTTATAATACAAGGACCCAAGATGCCATAAATGAATGTTTTCCACTTTTAAAAATTCCCGGGGATCATTTATGTAAATTTCAAAACCTCGGGGACTAAACATGTAAATTCCTCAAAATTCACCCCAAGGAATAAAAATGATTTTTATAACTTCCCAAGGACCCAAAATGATTTTTCTTTCAAAAATATCCCACCAGGGACCAAATCTGCCAAAGTTTGAAACTCCAGGGACCAATTTTGTAAATTTCCAAAACTTTCCCAATTTTTCACCAAAGGACTAAATATGACATTTTATGATTTCAAAATGACCTTTGGTGATAATTTTCCATATTTTGAATATCCAGGGACTAGATTTGTAATTTTATGAAAGTTGAGGGACTGAAACTGCCAATTTTGCAAACTTTGTGCGTTTTTCGTTTGTTTTTGCTCGTTTTGCATCTAAAACATATAAAACACGATTTTGAAATATTTTCAGTATTTTGATGCATTACTGAGTGTTTTTGTATGTTTTTCAGTTCAGATTAGACAAAAAATGATGAGTGTTTGAGCACTCATCAAAGGTCCTAGGCCGTTCAGCTTGTAATCGCCGATTAATTGGCCTTGTAGGCCGATTTTTGCAACACTGCCTTCAACTGAGACACCAGCTCAGCCTGGCGCGCAGCAGTCGCAGCCAACTCATCCATCAACTGCTGCGCTCCCCTACCCTCATCAACCTTGGCTTTCCCCTCCTTGTTTTCATTCTGTGGAGAGGAAACCACATCCACACAGGCCCCATCATTCTTTGCGGCATCATCCCTACAAGACATAAAAGAATGCAGTTAGTATTGCGACAAATAATATACAAGAAATTTGATATGGACGCAGACACTTACAGAAAGGGAGAAGCCTCAGCAACCTTCTAATCCGCGCCAGAAGCGGATGCCTCCTCTGCAGACAACTCCGCATCCCCAATGAGGTAGCGATTTCTCTTCTTGGGGCCACTGGTTCCAGCCTCTCCCTTGCGCTTAATATTGCTCGCCACCTCCTCCTTCAGCACCTCCTCGGGCTTCAGGATCCCGATGATGTCCGATGACTCAGCACGCGCCTCCTCTTGCGCCACCTCCACATCTGGAGCCACACTCTGAACGGGCGCCACTTGGAGCGGCGGCGTGTTCTCAGGAACAACCTCGGGAAGCACAGTCACGCGACCCTCAGTTGCCTCCAGTAAGGGCTGCTCACCCTCCCTCAAAGGGCGCACCCCTATCGTCACCTGCTTCGGCTTATCCAGCTTCACAACGGCGAACAGATCCATCTCTGCGCACATAAACAAAAACAAAACAGGCAAAAGGGTTAGTTATTAAAGGTGCGCATATGAAAAAACTTACGAAACTTGAAGAAGAAGGGACGAACACCCACCCCGGCCATCCTCACTTATGAAAGTGGGCACCTCATCAGCAGCCGCCGAAATAATTGCGACTCAACCCCATATGCACCAAAAACTCCTCCGGATAAGGGTTAATGGCTAGGCGGTTGGCATCAAGGGTCTGCGCATCAGCCAGCCTATAGGAACCGGGTGCGGGGCGCCCATCCCTTGGCAACGTATCCTGAGTATAAAACTCGTAGGGCGATGGAAAGACCACGTCATCAACCCAGAAAAAATGCTCCCTCCAATGTCTAAGGGAGTCTACTTTCTCAGTGTAACACTGAAGCGCCCCCGGGCGCTTCGCAAAAGACACCCACCCATTTGACCACGTCGTGTGGTAAAAGAAGCGGAATAGGGATATGGTTGGTTCTATCGCAAGTAAACGGTAGTTTACTTCAAAATTCGACACCTTAACCGCACCTATACAGTGCAGCTGTGAGATGTGGAGGCGATAGTGGTTGAGCAAATCGCTCAGAAAAATAGAAATTGGCACGCGATAATTCGCGTACTCAAAAAATTTCGTGTATAAACCTATTTTCCCTTCGGGGAAATCAGCTATACCCGTGTCTACGTCTGGAGCCTCTGGACGCACGTCCAAAGGAATAAAATAGTCGGATGAAAACTCAGTGACATCATCAACCGTCATCGCAGAGCGAAAGTCCCCTAATTGAGCAACCATTTTCATTTATTTACTAGTAAAACGCACCTACAGAAATGCTTATTTGCGAAAATAGCTTTTGAGAAAGTGAAAATGGTGAGTGTGTGTTTTACTGTATGTAATTGCAAAAGTGGGGCGGTAACTATTATATAGGGAAGAAGAAAACCCTAGATTATTCCCACGTGGATCCCACTCACAAAAACGTATGGCTAGAAACGAACCGGTACATGCACTTTTCCCGATTCACGAGGGTTACGTGGACACCACCCCCATTTTTCGAGGTACCCTTTTTTGAGATATTATCGACTAGGTACATTGCACTTTCAAAATGGGCGGCAACATTTCAATAATCTCCCGCCACGCTTACCGCTGATAATATTAGTCTAGCGTCTGCGGCTACGAGCCACGCACACTAGACTGGGGGGACATGATGACGTATAGTCTATATATGGGCCACGAGCCCAAATGATAAACATTACTTGGCCCAAACCCATCACGAGTGGGCTATCATAATGAATGACTTGGGCCATAATAATAACGGCTTGGGCTCACGAAGCCCAAAGCCCAACCAAACTAACCGGGCATGCGATAAGGATCTTCTATTCATGGAATAGATATCCTTACCCCGGATAAGCACTACGCGTGCGAAGAGTAAGGAGCAAGAAACCTACACGGTTTCAGCCCCTATATAAGGAATGATATATCCTCATTCAAAGGTACGATTCACAAACCCTAACTCTTAACGAGAACCCTAAACCGATTACTTACTCTCACGCCGGAGTCTAATCGTGGGAGACAATCCCACGATAAGCCTAACGGTGTTGTTTATTTTCTTAGTGCGCAGGTTACAAATACTAAGAAGCGAATTGGTACGAGAGCAAGAACCCATAATCAGGAACGTCCAACTTTTGTATCAACAATAATATTCAATATAGATAAAAAAGACAAAAAGAAAATTATTAAAAATACATGTATCCATCCATTGTAAAAAAAATAATAAAAATAAGAAATAAAAAAATAAAAATAAAATAAAAACAATGATTACCCAATGAAAGTAAATGTATCCGTCCATTTTCGAGTTTTCCAAATAACAATTCTAAAAATTATATATTAAAAGAAATTAAATATTTTTTTTTAAATTTTATTAAAAAAAAAACTTATTTATTAAAAAAAATTATTTAATTTTTATAAAATTAATTAAAAAATTATTTAATTTTTTTTTCTAAATAAAAATTATATAAAAAATATATTTAATTTTTTTTAAATTTATTTAAAAAAATTTAAAACTTATTTTTAAAAAAATTATTAAAAAAAATAATTATTTTTTTTTAAAATTTATTTTTTATAAAAATCATTTAAAAAAATCAAACAAATTATTTTTTTAAATAAACTATTTGACACCAAAAATACACATGTAAGTTAAAAAAGGAAAAATACATATCGTAAAAAAGTATTACAAAAACTAACAATTTTCATTTCTCCAATTTCTCAACAAAAAATGATAGGAAATGATACTACTCCGTATATAAATTACACTATCAATTTTCTAAAAATTCTTTCCAATTCTCCACCTTTTTATCTCTCTCATCTACTAAATAATTGAATTCAATTCACTTCCATTTCTCTTATCTCATTTCTCTCTACCATACACACCCTTAAAGCATGAATTGGAAAAATATGAAATTACTGTGTTTAAGTTGGGTATGTATAAAATTGCCATATTAAAAAAAGAGCATTTATATTTATGCCTAACAAGAGACCTAAAGTTAGACATAAGCCATTCATTTTATAACAAATGTATTATACGTATTCTCTCTCATCATTTTTCATCAATCAATTTTTAAAATGCATCAATTAAATCTTTAGCTATAAATTTAAGTTCATGTGATAATTATGTCCCTCGTTACCTAAGACGTGAATTATCAAGGATGTATGCTTTTAATATTTTGTATTTTAATTATTTGTTCATGTATTAGAGATATAAATCATTTATTCAAAAAAGAAAATATTAAAGGCTTTTGGATCATAAAAGCTAAACGACAAATGCCTGAATGCTCTTGCTCCTGCAGTCCTGCCAAACAAAAAGTTGTTTAACAAAGAAACAAGGACCAATAAATAACCCAAAAGCATTAATTAATTACTATAGATTTGGTATTAACAAGATCGGTTAGGCAATTCGGTGGGAGTTAAAGTCACTCCCTTTTCATTTCTTCATTTCCAAAGTTTTTGTTATGGTGACTGTTTCTTTCTCTTCATCTGCAGTTGCAGTTTCATCGTCTTCCTATTTATTAAAACCAAAATTAAAAATTTTCAATCCCCTTTATATACCTCCTACTAAACTCTCTGCTTCTCATCGCCTACAATTCAGGTTATTTTATTTTCATTAGTTAGGGTGTTAATGTTCATATGTGTATTTGTGTTGTTACTAGGATCTTAGGTGAATATCATAGGAAATAAGTGTAGTTTCGTTAGTATGAATACAAATCTTAGCTCACATACAAAGCAATATTGCCAAATAAAAAGGACGTTTACAAAAGTGGGTGAATTTTAATAATTTGGATCAGACTCTACTATTTAAAAGATGGTGTATTCATAATTTTGTATGTGCACATAAAAAGGTGTGAATTGGCGGGAACACACTCATCCTGGTGCCTTTTTGGCACCATCCATTGTCCACCCACAAGGATTAGCTCACCAACTGGAGTGAGCAAGAGCCAAAACTTGAACCCTTGACCTTTTATCCACAAATTCTCTCCGGTGGGCCCATGAATTTTTTTGGAGGTGGGTACCAACCGAGCCAAAGCCCTTTGGTATTCATAATTTTGTATGTAGTATGAGGGCAATAATTAATGGGCTTGTGGCATGTGATTCCCGTGTGTGTCATGTTTTAAGGAATATCAGGCAGTAGCACACTCCATTGTTTAATATGTAGTATTTGCTGATCGAAAGACAATCTAGGTGTATAAGACATGTATTTGTATTTGTAACCAATATAGGTTTCTTGTTTAAGAATTGTTTTACTTTTCATGGTTTTTCAATCTTTAAAATGATATGAAAATGGCAGAAATCGTCAAATAACGGGTAAATTCCATGGATTTTGATATTTTCTTAATGTAAAGTTAGTTGTAATAACCTAATAGGCTACTTTTGTTGGATTTGTGACTGTATTGGGTATAATATCTCAGAGTTATATTTATACATATATAGGAGGTTGTGTAATGTCAAAGCAACCACTTTGCAAGAAGATGACGAGAAAGTAGTTGTGGAAGAAACTTTTCAACCCAAGTCTTTTCCTGAAGAAGCCAATGGAGGTCCTGGTGAGCCACCTAATGGGAAACCTTCAAGTTCTATAGAGAAATGGGTCATAAAAGTTGAACAGTCTATAAATATCTTTCTTACGGTATGGATCAGCCTTTTTTAGTTATTTATAATCGATTTATAAACTTCTGGATGCCTGTCTATCCTAAAATATGGAAGCTTGATACATAAACTGTGACTTACGTGTGAAACTCGGGATTAATTTTAATTCCTATGTTGATATTTGAAGAGATTTTTCTTTTTCTTGTGAAATCAGGATACTGTAATCAAGATACTAGATGTATTGTACCATGACCGAGATTATCCACGATTTTTCGTTCTGGAAACTATAGCAAGAGTCCCTTACTTTTGTAAGTGTTGATTTCTCCTCTTGGGATGCTTTTCTTTAGATTCATCGGGGTACACCGCTACCATTTAGTAAGCTAGGGCCTCCATATATCACCAGATTCTGCATATGCTATCACAAAATGTGGGAGCTAGTTAGCATCATAGAAAGTTATGGAATAATTAGCAATTTCAACCATTATACTTGGGGACAATAGTAAGTACAGGTGGCAAGAGGGCAGGTTGGGTAATAGGTCACTTTTTTGTAACGTTGGAAATATTCGGGTGACTTCTAAGCACCTTTTGTCCATCTTTTGATTTTTTTTTTTTTTTTTTTTTTTTTTTTTTTTTTTTTTAATATATGATCAAAATACATAAATTATGATACCGAAACTATGATTTTTTTGCAAATCAAAATTTAAATCTTTGAATATAACTATTTAGGAGGTTCTATACTTGCACCTTGTACTACTAAAGTACTAAACACACGCACGGAGAAAGTAACACTTAATTCTCTTGAAGAAAAGGCAGAAGAAAACACGACTGAGTTATTTTTTCATTTTTTTTATCTATCAGAAATTTAGTGGCCAGTTTTAATGGTTAAAGTGCTAACTGATTGAAAATTACTTCTTATATGCAAACTTTCAAGATGGATCTAGGGCATATACTTCAACATAAGTAAATTAGAAGCCATTTTGGCTGCTTTTGTTTAGACTCCCAACAGTAGTTCAGTCATATAATCAAGAACTTTGGCTTCTTTTTCTTATACACAGCTTTTATATCTGTCCTGCACTTGTACGAGAGCTGCGGTTGGTGGAGAAGAGCAGACTATTTGAAAGTGCACTTTGCTGAGAGTTGGAACGAGATGCATCATCTGCTTATTATGGAAGTAAGTCTTTTAAACTAGTATGGTCTCTTCTCCACAAGCACTAAAAGTTGTCAAAGGGCTTTTGAATGGGTCATTGTGGGTATGTTTTATCTCTTAACAGGTTAAATTGCTCTAAAAAAAGCATCCCTAAAGGAAAAGATTAATAAGGGTCGAAATTCGCACAATTACTTTCAATGCATAAGGCGCAATTATTATAGTAAAAAATTTAGCTTATTATTATTCAAATAACAAATTGTAAGCAAATGTGGCACACTAACTATTTATAGAACAATAAATATATGAGACCAAATTTGTTTCTAGTCAACCCAACACAGTCCCATAAGATTTCTTATTTGATCCTTGCTCAGTTTCCAGTCTTACGAAATGTTTTCTAGTCGTTGATCTATTTAGCATTAGAAAAAATATTAAATAAAAAATGTCTTTTTGGCAAGATTAGGCGCTGATCTGAAAATTGTAAATCACTTCCCCCTTTAGATATACTAATATGCATGCACATTGGTTTAATTGTTGTACAAGTTTTTAGCTGATATCAGGAAAGTGATGATTTTGTTGCAGGAGCTTGGTGGTAATGCTTGGTGGTTTGACCGGTTCCTTGCTCAGCATATTGCAATTGTTTATTATTTTATGACAGTCTTCATGTACGCTTTGAGCCCAAGAATGGCTTGTAAGTATAATAGTTTAACTTTTTCTTGGATGGTTGTTTTTTGTATTGCAGTCTTTTTAACAGCTTGCTGCTCCATTAACGTGTATTATTTCTAGGACATTCTTTGTCTTAGTTTTTCTTTCATAGTCACTTGGTTTATATTAAACATATGCGAACTTTTTATATTAAGTTTTGCCTGTATAGGGAAAATTACAATTACGCGTGACATGTATAAATGGAACTGATCATGGATGAAGATGTACTTAGATCTTTTGTTCAATTTTATGTTAAAAAAGTTTAACCTTTACTTTTTGTTTTGATGTCATGTGATTTACTGATTTCCTTCAATTTTCTTTGTTTCGTATGCAGATCATTTTTCTGAATGTGTGGAGAGCCATGCATTTGAAACCTATGACAAGTTTATTAAAGCAAAAGGAGGTACTATTTTGAATTTATTGAATTTATAGTATCCGCCATATTTTTTGAATTTATTTCGTATCTATAAACCGAGAATTAATCATATTCTTCTGATCTGAGACGCTAATAGTTTGTGCTTTCTTACTTGTTATTGTACAGATGAGCTGAAAAAACAGGCTCCATCTAAAGTTGCTGTGAAGTACTACACACAAGGAGACATGTACTTGTTTGGTAAGTCCCAACTTAAGTTAGATATCTGCTAAGATCATGCCCTTATTGTGGTTTCAAGTCATGGACAAAGACCAATGAATATAGGTGGCATGGCAGATTGGGCAACAGTCCAAAAAGGGTCGGGTAGAACAGGCAGAAATTTGGTATGGGTTGAATCTCATTATAAAAAGATAGTTTTAAATGTCATTAAAACTATATACTTACAATAAAATTTTAAATATTTAAAAAACGATTTATGATCATACAGTTTGAACACATTTGGCGACTTCTGAACGTTTTCATTTATATAGTACTTTTGTAAGTTTACCCAATAACCCATTAGAAAGAAAATATAATCTGAATCGACCCATTTGGTTCGAATTTGCCAACCATACCCCTGAGCCTTAGTGCACGAGGGTCGAGGGCTGCCCTTTCCTTTATTTCTGGTCTATTTTGCCTCACTGTTGGAGTATATATGTTCAGATGAATTCCAGACCTCAAGGATTCCCAATACTCGAAGGCCAAAAATAGGTAACAAATACACCCCAATTTTATTTATTTATTTATTTTTTATTATTATTTTTTTAATTAAGTTTTACATGTCAAAAGCCATCATCGAACCCACTGTTTTAAACATTGTCTGATGAAGTTTTCCCTGGTTTTTCTTTGTTTATGTCTCAAAGACAGTGAATTAAGATTAACAAATAGCGTTTGGCAATCACCGTTTTCATACTCTTGAAGCCTAATCTGATTTGCAGAATTTTGTTAAAGTTATTATAATTTACACTTAATTTTGACTATTTCATGATTAGTATTAAAAAGTTTCTGCTTAATATTATTTGGACATAAACAAAGTTGAGTTTTAAACCTAATAAAACACAAATTCTCTCTTTTCTTTACCGTGAAATAGTACTTGCCACAACATGTTTTGATTTTGTTACATTTTTTTCGGGCGACATTGCAAGACATGAGGGTATCACAACAATCACACATCGCTAATAGATATGCAAAAGTGTTGCTAATTAATGCATATTTTGCATTATGCTCTACTCAAAGAACGAAAAGTCCTGGTGGCAAATCAGTTTTATATAAACAAGTACAATGAGAAAAATTTCACTTACTTTTATGTACTTCTGTTGTTTTTTCTCCAGAAAATATGTACGACGTATTTATGAACATCAGAGATGACGAAGCTGAACATTGCAAGACGATGAAGGCATGCCAAACTCATGGGAGCCTCCGTTCTCCTCATGATGTTCATAGTGAAACTGTTGCTTCTGAAGATGATTTAGGTTGCATCCTGCCTGATGCAGAATGTGAAGGTATTGTAGATTGTATAAAGAAATCCGTTACAGCTTCGCCCGTGAACCAAAGGCAGTAGACTTACACAGACACACAGTAGATTTAGAGTAATCAGATATAGTTTTAAAAAAAATATAGATATATACTTCCTTCAAGTGGAAACTGAAGTCCTTTCTTTGAGAATTTTCCATGTTATACGAAAAATTAATCAAAGGTGCTAAGAGAGCACGACTGTATCTTACTTTTGTATGCGTTTGTGTGTGAGGCACATTGCTTTTGAAGGAAACCTGGTTTCCTGATCGACGTTTTAGGTTACTTAACATCTTATGAAATACTGTACTATGTAATTCATTACAAACTTGTGGTTTGTTCGTAATATCCATGCTGTATGTAACCTGTTCTCGTTTTAAACTATGTTGATAGAGGTAGGGGCATTAAGCTACACCATATATCGACGTACATTTAAGATGAAATTCAATCTGATCAGTCTTCCAATAGCATCACGAGACTAGTAAATATAAATGTACAACGTAAACAGAAAGTTCTCAAATTCGGATATAACATGTGTAATAAATGTTTCGTGTTAGGCGTAAAGCATCATTAGTATATTTTTTTTAATAAATACCGCAATAGTCATCCGATCTTCTGAAGGGAGGGGATCTTATTTGTCTCTGGGCAACGCACGAAGATTACAATAACTTACAACAAGCTCATTCTTGCTGAATGATCATATCAAATGAGTTCATTTGAATCTTTTAACACCGAATATTGATTCAAAGAAACGATATATCCTAGACCTCATCGATGAGAGCATCCCTAGTAGGTATGCTAGAGTTGAAAGAAAACGCATTTCTAAATCTCTAAATCACACTTTGCACCAACTGTGAAGAAACACAGCAATCTTCACCCATAACAACTACATCAGCAGTACACGCCATCGAAATAATATGAATAAAATTACAGATAGAAGCTACCACCAGGCGAGATTTTAATCCACACTTTATGTGAGTTTCTACGCAAACTATTTGATAAATAACATTTGGATGATTAATTTAAAAAAAAAAAAAATAATAATAAAAAAAAAAAAAAAAAAAAAAAAAAAATGAGTAACCAAAAAAATCTTATAAGTTATAAGCTTCCTGAATTCCCTAAATTGATCCATAATGATACAAATGCGTAACTCACATGCTACGGTGAATACGTGCCTAATCCACATAAAAAAAATTGACACATATAATGGTAATTTTAGATCTCTTCGGGGGTGTTTGTTTAAGCTTATATATAGCTTATTAACTTATATGTGTTCGGCTTATATAAAATAAGCCATAATTTTGTGGCTTATTTTGACACTTATGGGCTTATATAACATTGTGAATGTTATATAAGCCCATAAGTTTCAAAATAAGCCACAAAATTGTGGCTTATGTTATATAAGCCGTACATATATAAGCTAAAAAGCCGTATATAAGCTTAAACAAACACCCCGTTATCTTAACTTTTGAATTTGTTATGTATCTCTAAAATATATATAGGCATAAGAGTTATTGCTTCTTCTATCACATTTAATCATCTATCCATCCGAGCACAACTTTTCAATGGCTAACTAGCTTTATGAAACGCCATTCCAATGACGGAGTTTTACTACATCATCATAACATTATCTACATCTCTAATTTCAAGAAGTCATTTGCGCTTCGTGTGAATCTTGTCTCTAACTCTTTGTTTTACTGTAGGTGGGCAACGGAATTTTGAAATTTCTATTTAGTTAGTAGGATTTTGAACAAAGGAATGTCTACTGAGATTTATAAGTTTTATAGAGTGATCGGTCCTTGTGCTTTATGGCTTATTTGTTGCTAGCAACGAGCTTGTCTTCAACAACAGGCCATCTAGTTGTCGCTCGATTCTTCTAAATTCTAATACATTACAGTACTATCTTTTAGTTGGTCATTTTCAATCGTTAGCTTAAAATAATTGGTTCAAAAACCATCGCTAATGAACTTGAGAGCCCTGTATAACACACGCAATCTTCTGTGGCAACTCGTGTACCAAATATGAACTGAATAACGAGCATGCAAGACCTTAAAAAAAGAAGAAAGAACGAGTATGCAAGATATGGCACACCACATATTAAACATATATTATGAAAACGAAATAAGAAAAACATACAAAGAGACCGTGCAATTTTCACAGTTTGACGTAAATACTCCCACTGGACCCTTCTTCATCTTTTACACCGCCATCACCACCATTCGTTAAAAAAAAATTCAGGATATATAGTGAATGTGTTTGCTTATTTAATTTAATAAATTTGATCGAACCGTGGTGTACATTTTGTAAAAGGTAATAAGTATAGAGAATTAGGTTTGGAAACCCACATCGGGTGAGGAAAAGAAATTCTGTTTGTATATATGCTTTGATGTTATGGGATGGTTAAAATGTGCCATGTCTAAGTTGATGGTTATTTGTGTTGCTGACTTCATAAAAATTTACTATTAATTAGCTTAGCTCGTAGGCTTAATGGTTTACGTTTGGGAAAAAAAAAGAAAAATGTTATGAATATAAATATTCATATCAAAGACTTGGTCACCCGGAGTATCTATTAGCATTAATTAGCTTGTAGGCTTAATAATTTACGTTTAGTTATCGGTCACCCGGAGTATCTATTAGCATTAATTAGCTTAATTAGCTTGTAGGCTTAATAATTTACGTTTAGTTATCGTATCATTATGGAGTCAGATCGGGTCTTTACCCACTGTAAGCCCGCTCCATAGCCCGTTTAGGGGCGGTTTGGAGTTTGTATAAATACCCCTTCCCGTGGGAAGGGGTTGGAGCTTCATGAATCACCACTAAGACATGGATACTAATTAATAATGAATGATTTTCGGTACATGAATGTGGAATTAAATTAAGACATGGAGGGTGTTTGTTTAAAACTTATTTACCTAGGAGAGCAAAATTTTCGCCCGATAACATGTACACACTTCGGGTTTTGCAATGGCCGGGTTTCACTTAGCCCAAACCATATGGCTAATATCTTCATGAATCACCACTCACGACTGCTTCGTACCAAATGATGACCGACACAAGTGAATGGTCAATCGTCACCATTATAACTAATCATGTATCTATTTGAGTCATATACTAATCACCTGATGTACAAGTTTATTGCCTTTGTACAATAATCTATAAATAATAACAGCTACAGATATTAACTTCATGTTTAAAAGAAGATCACATACTCTCTAGTAATTTGGGATTGCTTATTCAAAATATATTATGCATTTTGAAAACTCATAATCAGCTGTTAAAAAAAGTGGTTTTGAAACTTAGTGTTTGGATTTGATTATGTTGTATGATAACACAATAATCAGATAATCAGTTTTTCAAGTGTTTGGCGAACTAAATTATTTCTTAAAGTAATATGTAAAGTTACCAAAATAGCCATTACTATTAGCTTTCGTAACCAAAAAGCTCTATATTTTATTGAGCCTAAAGAGTTAAATGGTCCGCTTAAACTTATCAAATGAGCTCATTCGTTTAATGATTGTAATTAGATAGGAGAACTAAAATTGCATTTTGGAATGGTAGATGCTTTTTCAAACCTGCGTTTTGATGCTTGGAAACGCAGATAATCAATTTTTGAGAATTTGTTGCCAAACACTTCAAACAACTTATCACAGCCGTTTTCCCACCGAAAATGTCTTCATCTCAAGCGTCAAGAAAGAAACAAAGAAAACGAAATTCAGTCAGTAAAGAGAAGTCTACTCAACTTGACTGATTTGACTCACTTCCATGGACCTCTTCTCTTCCCACCGGAGCTGATGAAGATCCTTTCTCCACGTTTGCTGACTTTGAAGGAGGTTCTTTTTAGTTTTACAGCACAGAATTAAACTAATTTTATTGGATTGTTAAAGAAATTTGATTAAGAGGTTTCTTTTTAGTCCAGTTTACTTGTACCTATGATCAGAAGTATAAGCAGTTTATAGATGATTGGATACATGATTGATTCTGTTTTTATTATACAATCTCAGGTGTTACTATATGTATTTAGAGCTAACTTTTGTAAAAAAGAACTTGTAGCAAGTTGCTCTTCCCACATCGGGTGAAGGTTAGATTTTTAACTTACTTATATAGTGTAGCGTGTAAGCATTGACAAGTTGAGGTTCGATATTATGTTGTGGCTGGCTTAGGTTACAAAAGTTAGTGTTATAAGGGTTAACTTTTGTTATCTGTGATTAGCCATTAATTATATCGGTCGTCAACTTTTTACTTATTTTTTTAAGAGAAACAAATTATTTACATGTTTTAATCACCACTTATTTTTTAGGGGTAAAACTAAGGATACGCAACATATTTCTACAAATAAACACAAGTACGCAACGTACTTAGTAAAGTGTCAAACGTACGCAACATATTTTCAAAAAATCGTCGATCTACGCAATATGACCTGCTGACAGCAGGTTACCAGGTTACCTAACTTTAAAAGTTACACCTTTGATCCCTAAACTGTCTCATATCTCGTGTACATGATCCTATTTTAGTCCTATTTACCAGCGTTACACCGTTAGTCCCCAAACGTTACACCGTTAGTCCTATTTACCAGCGTTACACCGTTAGTCCCCAAACGTTACACCGTTAGTCCCCGTAGGACTAAATAGTCCTATTTGGATCTTCGGAACGAAGTCCATGGAATGCACATCCGCTTTGCACCAACCGGATGGGGACTAACGGTGTAACGTTTGGGGACTAACGGTGTAACGCTGATAAATAGGACTAAATAGGACTAACGGTGTAACGCTGGTAAATAGGACTAAAATAGGATCATGTACGCGAGATATGAGACAGTTTAGGGATCAAAGGTGTAACTTTTAAAGTTAGGTAACCTGTTGCCAGCAGGTCATATTGCGTAGATCGACGATTTTTTGAAAATATGTTGCGTACGTTTGACACTTTACTAAGTACGTTGCGTACTTGTGTTTATTTGTAGAAATATGTTGCGTATCCTTAGCTTTACCCCTATTTTTTAAGATAAACAAATTGTTTACATGTTTTAATCACTAATCATCTTACGACATTAGCCAAACAAAATACGAAAAATTACCAATATAGAACAGTCGTCTTACGATTTATCACTTTTCAGACTTAAAATTTTCAAAAGTCCAAAATAGACTGGGTGACTGGGCAACTTGTAAAATGCAACCACAAGCCAACAAATATCCAATTATTGTAGGTAGATTAATTTTAATTCGATTGTCTAAGGACACGTGTCAAACGTAGATACAAGTTGCCCAAAAAATGAGTCGCCCTTGGCCTATTTTGGACTTTTTAACATTATAGGGCTGGAAAGTGATAAGTCGTAAGCTGACTCGTATATTTTGGTAATTTTACCAACAAAATTTAACTATTTTTACTTATTTTTTGATTATTTACATGTTTTAATCACCACTTATTTTTTAAGATAAACAAATTGTTTACAGGTTTTAATCACTAATCATCTTACGACATTAGCCAAACAAAATACGAAAAATTACCAATATAGAACAGTCGTCTTACGATTTATCACTTTTCAGACTTAAAATTTTCAAAAGTCCAAAATAGACCGGGCAACTGGGCAACTTGTACAACGCAACCACAAGCCAACAAATGTCAAATTATTGTAGGTGGATTAATCTTAATTCGATTGTCTAAGGACACGTGTCAAACGTATAAACAAGTTGCCCCAAAAAATGAGTCGCCCTTGGTCTATTTTGGACTTTTTAACATTATAGGGCTGGAAAGTGATAATACGTAAGCCGACTCGTATATTTTGGTAATTTTACCAACAAAATATTAACTATTTTTACTTATTTTTTGAGAGAAACGAATGTTTTAATCCCCAATCATCTTACGTAATTAGTAAAACAAAATAATAAGAACCTATTTTTACTTATTTTCTGAGAGAAATGAATTATTTACACGTTTTAATCACTAATCATCTTATGTAATTAGTAAAACAAAATAATAGCTAGTAATCGAGCTAGTCATCAAGTTACATAACTGTTTTTCACAAATTGATATTTGAATCCACAACTTATTTGCATTATATTGTATTAGTTCTAGTTCATTTAGGTTTTTGGTAGATGGTAGATTTGGTTGAACAAGGTGATGGTGACGAAGAAGTAATGGTTGTCACTAATTATGAAATGATTATGAATGAATTTAATTAGCAAAAGTACATAAATTGTTAGTGCATGATTATGGAACCGAAGTGAAGACACTAAAATATTCATTTTGTAGCGGTTTTAACTTTATTTATTAAGATCTTGTTTGTTTTAGTATCATTTATGTCAACTCTTTCCTATACGGCTATACATAAGAAAACAAAACTTATATTATTATTATTATTATTATTATTATTATTATTATTATTATTATTATTATTATGAGCTGAATTGTAGTTTTAATAGTTATAATGCCCGCGCACGCGCGGATTTTTTAAAAGTTTTTGAATCATATAGTTTTATTTATTAAAATACAAATAATTTAATCTTTGTTTTGTTTGATTTATTATGTTTAATTATAGTTTTTTATTATTAAAGATAATTATTTAAATATTTTAATCCTATTATTAATTGCATCTTATCTATATTTTTTGTATTTATCTTCTACTTGTGTTAATTGTATCTTATCTATATTTTTTGTATTTATCTTCTACTTGTGTTATGGATAAATATAAAATGTTAGAAAATAATATTTTTTTTTAAATACAATTATTACTAAATAAGGTATGAATTGATTTTTTTGAAATGAAAAATTCCCAATAAGGGTTTTGTTTTATTATATAAAAGATCAAAATTTACTCTCTATTCGATACTATTGTGGTATATATATATATATATAGGATGAGGTTATTCTAAAAAGGGTCTTATAATAAAAAGTGTAGGAAGGATTGTGGGAGTGACATGTGTCACCCCCTTGCCACATCATATGACACGTGTCACCCACCCCCACCCCCACCCACGCCGAAATTTTTTTTTCCCGCCAAAAAAATTTTTTTTTTCCGCCAAAAAAAAAAATTTTTTTTGGGCAAAAACTTATTTTTCCCGCCAAAAAATTTTACTGCATCACGGTTATAAAGTTACTGCATCACGTTTACTGCATCACGGTTACTGCATTCATGGTTTTAATGTTAATGCATCATGGTTATAAAGTTATTGCATCATGGTTATAAAGAAACTGAATTATCATAAGTTTTCTGCATCATATATGTATGTAACGACATCACAATTAAAATACGATTCTTTTTTAAGTTTTGGTGCATCTTTATTATAAGTTACTGCATCATAGTTAATAATTTAGTGCATTAACTATGTTGCAGTAACTTATAACGTTAATGCACTAAAATTTAAAACTGTGATGCAGTAACTTTTATAATTGTGATGCAGTAACTTTATAACTGTGATGCACTAAAAAATTTTGACGGGAAAAAAAAAATTTTTGCGAGGGGGGGGGGGGGGGGGGGTGACATGTGTCATATGATGTGGCATAGGGGTGACACATGTCGCCCTCACAATCCTTCCTACACTTTTTATTATAAGGCCATTTTTATTTTAACCCATACATACATATATATATATATATATATATATATATATATATATATATATATATATATATATATATATATATATATACACACACGCACTCAAACTCAAATAAGAAACTACTGCTAACTTGCACCAAATTCAAATTGCTTGCTTTTGCATAGGCTAAAGAATGATGATGAAGCTTATTTCCATCTTAATGTTGCCGCACCAAGTGACTACCATTATATGGCCAAGTCGTGTTGGACCCAAACATTAGCTATATTCCTATATCTTCAAAGGCTTCACATCGAAAATGAATCCGCGTCTCATTTTTTCAAGTTTCAGATACTCTTACTGCAACGCCTATAATATGAAAATACAAAGCAAAAAAATGAAACAAAACTGGTTTTACCAATATATTCAGCCCATCACAACATAAACGATCCATAGGGGAACAGTAATAAGTGTAAGATTTAGTAAATCAATTGTATTGAATGCCTCATAATGTTCGGTTACATGAGAATGTATAAGACATAATATGGGCCAATATACATCATGGGCCTAATATCCTACTACTAATCTAAGACAACCATCTAACACTCCCCCGCAGTTTGAGCGGGAGGAGACCGAACACTCAAGCTGTCACGAAACTCAGCAAACAAGGCAAATGGTAACCCCTTGGTAAAAATATCAGCATACTGAAACCGAGAAGGAACATGTAGAATGCGAACCTGACCAGTAGCAACCAAATCACAAACAAAATGAATATCAATCTCTATGTGCTTTGTCCGTTGATGCTAAACATGATTAGAGGACAAGTACACTGCACTCACATTATCACAGTAAACAATAGTGGCAGAGGACAAAGGTGTATGAAGCTCACGAAGTAGATTCCGAAGCCAACATGTCTCAGCAACAACATTGGCAACACCACGATACTCAGCTTCAGCACTGGAATGAGAAAGTGTCGGCTGACGCTTAGAGGATCATGAGAGTAAGTTGTTGCCAAGAAAAACACAATAACCAGAGGTAGACCGTCTAGTAGTAGGGCAACTATCCCAATCAGCATCTGAATAAGCAACCAAGGACTCAGTGGTAGAAGATGATAACTGTAAACCAGAATCTAGAGTCCCCTGAACATACCGTAAAATCCGCTTGAGAGCAGAGAAATGAGGCTCACGAGGATCATGACAAGAAGGTTCGGGTCAGCTTCTTGCTGAACCCCCTGCGGCGCTAATGTGAACCCCTGTTGACCCCCTTGTTGTGAATCGGCATTCTGAACCAGTGCAACAAACGGAACTCCTTGTGGTGGTGACTGTGAAACGGGCAAAACATGAACCCCTTGTAGATACAAACCGGTCACCCCAACCGGTGGACCCAAGCCATAAAAAGAGGACCCTGTTGGTAGGCCTGGAACAGATTGGGCCGAATAAAGAGGCTGGGAAAATTGATAGTAGTGTTGGGCCGGTCCATAAGGTAAGACGTTAACAGAGGGTGTACTAGTGTGATACGCAGCAGGAGGTGGCTGAGTGCTAGTAGAAGACTTAAACCCCAACTTAGCCAACAAGGTTTGCAAGGCATCCATATCTGATGGTGTAAAACCCGGCACAGTAGAAGTCAAGCCGGAATTACGAGGTAGTAAGTTTGACTTGCCATGAACCCCATTGTGAAGATAACGACACGCCTCACCAAAAAGACAATGACCTTTGGCAAACAAAAAACAAGGTTTGTTCACTTTCTCCAATGGATTAGACAGACGTCGAGCATTATTATTTGTCAATAAGACCATAGGAGAAGCGGATGTAGCATCCACAAGCGGGTCTTGAACTTTAGATTTCATGCGTATCTCTTGCGTGGTCAACAAAGACCGAACCGTCTTGAGATCGGGAATGGGTTCGCGATTAGCAATAACGGTAGAAATCACATCATATGTGGTTGGCAAGCCTTCAAGTGCAAACGTAACAAGGTCGTCAATGCTTAGAGGAGAACCAAGACCAATCAAAACCGAAGCAATTGATTCAATATTTTGAAAATAAGCATCAATTGTCAAGTTCCCAAGCTTCAAATTACGTAATTCTGCCTTCAACGCCATAGCTCTTGGGCGTTTATTATCTTAAAAAATCGTCTCAAGATATACCCACGCCTCTTTGGCCATTGTGGGATTAAGTACAACCAAACATTTTTGAAGATTCGATGCAAGCGTGGAAAATATCCAAGACCTAATAATGAAATCAACCTTGAGCCATTCCGCATCCTTAGTCGGTGGTGGAGGTGGTGTAGTAGAGGAGGACGCGGGTGGATCAATAAAATGGTCCAAGATACCGTGTCCATGACAAAGATGAGAAAAATAGTACACCCATGAGGAGTAATTCATCTCATCAACATCGAGTTTGATAGGCACAAAGGTGGTTAAGTGATTCATAGCCATAAGTTTATCCGAAAAAGTGAGGACGGGTACCGGGGGGGGGGGGGGGTTGTATCCGTAGTCATGGTGAAAACAATAGGTGAGTTTATGGTTTAGTTATGCCTAGAAGTAGAAGAGCTTTAGTGTTAGGGTTTATAGAACCGAATGGTGTGTAGTAATTGAACGGTAGCAGAAGCAATCGAACGATTGCAATCAAACAGTATTAGCAAATGAGCAGTTAGGTTTGGGGTTTATAAGCAATGGAAGTAGCAATTAAACAGTAGATCGTTTAGGTGAGTGTTAGGGTTTATGGAATAAACAATCAAACAGTAATCTTGTTGAATGAACAAACCAAACAGTAACCGGTTGAAAGAACAAACAAGTCGACAACCCACAAGGTCGACAAACAAATCAAACACCCGTTGATAACTCAGATGGTCGACAAACAAGTGGACAGAAACAGAAAAAAAATCGATAGAAACTAAAGAAAAAATAAGCGACTGATTATGGTTAGGGTTTGTGGAAGCAGTGATTGTGGATCGGTTTTAGGGTTGATACCATGTAAGATTTAGTAAATCGATTGTATTGAATGCCTCATAATGTTTGGTTACATGAGAATATATAAGACATAATATGGGCCAATATACATCACGGGCCTAATATCCTATTACTAATCTAATACAACTAATGAGACAAAAAGTGTTACGCTTTTAAGGGGTCATTTAAGCCTTAAGTCGTGATTATACGATCAAATATTGCCTTAAATTGTTCATTTTGTCATTTTAGGTACTTTTGGGAGGAATTCTGAAAAACATAGCATTTTGGACGTTTTTGGAGCATAAAAGTGAAGAAAACAACAAAGTCAAGAATTCAAGCTGGAACAGTACCCAACGGCGTCAAAAGTTACAAGGTGACGCCGTCACTTATTGATAAAGAGGTGGATATTTACTTTGCACTTGACGGGCCAGAAAGATCTTGAAGCATTTACACGTGACGGCGTCACGTGTTATTTCACCAAGGTGGTCACGTTTTAAGTTAAAGAGAGATGGCCCAGAACACTTTCCAACCAGATGGCGTGAAGAGTAGATCTAGGCGATCAAGGAACCCTAACACGGCGAGATGACGGTGTCACATCCTAAAAGGTGATGCCATCAAGTTGTAAAATCTATATATACTTTTCTATTTTTCATTCATTAGGAGAGAGACTTTTGGTAGGAACTTAGGGTATGAACCCTAGTCGACTTTTGCAGCTTTTTTGATGTTTCAAAGCCTCTTTTCTTCCATGATTAATTGAAGATAAGTAATCTATCAATCATTCAATATGTCTATGTATTGTTTGATTTTATCTTACGCTTGTCTTTATTTTAACATGCTAGGCTAGGTTTGTATGTGTTTGCTTAGGTCTAATGAAACCTAGTTATTGATTATTTGTTGATTAGTTTGTTATTAATTGTTGTGGGTGGATGTTTATCGATGTTAGGCTTAAGAAAACTGGCTAATCTCCTATTTGGTAACATGCTTGAACGTCTTAAGAAACATGAATCGGATGTGTTCTACGGTTAATTGGTTGTATTTAATGCATGAGCCGCTGTTTATAATCCATAGGATTGGGCGCTTAATGTGTCGTCTTAGGAGGAGATAAGAGCTTATATAGTTGGGGAAGATCGTACACAGCCCCACGAATGGTATTAAGGAATACAACCCGGCATCCACGCAATTGTAACAAACCTATCAATCAGTAAAAGATAACTAGGGAGTAGTGAAACCTAAGTAAGCACGTTTGTCTCCATATTAGAAGTCTCTCACGTTTATTTTCAGTTATTTTATTTTTATTTGCATTTGTAGTATTTGGGTTAGTTGACTAGCAACTAATTCCGCTCACTCTTCCAAAACCCGAGAATTTAACTTGCTTTCCATAAAATATAAAATACAAAAAAGAATCATCCTTCACCTTTAGACCTAATAGACTTAGTTTTCAATCCTAACAAAACACTATTCCCCAAGAGAATGATCAATCCCCCAGTACTTGCCACTCACTATACTACATCGGTCAGGTACACTGCCTGGTGGGGATTGCAAGCTTCTCAAGATCCCTTGAGAAGTAAAACCTTTTGCAAGGTTGCAAAACCACGCATCAAGTTTTGGCGCCGCTACCGGGGAATAGTTATTTCTTAGGTTGAGTTTTAATTTTATTAGGTCTACTCATTAGATTCTTATCTAGTGAGATTTTTATTTTATTTTTGTAGGTCTTCTTTAGTCTATCTTTTTCTTTGTTCCTTTGTTCGTAACCGTTACCATCCGACATCATGGAAGGTGGTAATATCTTTGATCCCATCAACCCACCACAACAAAACCAAACCAACCTCCTAGAGCCCGCACTTTAGGAGAGTACTCCCGTCCTAGCCACCAAGGCTATCGAAACACCATTGAGCTCACTCAATGAGCCAATGTGTCTCCCTTGTGATCCGACACCATCCGGTTGGTGCAAAGCGGATGTGCATTCCATGGACTTCGTTCCGAAGATCCAAATCAACACCTCAAGGATTTTCTTAAAATCGTAGATTCCATAGACCTTGATGTTGAAACTCGAGAGACGACCTGATTGCGTCTCTTTCAATTCTCTCTATGTGACCAAGCTAGTCAATGGCTTGAGCGTTTACCCGCGGGATCCATCACATCTTGGGATGATCTCACCTCTCTTTTCCTTACTCAATTTTCCCCATCGGGAAGAACAACCAAGTTAAGGAATGACATTTTGATGTTCCAACAACGTCAAGGCGAAACTCTTTACGAAGCATGAACTCGTTTCAAGGACTTACTTCAAAAAGTCCCTCATCATGGCATAGATCTTTGGCTTCAAGTCCAAATCTTCTATGACTACATCAATCTTTCCACGAGGCAAACCATTGACCAAGCGACTGGTGGTAAGCTACGTGATCGAAGTGCGGAAGAATCATGGGAACTCATAGAAGATCTTGCTCTCTATGACAATGAAAGTTGGAATGATCCCCGTGATTTGAACAAAACGGTCAAGGCAATATCTTTGCCTTCGAATAATTCAAGAACTCCCGGCCGTAGGATCATGGAACTTGAAGACCAAGTCAAGTTTCTCATGAAATCCTACGAGGCTCCTAAACCTTCAAACCAAGTGAACAAAATCACTTCTTCATGTGAATATTGTAGTGGTCCCGATGATACTCATGATTGCATGGAACTCCCCGAACAAGCTTTTGCGGACTACGCATCCTCACGTACCGACGGAGCGGGAGACAAGTGGTACACTTTTAAACCCTAGCCAAACCCTTACGGTGATTCATACAACCCCTCTTGGAAAAATCACCCAAACTTTAGGTGGAAACAAAACCAAAACACACCCCAAAACAATTCTTCCAATCCACCTAATCATTTTCAATCAAACGGTTCATCCTCAAACCGTACTTTCAACAACAATCCTTCTGACAACTATGGTAGTACCAACAATTTTGAAGGATTGATGTCCAAATTCATGGCATCTCAAGAAGCTCGTATGGCTAAGTTTGAATCCGAATTCAATCAACAACAAATGGAAATGACCAATAAAATTGACAACTTGTTGAAAGCTCTCAACAACCAAGTGTTGACCACACCAAATAATGACACTAGGAACACTAGTAGCGGAACCCAAATTAAGGACCCCTCATCATCCAAACACGTCCACTTTGTCAATGTTGTCACTATTAAGCCAATTGATAAAAATAGGGAAGAAGATGATAAAGATAAAGTTGGAATGGATAGTGAATCTAAGAATGAGGTCAAGGAAATTGAGAATAATAAGGTAGAGAAGGTAGAGGAAGTAGAGAATGTAGAGAACTACTTCGATAGGTTACATACCAAGGAAGAACGTGCATACCATAGGGATTTATTCGATGACCCCGAAACACCATACGTCCTAGGTTCACCAATCATCAAAGCGGGCGATCCATCTAATATTGAGAGGATCACTTGATTTGATCACACACTATGAGGTGTTGGACCTTTGTAATTTGTATATGTGATACTTTGAGTGAATATGATTAAGTATGCGGAATCTACTTTAACCACACTTAGAATGTTTATTGGAAATGGAACTGTGATGTTTGTGTTTATTTAACAAAGAACAATGAAAGTATTTCACCAAATGATTCAATATTATTCAAAATAATACGAGTGATCTTCACTATCACTAGGGTTACAAAGACCTTGAATCTTGTGTTTTGTTCTATTGTTTTTCTCTATGTATATCTCTAGTCACATATATCGCTATATCACACTTATTAAGTCATATCTAAGATCTTTATTTTATAGTCCAAGGAAAGATCTTTTACAATCTATATGACTCATCTAATTACTAGCTTATGACTTATCTTCATTCTAGCTATATGATGACTTATCTTGTTAGTCATTAAGATACAACATGTATCTAGGATTACAACTCACTTGGAGTGTTCAATTTGATGACTACAACAAAGATATTTTCTTGTATACGTATCAGTAGAATAAGTCGTACTTATCTACACAACAGTTGTATGAGTCATAGTATCAGCAGAATCCATCAGCAGAAACACCTTCAGTAGAAACATTCTTCAGCAGAAACACTCTTGTGTTTATCAGCAGGAACGTACTTTGAGCTTTATTATCAGGAACATACTTGATGTATTTCCTTGAGCCTTTATGCTGATTCTTCTGATTATTTAATTCCTAACAAATATCAATATACTATGCAAGATTGGGCATGTGCATGTGTGGAAGGCCTACATCGATCTTAAATCTCCCATAAACATTATGACTAGGATCCATTACAACTTGATAATGAAAAAGCAACTCAGACCTAGGATATTTTCCAACACGGGTTGGATTAGTAACTTTGTAGGAAGAGTAAAGGGATTGCATGTTCTTGTAGGAAATTTCACGTACGTTACCGACTTTATGATTGTAGAGGATATTCGCCCGGTAATAGATAATTGCCTAACTCAAGTAGTGCTTGGAAAGCCATTTGTTGAAGTCTCTAAAATGAACTATAACCCGTCTCAAGGGATAGTTAGGTTCAAGGAAGAAACCGATGAGATAGCCTACCAAATGCCATATAAGATAGAGCAATACCGACTTTTATCGAACCTTGAGATGGAGCATAAGCAAGCAGTCTACTATAGGAATGATGAGGATAGACGTAGAGGAGTAGACCACGTAATGAGGAAAATACTTGGGTTTTATAAAGAATGCCTACAACTAGGTCCGGAATACGAAACTAAAATAGAGGATGACCTAGAAACCGTGACCAATGATGGAGTCACGTAATAGGGCGTGACTTTGAGTCTAGCTACAAGACTCGTTAATAAAGAAAAATGCTTCTTGGGAGGCAACCCAAGCTTTTATTTGTTTGCTTGTTTGTTTATTTGCTTTATTTGCTTCCGTATGGGTGTTCTTATTTCTATTGTTTATGATTCATGTTTCAAGAAAAATTGTGAAAATGCTTTATTTTGTTTTTAACTTCGTCTTAATTACGTATAAAGGTATTTTGCAAAAGACAAGTGTATGGGAAATTCAAATTTGTTTTCAAAGAACAAATTGAACATGAACGATAACAATGAGATATGAACATACATATTAGTACTTGTTTGAGTCAAATGCTTGTATCGAGTCATAATAATATTTTGCAGGAATTCCAGGAATTAAGGAATAGGTTTTTCTAAAAATTTTCCGGCAACTAAACATAAAGTTTCTATCAGATCAATTCTGACGGCGTCAGAAATTAAAACCTGACGACGTCATGTACAAATTTTCTGAAAATTTTGCAAGTTTTGTTTTTCTGCCGGAATTGTAAAGTTTTGTTAAATCATTAACTTATAAACTCCAGGAATTTGCAACCATTCATTCCACAAGCACTATATCTTTATTTGCTTTCTAGGATTTTATTATGTAGATTTTACCGCTGATTTTACGCTAGGTTTTCTTGTTTGTTTTCTCAAGTTTAACAGGTTATATTGGCAAGAAGATGTACATGGATGGTCAAGTTTTTGGGCATCAAGTGTAACAATTCGCATTTTCAGATTTATTACTATTTCCGGGAAATTTACTATTCACTTTTACTATTCATGTTACTATTCATTTTTCCCGAAATTTTCCCGAAAGTTGATTTTTATTTCATATTCTCGAGTGATAAATCATTTCCATGGCAAATTAAATGTTTGACATTCGTTAGATCATTTTCGTGAAAGTTATTAAGGAATTACACGGAATTATACGTTTTAGGGTAAAACGTCATTCAAAAATTCTGCGCACAACGAAATTCGGTCGCGTTAATTTTCCCCGTATCAGAAAAATGTTTGACACACTCATGATTTATTTGAGAATAAATCATGACTGAGAAAAACATGACCAAAATAAACCTCGGCCGTGAAAAACTGGAATTTTCAGTTTTAAGCGTTTTACTCAGCCGTAACCTTAGCCTATACCTGCACCGCATTTCTAAGACGATTTGAGTTTTCAAATTATTAGAAAAAGTCAACATATTTTTCCCTCCTCCTTTGACCAAAAATCATTCCTTGATTTTATAAGTCATTCCTTGATTTTTAGGCTTGCGGTTTTAGGTCTAAAAGACATTTAACACCAACCGACACTAGACTGAGCCCAGCCTAGACATTATAAGTCATTTTAAGTCATTATTATCCTATTAGAAAAGTTGCATTTTACTTTTCTCAATTTTACGCAACTTTCGTACGTTTTACGTATTACGCGTTTTAGACCCGTGTTTCCAGTTTTTAGCAGGGTTTTACCACCCAAATGGAACCTACAACTCATTTTATATTTTATTATGGAGTGTCATGACATGTTTAACAATACTTTCAAGTTCCGTATTTTTACGACTCCCGGTTTTACGTTTTGAGGCTTAATCATTTACGGTTAGCAATTTACGGGGTCAAAACTAGTCACATAAGTAGGATAATATCATCAAAAGTCCACACCTTGTCCTCCAAGCTTATGAACCGACCTAGGGGGGGGGGGGGAATTCAGCCCTTGTGTGTCTTAATCTCATGACAATAGCCTTAGGATGATTACATGTGTTCACCTTGGCCTCCAAGGTTGGACTAGTCAACTAAACTAACCTCCTCAAGGCCATATAAATACCCCCCTCCCCTCTTATGAACGTCCATCATCACCCCCCAAAACATCTTCACACTTAACTAATTCATTCCTAGTTTTATGCAAGATTCAAGTACTTCTTCAAGATAGAAACCCTAGTTTCTTTTAGGTAACCAAAACACTTCCATAACCTCATAGACTTTGGTGATCCTCTTGAGTTTAGATCCACTCAAGTCACCTAAACCTTCATCACAAATCATTCAAGAATACAAGGGTAGAAGGGTTACTAAAGTGGAGGAAAGCTTATTCAATCAAAGTCCTAGTTCTTGTCCTAGTTTCCCTTTTTCATTAAGGCCAAGAGTTGTAAGCAAACCCTAACATACTTTCTTGCTTAATTATCATTTTCATGCTCTTTGTGTTCCTTTCATGCTATATATGTTCTTGTTATTGTGTTCATGATGTTTAAAAATGGATAAAACAAGTATTGATATACATATGTTAACTTATGACAAGTAAACAAGCAAACTAGTGATTTTTATGGAGAACCACGACCAAAATAGTATAACTTTGATATTTGACACTTACTTACTGTTAAAGAGGACTTAACAAGGAAAACATAGCAATTTGAATTACCCAAAACGAGTACCCGAGTCAAAAGTTATGGCTATTTGAAGTTAGCGAAACCAAAACGGCAAAACTGCCTAAATAGCATTTTGATCAAATTTTGATTTTGAAAGTCACCCTTCTGCTCCGATTCATCAAAAAGTTAAAACACGAAAGTTGTCCGGAACGACGTTTTCATTCAGGAACAAAGAAGCTCGAGCCCTGAAAACGCTTTCCGAGTGATAATTTTCTTCAAAATCTTAACAGCCCATTTTAGACCAAAGTCACTATATTATAGTTATGATTTACTAAGACCAAGAGGTCTAATGACCTAAAGCCGAGACCACAACCATGGCTAAAGCCAAGGTTGAGTCTCAAAACCATGGAAAAATGACCAAGGTCACGGCGAAGCCATGACTAAATGACCATATAAACATACTTAGGCGAAAACATGAAACAAGGAGTTGACGATAACTTGAACATACAATTTGGATCTACTCCACCTAAAGAACCATGAGATACAAGTTATAATAAACTTACCCTAATAACAATCTTCATGTACAAATAGACTTTCCTAAGTTTATTCAAATATTGGACATGTAACTTTTCGGATCAAAACTTATACATTTGTTATCAAATACTACAATAGTAGGGAGCCTCATGTGAGGAGTTCATTAAGTAAGCCGTCTAGATGAGTTGTGGATTTACGAATTAAAGTGTCCTGGCTCCTCGAACGTTTACTCCATGACTTCTAAATTATGTCGGCCCGAACGGTAGTAAGAGATATACAACTTATACATGTTTCATAAACCATTTATATTCAAAGACTTACGCTATATACTAAGTACTACATCATGAACATTATGCAAGACATATATAGGCAATTCTTCGTATTCTTAGACGTTACTCCAAACCTAAGTCGCAACGTTCTATTATAGGTTGCTCTTAGAGACTTTCACGATTCGACTACCACTTTGATTTCACATCACTTAAGCTTAAGGTGAGTCATAGCCCCTACTCTTTTCATACTTGTTTTAACTCTTGGGGGGGATACATGCTCAACTACTTGCTTACTTGTACAAATACTCTTAAACTTTTATACTTGATTGTGTTATACTTGATTGGCATTATACTTGATTGCGTTATACATACTTGTTACACTATACTTGCTTAATTTAAATACAAGATTCGTATTTACATGCATACATAATACTCTATTCTGTCAGAGAGGTATTGGTAGTACTCATGGGAAGATGCCCCCTACCCTTGTGTCTATACTTGACCTTGGATGACGTAGCACTATTTGGGAAGATGCCCCCGCCCTTGTGTCTATTCTTGACCTTGGGTGAATATAATCTGGTGCATTGTATAAACTAACTTTTAGCAGTGGGTTGTGGACACACAGGTTGCAAGTCTCTTATGGCGGGACTTGCAACTGAGTGGATTCTCAATGCCTTTGCTGTGTGAACATTCTTTAAGGCTTTTCAACTATTTTAAGACAAACTCTATGAACTCACCAACCATTGTGTTGACACTTTAGCATGTTTATCTCAGGTCTGTAAGATGATAGCTGTTGCATGGAGCATAGAGTCGCTTGGCATGTTTTGAAGACTTATGCTTTTATCTTTACCATTCGATATGTTTTAAAACTCTTATGTATTGTATTATGGAACTCAAGTTTGTAACTCGAAACTTATTAATCGAATGGTCACTTTTCAAAACGTCTCATTTAGAGTTCGTTTTCTATACCTTGTACTTTGTATTATGAAGTAGCACCCCTATGACACAGTCTTCCGCTGCGATATTTTGGGGGTGTTACATCAAGTTTCAAGTTTTTGGCGTTGCATTAATCTTGAAGTTGTTACATTCTCTTGGAGGAGGATTTAACCATGTTACCGCATCATCCACACCGAACGAATTAGGGGAGTATTTGTTTCATTCTTTCATTTTCTTTACTTTTACATCTTTTAATTGAACATTGGGGACAATGTTCGGCTTAAGTGTAAGGGGGGGGGGTAAATGAAGATACCTTAGAGAATACAATGGCACTTGATTTTTGATTGTTTAATAGTATATGTGTAATAAAACTGAGAGAAATATTTGTTAGGGTAATTTTAGCACCAAATTTAAAATTTTTTGCAACATATAGGAGTGAAACTTTGGTCTTACTAAGCGTCTCATGGATAGGAGTTATATGACTAGCACAAAAACCGTACCAATAAAAAAAAAATTCAACCCAAATATATGAGGTTCGCCCCTAGATTTGTTAGGAAAAGCCTTAGTGCTTATGAGTGTACCGGTAGTATTTAGATTTTAGAACTTGTGTTAGTGATTCATTCCGAGACCACAAGTGAGACTACATTCGTGTAGTTAGATTTACTACATGATAAGAGGCATTAGGATAACCCATGTTTTTACACCTGTATTTTTATAATTACATTGACTTCATTGGTCAAGTAATTCTCCCACACCTTTGCGATGTACTCATTTTTAGTACACGATACCCCTAATACACCCCTCAGAGCCTATCTTTTTCATTTCTAACTTTAAGCATTTTACTTAAAGATAGAATTTGTTTACAATCCACCACCAAATATACACCCAAATCGCCTTAGCCTTCCTTATATGCACTCATCTTTAGTGCATTATTGTTACAACATTTGTTTAAACCCTTAGTTAATTGTCTAATTGATTACATGGTTTCTAAGTCGAGTCATATCTTGTACATATTGTTTTGGGACGATTGGGACTCATGGGTAAAGTACTAATGTTATGGAGTAATGGGGAAGAACATCAATTATTACCCCCATATGTGCAAAATGTTTTTAAAGTACTCCAAATGTTTCAATTATCTTAATTCGAGTTATTAGAATAGTTACATGTAAAGTATGTAAAAGTTCAAGTGTAAGGGGAGAACCAAGGTCCCTTTGATGTATTATTTTGGATGGTAAGGCAAAAGTGTATGAAAAAAAATCGAAAAAAAAAAGAAATCAAGAAAAAGAAAAAAATGGAAAAAGAAAAGAGAAAAAATATATGGACTACCATCCCATTTCTTTTATTTATGTTTATGTTTATGTTTATGATTAGCTTCAGTCGAGTCGAGTCTTGGCTTAGCAACGTCGCATTGTACATGTAATTGACCTAGATGATTAACTTGCCATCTGTAAAATATCTTTTATCCAACAAACCGTGTTTTCCATATCCCTACACCTAACACTATAACCCTTGAAAAGCCCTCTTTGATAGTTTATCTTAGGTGCTTACGCCTAGTGGAGGAGGTTTTTGATCATTTCCCAAACCTATGGTAATTTATATGCTATGACAGGTAGTGAGTGATATTTTTCCATTTCCATTATTTATATATAGGTTTATAACACCCGAGAGATGAGAGTATCCAAACACTATTTGTGAGGTGCTAGTGTATGATTTCCGTGCTTATTTTGATTAAGGTGGAATGATCATTTGTTGTAATTACTTTTATATTAATGTTAAATGACCCCTATCCTATATTTTGATTAGAATAAAAGCGCATTTGCTTGAGGACAAGCAAATCTCAAGTGTAAGGGTATTTGATGAGACGGAAAGTGTTACGCTTTTAAGGGGTCATTTAAGCCTTAAGTCGTGATTATATGATCAAATATTGCCTTAAATCGTTCCTTTTGTCATTTTAGGTACTTTGGGGAGGAATTCTGAAAAACATAGCATTTTGGACATTTTTGGAGCATAAAAGTGGAGAAAACAACAAAGTCAAGAATTCAAGCTGCAACAGTACCTGACGGCGTCAAAAGTTACAAGGTGGCGCCGTCACTTGTTGATAAAGAGGTGGATATTTACTTTGCACTTGACGGGCCAGAAAGATCTTGAAGCATTTACATGTGACGGCGTCAAGAGTAGATCTAGGCGATCAAGGAACCCTAACACGGCAAGATGACGGCGTCACATCCTAAAAGGTGACACCGTCAAGTTGTAAAATCTATATATACTTTTCTATTTTTCATTCATTAGGAGAGGGACTTTTGGTAGGAACTTAGGGTACGAACCCTAGTCGACTTTTGCAGCTTTTTTGAGGTTTCAAAGCCTCTTTTCTACCATGATTAATTGAAGATAAGTAATCTATCAATCATTCAATATGTCTATGTGTTGTTTGATTTTATCTTACACTTGTTTTTCTTTTAACATGCTAGGCTAGCTTTGTTTGTGTTTGCTTAGGTCTAGTGAAACCTAGTTATTGATTATTTGTTGATTGGTTTGTTATTATTTCTTGTGGGTGGATGTTTATCGATGTTAGGCTTAAGAAAACTGGCTAATATCCTATTTGGTAACATGCTTGAACGTTGTAGAACAGTAGAGGGGGGGGGGGGGTGACTACGGTTTCTTTAGCCTTTTAGATGTTTAAAAACTTTAAGCGAAGAAGAAGAACCAAGTGGTTTAAGCAAGAACATCCACTAATATAAACACAGGTATATAAAGCGAGTAAAAAGACACCACGATATATACTGGTTCGGGATGGGGGGTTTATACCATCCGTATGTCCAGTTGCGAATCCACGACATGATACTATTCCTCTAGTATAATCCTTTCGGTGGATTACAAACCGTTACAACTTTACTCCACCGATATGCACAAAGATCGGTGCTTACAAAGAAGAGCTACTCCCAACGGTATTCCGCCCTCAGAAACCACCATAAAGAATCTCGTGATTCGCACTTGGTCACCAAGACCACAACCAAAACTTCCACCCGGAAGTATGAAACCCCAACTAGATCCCCAATGATCTAGGCTTGGTCACAAAGACACAAGACTTCCCATACAAACAAATAGAATTATAGAATGTTGTTTCTTTGAATCAAGCACTACCCTATCCTAGTGACTCGATTCTAATAGAAAGGGTATAGAGAAGAAGACCCTCGACACAATCACAAGAGTGGGTTAGGTTTTTGTGATTCTTCCCTTGTGGAGAATGTGTTCTTTCAAAGATGATAAGATTAAGAACACAAGATGTGTAGACTTAGAGGGTAGAGAGAAATAATGTTTTTCAAGGGGTGAGAAATACAAGAGCCAAGGGTGGATATTTATAGGCCAAAATCTCAAAGTGGGAAAAATAATTCCGAGACTGGCGCGTCGACGCGCGGGTAACGTGCCAGAATTCCTGAACTATTTTTCTTGGGATTTTGGTCTTTTAAATATCCAACCTTGCTAAACCCCCAATTGTACTTCACAAATTGACCTTAACATTTTTTTCATCCTCAAGGTCAACCAACTCAAATAGCCATTTGTAAAAATCATTTGTGAAGTGAAAGAATGTTTAAGGTGTAAACCAATTATCAAAGAGAGAAAGATATAAGGGATAATTGGGTAGGGGTAGTTTAGGTATTCCTCACATGGCATAGAAAGGAGAGAAAAAATATGCCATGGGATATTCCTTTGCTTGGAAAGGAAGTGTATGAGAGAAGTTGGGTTAGAACAGACCATGGTTGGGTTAGAAGAGAAAGCATGGTTGAGTTGAGAAGAGAATATACCAAAGGAATATGCTTTCCTTGGTGAGAAAGGGTGGATGTTGGAGAGGGTTAAAAGTTAACCATGGTTGAATAAGAAAGGTAACCATTGTTGGGTGAATAGAGAATATCCAAGGGAATATTCCATCCTTGGGGAAAAGGGTGAGATGAATGGTTGAGATGAGTTGGTTTGAATTGAATGGCTAGGATCAAAGGGAGCCTATGTTGAGATTAATTGCCATGTGATGAAATGGAGAGGAGAGGATGAGTTGTGTGAGTTGTCAATGGGTTGGATTGTAAGAGGATATGTAAGAGTGGGATGTGATGGAGAGGAGCCTTGTTTTAATAATAAATACTTGAAGTGCATCTAGTGTCTAATATGATACTTTGAAGTTGTGAGCACATGATCTACTATCTTTAACAAATATGAAAGCAATTAGTATTTTAAAAATATGCACTAAATCATCTAGCATCATGGAAAGTTGACATATAAGCAAATATCATCAAAACATATTCTCATGCAAATACGTCTTTCACATCGTCATTTAATCGCTATAAGAAGTAAGCATATAATCACATAGCATCCATGAATCCACAATATATGACAACCATTCTTATTTCTAGGGACGCTTAATTATGTGAGCAAATTTCATGTTATCACTTTGTTGATTAAAATCATAATTTGTTAGCCACATAATCATGCATATAACTTATTTGTATATGTTATGAAGAATTCCCTTTAAGATCTTACATATACATATAAAGCAATTAAGCAAACTACACATGATGTATTGATGTGAAAACAACAATCATCCAACCGGTTTATCTTAATTTATT
The DNA here is from genome assembly GCA_030686995.1 of Artemisia argyi. NCBI lineage: Eukaryota > Viridiplantae > Streptophyta > Magnoliopsida > Asterales > Asteraceae > Artemisia > Artemisia argyi. The sequence goes on along the minus strand of CM060686.1, from coordinate 103,632,328 downwards.
ATGAAGTGAAACTAAGATTTAAGATGATACTATTTATACATGTTGCTCATAAGTTAGTTTTCATTACTTAAGCTAACAAGTATTTTCATGTAGTCACATACAACAATCACAAAATAGCACATAACGATCTACAACAAGTAAGTCAAGTATATACTTATGTTATCAAGTTGAGACACAATTAAGCTATCTACCATCAAATAACTTCACTTAGAATCTATGACAATTAAAACTAAAGCATTTAAAGATTCATCAGTTTAGAATGAGCACTTAGCTTGATTTTGTGGAAGACTTGTAGTACCATGGCGACTAGATAAGATTCCATCATAGTACTCTATGTATGACATAAGCCTTATTCAACTATTGGTCATGTGCGCAACCACTATCCATAATCTAATCGACCGGTGCAAGCACATATTTGAACCTTCCTATCAAACATGTAACTTAAAAACTTGGTCCCCAATGTTTGTTGGGTCCACTGTGGTTAGCATAAAACATTCCCAAGTTGAACATCCTTGGGTCATGAAGCAATACATTTAGTGTCTCAAGACCGTAGCTTGAAAACATAGACCAATGGTTGTTTGAAAGGTTACTTTGGTTTGGGCAGGAGTTGTCTCTCCTTTGGTATGAGTTATATTTATGATGTAAAGACCTTTGGTTGTTGTAACAATTTCTTCTTGATGATTATTGATTGTTTGGAAAAGAAAGTCTTTGATTATATGAAGGTTTCATATTTGGTGTAGGTAAGATAGGTCTATGGTCGACTCGAGCTTGTGTGTATCTAAGTCCATTACATGAAACCGTGTTGTAAAATTGTTTTGGGGTTTCATTTCTTGTGATGGGTGTTTGAGTACCTTTAGTATTTACAAAAGGATCTTGAGGAGTGGTAGATTTAACAAAACGTTTTGACAAAACTCCACTTTTCCTCAGAGTCCTGGCGCGTCGACGCGTCATCCAACGCGTCAGACTCGGAAACTTTAGGAGTTTCGTTTTGGCTTGCTTTTACAAATGCAATAGGTTTGGTTAGACTCTCGGAAGTTGTTTTCTCATTTTTCAAAAATCCAAGACCTTCCTTATCTTAGGACAATTTTTGATGACTCAACATATTGTCAAAATCATTGCTACTCTTTTTAAATTTTGTAAAACTCAACGACTTTTGTTGAAGTTCAGAGACTTCTTCACTCAAAGAGGTAACCTTAAGTGTGAGATTTTCACAACTTTTACGTGGTTCAACTTTCTCTTGAAGAGTTACAAATCTCTTCATTTCAACTTCAAGTTCATTGTTTTTATGTAGTAGTTTAGAAATTTCCTTTTCATGAGAACGTTTTTCTTTAATGGTTAATTTTAATTTTCTAAACACATCCTCATAATTTTTGAGTAGTTCCTCATTCTCTTTTGCAAATCATGAATGTTTAAGGAATTATTTGAAATAGACAATTTAGGATGGACCTCTTGCGATTCAATCGCCATAAGACATGTCGCACCATTCTCTGATTGGTCACCATCGTCGCTATCACTCCAAGCTCCACCAACAAATGCCTTGTTTGGACAATCACTCATGAAGTGAGTTTTGTCCCCGCAATTGTAACAAGTACGTTGATGCCTCGAGCTTTCAACACCATAATTCCTATCATCACTACCTCTTTCATCCTTATTATTACCAAAGCTATTTCTATGCCTAAGCTTATTGCTCTTTTGAAAGAACTTCCTAAAGTTCCTAGCAATCAAGTTGATCTCTTCTTCGTCTTTGTCTTCACCACTTCCTCCCTGACTATCACTAACGTTACTAGTTTGTCCCCTAGTAACCTTAGCTTTAAGAGCCAAAGACTTTACTTTCTCCTTCTTGTCTTTGGTAGCAACCTTGTCATCTTCAAGGATCATTTTATAGACCTTGAGGTTGCCGATAAGGTCATCAAGAGGAAGTTCCACCAAATTCTTGGCTTCTTCAATGGCCGTCACCTTCGGCCGCCACTTCACCGGAAGAGCTCGAAGAAACTTTCTCACATGGTTCTTGTTGTAAAAGCTAGGATCTAGAGCCGTGAGGTTTGTGATAATAGCATTGAACCGTGTGTAACCATTGTCAATGGTTTCTTCATCCGAGATCGAAAACTTCTCATATTGTTGAATGAGTAAGTCGATCTTGCAATCCTTGACTTGTGAATTGCCTTGATGAGTAATGATGAGAGAATGCCAAATTTCTTTAGCGGTCTTGCAAACATGGACTCGCTCGAACTCCTTTTGAGGTAGAGCATTGTAGATCAACATTTTAGCTTCATCATTTTTGCCAAGCTTCCTCCTCACATCATCTTTTAGATCCGAATGTAGCTTTTCCACCAACAACTTTGTTTCGGGGTCTTTCACCATAAATACAAAGTTGCCATTTTGGATGATTTCCTACAAATCAAGATCTTTGGACCTAACATAGGCTCAAACCGGGTTTTCCAAAAACAAAAACCATCGGTTTCTAGCAAAGGTGGTCTTTGCATGGAATTGAGCCATGGATCTATACTCAACTTTGTCAAAAATCTTGGTTAGGATTTTAGATTTTTGAGAAAGAAGTTTTTGACTTAAAACGGCCTCTCGGGAAGGTTTTAACGCTCAAAAACTTGAGTATTCCGCTCTGATACCAATTGTAGAACCGTAGAGGGGGGTGAATACGGTTTCTTCAGCCTTTTAGATGTTTAAAAACTTTAAGCCAAGAAGAAGAACCAATTGGTTTAAGTAAGAACAACCACTAATATAAACACAAGTATATAAAGCGAGTACAGAGACACCACGATATATACTGGTTCGGGATGGGGGGTTTATACCATCCGTACGTCCAGTTGCGAATCCACGACACGATACTATTCCACTAGTATAATCCTTTCGGTGGATTACAAACCGTTACAACTTCACTCAACCGATATGCACAAAGATTGGTGCTCACAAAGAAGAGCTACTCCCAACGGTATTCCGCCCTCGGAAACCACCCTAAAGAATCTCATGATTCGACTTACACTTGGTCACTGGTGTGTGCTTATTCACACACCTTTTTCTGGCCATATTAAGACCAAAACAGACACAAACAAACCATAATTGCCAAATATATTGTACTTTTGTGTTTGTGATCGTGCAGGAACGGATATTTCAGAAATTGGCATAAAATAGGCCAAAAAGGACAAAAACGAGCACGAGTTTGGAAAACGTGTCAAAAGCCAAAGCCGGGGAAGCAAATTACCACTTTTGAGCTTAGATTGTCAAAACACACCTTGTGGAATCACAAAATGCCAAAAATAGTCCTTAAAGCAAAAGTTTGCAAAATTGGCAGAAATGGTCCCTCAAGTTTGGAAATTGACAAAATAGCCCCTGAGTATTGGATTATGGAAGAATAAGTCAACAATGGTCCTCGGGAATTCACAAGTTATCACAATTAGTCCCTGGGTGAAAATTTTGAAGTATTTGCAAGATTGGTCCTTCAAGTTTCAAGTTTGGCAGAAATAGTCCCTGGATGTGTAATTTTGGAAATTATTCAAATATGGTCCTTATATGTTTAAAGCTTGGCAAGATAAGCCCTCATGACAACTTTGGAAAAGTTTCAATTTTAGTCCATTGAAATTCAGTAAATTGCAAAATTGGTCCTTGTTAAATTACTACACCAAACGGACCTATCCTATTACTAAGTCCAAAAACCAAACACAAAACATAAACCAAATCCAACACCAGGCCTGAGCCACTCCAAGCCCAACCTCCCAAGGCCCGTTTCCCTTTTACTAGTAATAAACCAGTGTCAAACAATGGTCAAACCCATCACCCTCATCCCTTTCCCTCCCCAACTTGCGTGTGCCAGTCACCTCACCTCCCCCACTAACCCCATCACATCCCACTGCCCAAACCCACCTTGCACCTAACAAGATAAGCCTCGTTTAATGCACAACCTCCCCACCAAATTGCAATTGCACAGGTCATTTGGTCAAACTAATTTTGGCGCCAAAACCAACCATGGGCCAAGATTAAATTCTAATCATCCTAAGGCCAAGATTGTTGCTGGGATATGCTCACAAGAGTCCAAGGAACCCTAATTTTCAACTATAAAAGGGAAAGAAGCAGAAGTGAAGGAGTATTAGATTATTAGTGTAATTGTAATATCGTTTTAGTAAAATTAAGGTTTTCTGTTATTTAATCCAGTTTCAAACTTGTACTCTTAGCTTATTCAGTGTAGTTTCAAGCTTATTAATATAAATTTCAAGTTATTACAACATTTTCAGTTTCATTTTAGAATTCAAGCTTTTTAGCAAAAATATGGTTTAAGCTTTTTAGTTGTCACAAATGTTTCACAAGCTCACTTAAGCTCTTAGATACATAAGAAAACATAAAAAGAAGTAAAATCAAGATCAAAAATATATCACAGGGTACCCTTGCATTTTGGACAGGAAGCATAGGAAGTTGCCAATAATGGAATGGCAAGATGGACTTATACCTAGCTTATCTTTGATAAGCTAGGAGCTTGTTGCAGTTTCAAGAAGCCCTAGTTCAGCTAGGGTGAAGGTTTTAAGCTCTTGTATAATTACTCTTGATTTTTAGTGCAAAAATAACATAATCTGTTTTATATAGTTGTGGGTGTTAATTGTTGTTTCTTTGTGTCAAAGTTACAAGGTTTTTTAGAAATCCAATTTTTGTAAGAATTTTCATGGTTTTATTTTTCAAAGTTAGCCTTTGAGCTTGTGGGAAATTGGACTTTAACAGCTCATCTTTTCAATCCTTATTTTAGATTAATTTTAGGATTTTTTTTTTCTAACAGCTTATTTGAGCCTGCAGGGCAAGTATATGCCCTGTACCCAGGTATGGACCCCATAAGCTGATTTTCAATAGCTCACTAAGAGCTTATTTGTGGACGCCAGGGCTTGAGCCTTGGATTTTTAGAAAGCTCATTAAGCTATTTTGTTGTTCCATAGCTTATTTTGACCTTTGAAAGCTTTGCCCATAGCTTATTGTAGCCTTCTAGATACCCTGCTCATTCCTCTTGATTCATCAGCAAGAACCACAGACCTCAATCCATAAGCTCATTTTGAGCTTATTAGTGGGACCCACTGTGTGACCCTTAGTTTTTTAAGAAGCTCTCCAACCTAGCTTTTTGGAGCACTGCTTATTTTGGACCCTAGCCCTTTTGCCCCCTAGCTTATTTGACCCTTCATCTTGTCCTATTTCATTATATACACTGACCATCAGTGTGATAAGCCTATTTTTATATGCTCCTGTAGAGCTTATTAGTGGGACCCAGCCCTTGAGTCCTAGCTTATTTGAAAGCTTTACAGGTCAGCTTGTGGATTTCACTCCTTATTTGGACCCCTGATCACTCCTGTGGGCCCCACACAGGCCTGCATATTGGCCTTTTGGCCTGTTTGTACCCAGGTTTCAGGATTGTGCTTATTTGTGTCTCCTAGCTTATTCAGAGTGCTTATTCAGTTGTTTTAGCTTATTAAGTTTGCATCTCAATTGGTTATAGCTTATTTTGTCTATGGTGGCTTGTTAGTAGCTTATTTCACTCAAAATCCATCAAAAATCCTTAATAAGCCATCTGTTAAGATCAAAAGCTTGCACACAGCTTATTTTTAAACCACAAAAAAGTTGTCTCCATAAAATTTGCTCATTTTCAGTATTAAAATAGTTGTGTAAAAGAAAAACAAGAAAAATCAAAAGTAAAAATAAGTGATAGCTTCTATTTAAGCCATTTGGCTTATTTTTCTGCCTTTTCAAAAAGCATTTTCCAATTTTATACTGTTCTTAATTCTCTGTCACATTAAAATAGTTGTGTAAAAATTTTCATAATTTTTTGATTAGATTTAGTATTTATAATAATTAATTTAAGTTTAAATAGTTTTAATTAAAAAAAACCAAAAATTAAATTCCTTTCTGCTTATTTATAAGCAATAGTGCTTTTCTATATTTTTTCTAGCTTTTATAAATCATAAAGTATTTTCGGGAAAATTTTCATAATATTAACTATTCATTTACTATTTTTCATAATTAAATTAGTTTAAATAGGTTTTAATTATTAATTTAGTAAATAATTATTAAAATAGCTTATTTATACTTTTTATAAAGTTTTTATAATTTTATAGGATCCCTGTGATGGTTAATTAGTTTTGTAAAAATGTTCATAATTTTCTAACTCATTTTAGTATTTTTCTTAATTTAAATTAGTTTAAATTAATTATTAAATAGTTTTTAATTAATATTAAATAATAAAATAATCAAAAAACATAATTTTCTTTTTTATAAAATTTTCTTTTAATATAAAGTTTGTAAAAAAGTCATTTTTTCCCCTCTAGTTTATTTTAGCTTAAATATCACCTTTTACCCTGTACCCAAATACGTTTATTTTAATTCTGATTTACGTTTTAGACTTAAATACGTCTCTGAATTCCTGTAATTGTTGATCTTGTTTGTTTAGCTTAATCTCAATCAATTCCAGTAGTATAAATCAATTCAAATCATTATCTGGTTACTTTTCCAATCACTCAATCTCTCAAACGTTTTCCAAAACACAAATTTCAATCTCTTCGGGACATAACGACCCGGGAACACACTCTGCTTACCCCGGATCATAAATTGATCACTTTCTCCCTCATAGCTTAACTTTGTTGACCAAGCACCCTTGGTTGACTTAGGTTGACTGTTTGGGAGGAGTCAATCACTAAGTCCACAACCAAAACTTCCACCTGGAAGTATCAAACCCTAACTAGATCCCCAATGATCTAGGCTTGGTCACAAAGACACAAGACTTCCCTTACAAACAAATAGAATTATAGAATGTTGTTTCTTTGAATCAAGCCCTTACCTAACCTAGTGACTCGATTCTAATAGAAAGGGTATAGAGAATAAGACCCTCGACACAATCACAAGAGTGGATTAGGTTCTTGTGATTCTTCCCTTATGGAGAAAGTGTTCTTTCAAAGATGATAAGATTAAGAACACAAGATGTGTAGACTTAGAGGGTAGAGAGAAAAGAAATTAGAGAGAAAGAATGTTTTTCAAGGGGTGAGAAATACAAGAGCTAATGGTGGAAATCTCAAAGTGGGAAAAATAATCCCGGGACTAGCGCGTCGAAGCGCGGGTGACGTGCCAGAATTCCTGAACTATTTTTCTTGGGATTTTGGTCTTTTAAATATCCAACCTTGCTAAACCTCCAATTGTACTTCACACATTGACTTTAACATTTTTTCATCCTCAAGGTCAACCAACTCAAATAGCCATTTGTAAAAATCATTTGTGAAGTAAAAGAATGTTTAATGTGTAAACCAATTATCATAGAGAGAAAGATAGAAGGGATAATTGGGTAGGGGTAGTTTAGGTATTACTCACATGGCATAGAAAGGAGAGAAAGAATATGCCATGTGATATTCCTTTGCTTGGAAAGGAAGTATATGAGAGAAGTTAGGTTAGAACAAACCATGGTTGGGCTAGAAGAGAAAGCATGGTTGAGTTGAGAAGAGAATATACCAAAGGAATATGCTTTCCTTGGTGAGAAAGGGTGGATGTTGGAGAGGGTTAAAAGTTAACCATGGTTGAATAAGAAAGGTAACCATGGTTGGGTGAGTAGAGAATATCCAAGGGAATATTCCATTCTTGGGGAAAAGGGTGAGATAAATGGTTGAGATGAGTTGGTTTGAATTGAATGGCTAGGATCAAAGGGAGCCTATGTTGAGATTAATTTCCATGTGATGAAATGGAGAGGAGAGGATGAGTTGTGTGTGAGTTGTCAATGGGTTGGATTGTAAGAGGATATGTAAGAGTGGGATGTGATGGAGGGGAGCCTTGTGTGTGTATTGTGTGAGTAGTGTGTGTGTGTATTGTGAGGATAGAGGTGTTGGGGATGTGATGTGTATGAGAGTGTAAAGAATGTGTTGTAAGGATGGGATGTGTATAGGGAGTGAGTTGTATGTGTAAGATTGAGGTGACAGGGAGCCTTGTGTATGTGAAGAGAAGTATGTGAGTAAAGTGTGTGTATTTTGAATGAAAAGGTATGTGTATGTGAATAGTATGTGTATGGATGTGTGTGTGTTGAAAAGAGTGTATGTGTGTATAAGGAAGGTGTATAGGAAAGTGTATTTATGGGTGTATGAGAAAGGTGTATTGGAAATGTATAAAGGGAAAGGAATATTGTAAGGAAGGAATTGTGGGAGTTTGTGAGGAGACAAGAGTACACTTTTGTGTAAGGTGTGTAAGGGAATAATAAGAGGATGTTGGGGATAAGATTTTGGGAAGGATTGTGGGAGGTTTGGTAATTTTGTCTTTTGTGAAAATAGGATTAAGAAAAGATTAAGAAATAATCTAATTGTCATTAGGAAGAAAAGGTTTAAACAATTAAGATTATGAGTTGAGAAAATCATAGGTTACCTATAATTCCAAGTAACAAAACGTCGAGAATCCATAATTTCATAACTCGTGATTTTCCACGATTCGACGTACTCAACTAAGACCATGATACAAACAAGTCAAGTGCTTTGCTTTGATGTAAAGTATAACCCAAGCGGGAAAGGATGCGTTTACGCAAAGTGACCTTTGACTTAGTTTGACCAATAAGGGAGTAAACCTGTTACGTGATTAGAGAAGATGTAAGCACGGGTTATGAGCATATGGATGCTTTCACATGAGGTTACGTGAAGTATATAAGCTCCCTAGGTTTAGAAAAGCCTTTGCTAGAGGCGTTTGATAAAACGTTTGAGTTGGTGTTTTGTCAAAAACGAGAGGTCGTGATTTTAAATCCCTCTGAGTCTAAAACCTATTTCGAGTGTTCCTAATGAAGCACTTATCCTATTCATACCTGCAATGAAAGATCCACATTTGTCTGGTAAGGGGAAATCCGACTTTCAAAATTCGTCCCGAGCTATACAGTAGCCTGGCGCGTCAGCCACGCGTCAACGCGTAGACAACGCGTCAGGAGCAGACATGAGGCTCGGGTAATTTTGGCTAACGTTTGTTATTTGTTGTGTTTCGAATGTTTATTTGTCATCATTAAAACATTAGGAGATCTTGATAATGTTGCCTCAACAAACGTCTTAAGAAACATGAATCGGATGTGTACTACGGTTATTTGGTTGTATTTAATGCATGAGCCACTGTTTATAATCCCTAGGATTGGGCGCTTTATGTGTCGTCTTAGGAGGAGATAAGAGCTTATAGAGTTTGGGAAGATCGTACACAGCCCCACGAATGATATTAAGGAATACAACCCGGCATCCACACAATTGTAACAAACCTATCAATCAGTAAAAGATAACTAGAGAGTAGTGAAACCTAAGTAAACGCGTTTGTCTCTATATTAGAAGTCTCTCGCATTTATTTTCAGTTATTTTATTTTTATTTGCATTTGTAGTATTTGCGTTAGTTGACTAGCAACTAATTCCGCCCACTCTTCCAAAACCCGAGAATTTTATTTGCTTTCCATAAAATATAAAATACAAAAAAGAATCATTCTTCACCTTTAGACCTAATTGACTTAGTTTTCAATCCTAACAAACACTATTCCCCGAGAGAACGATCAATCCTCCGGTACTTGCCACTCACTATACTACATCGGTCAGGTACACTACCTGGTGGGGATTGCAAGCTTCTCAAGATCCCTTGAGAAGTAAAACTTTTTGCAAGGTTGCAAAACCACGCATCAACAACCGTCTAACCATAAGAACATGAACGATCTAGTTGTATACATATACAAGTATAATACTTACCTTGAGTGAATCACTTATTAAAAGTTCTTCTGCAGTTAAATAAAACTCTGACCGTTACACATTATCTTGAATAAGGCCAGAGCTTAAAACGACTGCATTTTACAAGCAAATTATTCCTTGAACTTATATATATTGCCTTTAGGCAGCAAGTCAGAGTATTTTTAAACAAGTTGCTTGTGAAACCATCGAAAAGGGTAAATTGAGGGCAGCATTTAGTAAACATAGAGATGGAAAATTATCGGGTCAGTTGATTGGGTGGCAGGTCAAAATGGGTCAACCCAATACATAGCTAATGAATTTGAGAGCCCTGTATAACACACGCATTCTTCTTTAGCAACTAGTATAATCTAGGGCTGAGCAAACGACCCGAATGAACCGGACCGATCGAAGGACCGACCGAAACCGGACCGGACCGGACCGACCACATTCGGTCCGGTCCTCGGTCTTGGATTTTTGGCTAATTCGGTCCTCGGTCCAGACCGGACCACAAACCGATTATTTAGCCTTGTTGGACCAGACCGACCACTCGGTCCGGTCCTCGGTCTTGGTTTTTTGGCTATTTCGGTCCTCGGTCTTGTCGGTCCGGTCCAGTCCTGGGCCGATGCTCACCCCTAGTATAATCCATATGAACTGAGTAACGAGCATGCATAACCTTAAAAAAGAAGAAAGAACAAGTATGCAAGATATGGCACACCACATACAGGGGCGGTGCTGAGAACGTCAAAAAAAAATTGGCCGGCACGGAAAAAAAATGCCACTATATTATAATATTTATAGATCACAATCAAGTACGAAAAGCCAAAAATACGAATAAAAATCATTCTTGCAACAAAAGTATTACTTCTACAAAATAAAATATATTTAAGTAAATCGTGCGGTTTTTCTCACGTTTTTTGAGGCAAAGTCTTCGATCAACGATTCATAGTTCCTGTTCTCCAACATATCGCTCTCTATAGAAATCATTGCTAATCCATTCAGTCTATCTTGTTAACATTATTTAACAATTTGTCATTTGTCAAATATCAATTACCCAATTTAAGTATATATACTGTATATCAATATATGTATCTAATTATGCAAAAAAGAAAAAATTAAAATTGATAACTAGGCAAAATTGATAACTAAAAAAAATTAAAATTGATAACTAGTTGAGAGTTCTAAGTTGTAACATTAGTTATGATTTGAAGATTGAGATGGATTATTGAAAGCAAAGCTTCAGTGCTTCACGCCTTCAGCCTTCACCCTTTTTTCCCTTCACAATCGTTTTTGACATTTTGGATTAAATGATTAATATGGTTTATTTTTAGTGCCCCTTTGTGGGTTGAGCCTAGTATATATAATTGGTATAAAAATTTTAATACCCCTTAGTGAGTTGGGCCCGGCTCGGTTGCTGATGGTGCGCCAGCCCAAAACCGCCCATGACCACATATTAAACATATTTTATGAAAACAAAATAAGAAAAACATAGAAAATGTTGCAATTTTCATGATTTGACTTAAATACTCCTACGGGACCCTTCTCCATCTTTTACACTGCCATCATCACCATTCGTAAAAACTATATCATGGATATATAGCGAATATGTTTGCTCATTTAATTTAATAAATTTGATTGAACTGTTAGTGACGGTAACATACGAAGGTCGTGGTCACCGGTGAGATGATGATTATGAATGTGATATGATTGCGGAATTGAGTGAAGTGAAGATTGTACATTTTGTAAAAGGTAATAAGTATAGGGAATTAGGTTTGGAATGAATTTGTTGGTTGTGTATTTCTTTGATAACATGTAACCTATCTTCTCTCGATCGTACGGGATCATTATCACGATATTATTCCTCCGGATAAAAGTCAAGAGAGATTGTCTTGTTTTTGTCTTTTCATACCATGTTATGTGATTTAGATGAGTTTGTTGGTTATGTATTTCTTTGATAACTTTTACCCTATCTTCTCTCGATCGTACGGGATCATCTTCACGATATTGTTCCTTCAGATAAAATTCGGATGAGATTGCCTTGTTTTTTTTTTTCTTTTCGTACCATATTATGTGATATGATGCACATGTACATCAAATCTTTAATTTTCTCAAGACTTCGCAACCGTGCGGGAGTTTTTATTATAGCACCCTTTTTCTTTAGCATGCCAAATGCTCATTCCACATCATTTCTTGTTGCTTCATGCGCCTGCTTATATCTTATTTGCTTCGTATCATTCGAGCCTGGCTGTGAAATAGACTTAACAAGAACAACCCATTCCAATTATATCCTGTCAGTAAGATAACATCTTTATAATTCACGTCGTTAGCCACAAATGAAATCTCTTGTGCTTTCCCGACTTTGAGAACTTTTAAAAGAGGCGATTGCCATATAATGTTGATGTCATTGTATGACCCTGCAACACAAAGAACGAATGTCAAATTCATAAATCTTGTGAGGTAACCGCTTCTAATAAAATGAATTGATCTGACCCAGAATCACCTCTACAAAATTGACCACGGAATGAAGTTGGGCGTTGAGCCTATGGCCATTTCGTACAGTCAATACTTCCTATCATCCTAGGAAACTCATGTTTCTCCTCATGATAAGCAGAGAGTTTTTTTGACATCGGTTTGTGTAGGCCTTCACAAATACTCATATAACTCCATAACCCCGTTACAGAAAGCAACAAGACAATCACGAGAAGTTTTATCACCAATTTGTAGATATTCGTCTAGAGCATCTGGAAAAGTGTCGTATGCTAATTGATGAATTGCAGAGGTACACTTCACCAAGGTGGAAATGCCAATTCGTCCTGTACAATCATGTGTTTGTTGAAAATGCGTGAAGTTATAAGTCAATTCTTGAACAATGCATGTGAATAGTGGTTGACTCATTCAGAATCGCTTACGGAATAAATAGTCGTTGTACAATGGTTCTTCACCGAAGTATGCCGCCACTAGACGGTCATGACCTGTAACGATCTCTATCAATTGGGTTTTGTGGGTTTCTTGGGATTGCAGAAGTGGAAGCTTCAATAAGCAAAGTGGCGTCTTTAAAAAACTCAAAAAATAAACTATTAACTTCCACTTTGTCATCTGTTCATCAAATTGATCAGAATTCATTTTCTTGGTTTGAGAAGTTAAAATATGTATGGGCTGAAAGTACGTATAAAAATGTAGAAATTGTATGATTTTTATAGAAAAAATGGGGTTTAAGTTATATATATATATATATATATATATATATATATATATATATATATATATATATATATATATATATATATATATATATATATATATATATATATATATATATAAACAAACACTCCCAATGCTCACAAACACACCTAACAGTTACATTTTACACTCCATTTTTTCGTTCCACTGACAGCCCAAATGAACAGGGGGGGGGGGGGGGGGTCTAGTAGAGGTGTCCAAAAAAAACTATAGTGTTTGTTTGGGACATTGTATTCATGCAAGTATGCGGCCTTTTAAGAAAATAGAAAAAACCCTACCTAACCCTAAAAGCCCATAAACCTTAACCTCTAATCCATTGATTCCAATCAAATATCATTCATCAACCTGAAAGCAAGTTTTTTCTAAACTGGAATATCGAGAATGCGCATAGCCGCATATTGAGCAATTTTGTGTTGCTCAGTAACAACTAACAAGAAATTGTAATTAACTATTCGTATTTATTGTTCATTAAATTTAATGATAAAAGTCGAGAAACAATTAACGATTATGGCGTCACTGCATGATATACTATCACCATGTAAATTATTGTAATCTAATCACCATGATTAATATATAATATTCTCAATGGGTTTGCAATTATTTTCGTTGAGTTTGCTATTACTGGATATATGTTTTTTTTTTTCTTTTTTTTTCTTTTTTGTAAGTCAAGCTGTGGAATACTATTAAGGCTGTCACCTTCTTTCGAAGTTCTACGAACCGAGTACCGTAATTTGACATCCATCCAAACATATTTTTTTAACCCCTAACATCTGGCACGCCTAAACCGACCGAATGGTTCAGTCCGATTACGTTCAGTCTAACTTTAGCTAACCAAGATTGAAGTACTCTTGCAGACTTGCGGTACAAAAGGAGAATCTTTATTTTACTAGGGTGAATCCCTTTTACCCAAAAAAAAATACAAAAGAAGAATCTTTGACCAACACGTGGTGGTTTGAAAATATTTTTCTAGCTCATATAATACATGACAATCTGTTTTGCTCCGTTTACAGGAAATTGTAAGTAACAACTCTTGTACTAACAAGTAACAAGTGTTCCTTTTGTGTTATCTTAGTGGTAACCCTTGGCCTGTTAAAGGGAAAATGGCAGGAAAATGCATCATACTTGCCACTTTTTTATCATTGTATATAGCGACTTTTTTTTTTTTTTTTTTTTTTTTTTTTTTTTTTTTTTTTTTTAATTTGGCCATAACTTTTCAAATCCGTGTCATTGTGTGTATCGGTGACTTGCTTGACCTGTTACAGCAGGTTGAGTTAACGATAGTTAGTTTTATTATTGCAGCGTTAGTCCTTTATACTAACGACAGTTTATAAATAATTAAATGGAGCCTGTTAACTTAACGATCGTTTATTTTATTATTGCAAAGTTAGTCCTTTGCACATTTTCGTCCGTTTTCGCACGTTTTCGTCATTTTTCGCACGCTTTTGTCCGTTCTTGCCCGTGTTTACACGTTTTTGTTCGTTTTCGACCGTTTTTACACGTTTTTGTCCGTTTTTACAGGTTTTCGTCCATTTTCGCACGTTTTCGCACGTTTTTTGTCTGTTTTTGTTCGTATTTACACGTTTTCGTTCGTTTTCGCCTGTTTATGTCCGTTTTTGCACATTTTTGCTGCAATAATAAGACTAACTATCGTTAACTCAACCTGCTGTAACAGGTCAAGCAAGTCACCGATACACACAATGACACGGATTTAAAAAGTTAGGGCCAAATTCAAAAAAAAGTCGCTACATACAATGACAAAAAGTGACAAGTATGATACCTTTTCCTGCCATTTTCCCCCTATTAAAAGTAAACATGTTCCGTACTTTCTGCCCCTTTTGACTTACTGTTAAGAGTACAACACAATTTTATCAGTTTTTGCTCTGTATTTTATGTCAGTTTAATACTTTTGGCTTGTTAAACTTTATATTTTTTATTCCATACTTTCCGTTACACAGTTTTATGATATAAACAAAATTATAAAAATAAATAAATAAATAAGAAACAAAAAACATGAGGGGGTGTCACTTGTAAAAATGAGGGTGGTGGGGGGTCTTTATAACCTCCTCGTTTCTATTATTGAATGTTTTTAGGGGACGTTTGGTACGAGTGAATCGTTGAGAAAGGAATTGTATTTGAGAATGGAATCGCATAAATATGGAATAATCTAAAAGAAAGAAAATACATATCGTTGTTTGGTATAAATTAAGAATCGAGTATAGAATGTGATAGATGCTGAATTCTCTTGTTTGGAACAAACAAAGAATAAACTCATAAGAATAATATATATATATATATATATATATATATATATATATATATATATATATATATATATATATTGTTGATACATATATATATTGTTGATACATAATCTGGCGCGGGCTAGATCCAACGACTCTTCCTGGGCCGTTCGTCGTCTTCTCGAGCCCTGAGTAGACCTGTCAACAAAGAGAACCCGTTAGGAGTGGACCCGAGGCCGTAGCCCCGGGATCCACCTCCGGCGGTCAAGTTAGTCTCCATGCGATATAGCATATAAGAGTTAGGTTTAGAGTAACCTGTTGTGTATATTAAGAAGAGAATCCCAGCCCTATATTTATAAGGCATGGAATTAGGGTTTAGGCGTAGAGTGGGCCGCCTGCCGGGCCTGACCCATTCCTGGCCCATTCCGGACTATACGTCCACAAGCCCCCCAAGTCTAGTGTGACATAGCATATGGCTATGTTATGCTAGACTTAAGTTCTGTTCATGGCCACATAGGCCCAATCAACCATGACGGCATGGCCTATGTGTGTGCAACTCAGGTGTGCACATGGGACGGACTATACTTCTCAACCCAAATGCGACAGTGCGCACTGGTTGTCCCAGAGGCGCATTCATGTTTAGCCCATTAGACTATATCCGAATCCGCGACCTTGTAGGCGTGTCCGCGGTAACCTGAGTAACACCCGTTCTTACATGACGGGGAGCGATGAGAATATGCTAGATTTCCCGCCACCGTGTGACAGTAAAGACCCCGTAAGAAGAACACGTAGTTCTATAGTTGGGGTAACACTGACATTGCGATTGTGAGAGTCTCACAATGGTGAAAGTGGATCTTGTATGCTGCATCATGGGTAAGGGCGTACCTTTTGTACCAGTGGCGATGCAGCATGGTGCGACAGAAGACGTGCTTCTGTGCGCGCTATGCGCGACAAGGAGGTGCGACAGAAGACGTGCTTCTGTGGCAGAGGTGCGTGTTGTGCGCGACAAGGAGGTGCGACAGAAGACGTGCTTCTGTGGCAGAGGTGCGCACTGTGCGTGACAAGGTGCGAACATTACATCCGTCTTTACAACCGACAGAGGACGTCTCCCCTGTGTCAAGATGGTGCGAATATTTAAATTCGTATTTGTACTGAGCTTGCAATACCTCTTACGTACGATCTGCTTCCAAATATATCTGAGTGACGCGTACGGAAACAGTGGTACTATATACCTTGGTAGCCCCCAAGTTTGATGGTGCTATTCGTGTAGGAGCATTAAACTTAGTTATTCAAATCCTGAAAAACACTTAATGCAAATATTAAAAGCATATGCCGTGAATCGCAACATATAAAACCTAATGAAGTAAAAGATTAGCGTGAAACAATATATAGCACATAGCATATATAATCAATTGTTTATATATATATATATATATATATATATATATATATATATATATATATATATATATATATATAAACCCGGATGGACGCATCGTGACCGTGACTAATAGTTTCAATCGCACGCACAAACGCAAATGGATGTATCGTGACCACATAGACCCGAACGTGTTAGGATGATCGCAGATGAACATAACATGACCATGGCTTTTGTCCATGTCCAGACTAGCATCGTGGCCCAGTCCAGACTATGCGCTCATGGCGATTGACTAGCATCGTGGTGCCTGTTTGTAGCTAATATGAGAAGATGTCCGAACGCACGGCCTAACGCGGGTAGATTTATCGTGAATGCGTTGTTCGAACACGTAGTTCTATAGTGCAAACAAGCATGCCAACCGTAAAAACATTATGTGCGCGAATTAATCCGCGACAAAAAGATAAAGTAGGTCCGATCATGCGGACTTAGTGCGACCATAGATAAAATCGTGTTTACCAAGTTAAAAGATTAAGATACCGGCTTTTGAATTCGATGGTTGCTTTCCGGTGATGTGAGAGCACGAAACTTGTTGTAGTCATTGTCCTACGGATGGCGCCAACTGTTGATACATAATCTGGCGCGGGCTAGATCCAACGACTCTCCCTGGGCCGTTCGTCGTCTTCTCGAGCCCTGAGTAGACTTGTCAACAAAGAGAACTCGTTAGGAGTGGACCCGAGGCCGTAGCCCCGGGATCCACCTCTGACGGTCAAATTAGTCTCCATGCGATATAGCATATAAGAGTTACGTTTAGAGTAACCTGTTATGTATATTAAGAAGAGAATCCCAGCCCTATATTTATAAGTCATGGAATTAGAGTTTAGGCGTAGAGTGGGCCGCGTGTCGGCCTGACCAATTTCTGGCCCAGTCCGGACTATACGTCCACACATATATATATATATATATATATATATATATATATATATATATATATATATATATATATATATATATATATCAAAGAAGAAAAAAAATAATAAACACCTCGATATTTTAATTAGTTTTGATTAGGGGTAGGTATCTGCTAAGATGGTTTGTAGGTTGTTTTTCTGTTAACATAGTATATGCATGTCTTCTTTTGAGTTTAATATAAAATTATAAATATAGAGTTTCGAAACAAAAGTTGTAATTCTTGTACAATTTTACAAAAAAACAATTAGAGTGCTAAGGACATCCACTATAAGAGGTTTATAAAAATGTCCAAAATCTATGAAAAAGTTTATCTTTTGTTTCAACCATAGTGAGGTTGTGTTTTATATCTATGTGGCACAAAGAGGTCCAAGATCTTAGACCTTTTCATAATTTAATGCATGTGTTATGGTTGAACATTTGATATAATTATAAAAGGTTTATACATAGTGGTAATAGGTTTATATTTTATAAATTAATGATTTGACATGTTATAAACCTATTTAAAAGGTCCACCATTGTGGATGCTCTAAGTGCACTGCATGTCATCCGCAAGTTTCCCGTTTGCCATGTCTTCCGATTAGATGTTGTGGATCCTAACCTTAATTTTCTTTTCCACTTTTTAAAAAATATAAACATTTCATTTAATACATATATACCAAATTAAATGCACAAGTGTGGTGCCAGGTGAATAAAGTGGCGGCAAAAGTGAAATGACGAAAATAACTTCATGTAAAACATACGTGGGGACTCACTAACAGGCAAAAGTGAAATGACAAAAATACTTTCACAAAAAAACCTAATATAGACTATATATAATGGAGGGATCACTCTTTCAATTAAATGCACCTAAACTTAAAATTAAGGAACACAACATTAAAGCCTGTTGTACAACTCAATTGAACATAATAAATTCAAATGCATAAAACTTAATTTTAGGTATTAGGGGGTGTCAGTCATGACGCATCTCTCATGTCTCACCACCCACAAATAATATCATGTCACCTCATTTCATGCCTCTCACATGTCTCATCATACTTTTTTAGTGGCAACTATAATTCTATGCTCACCTAATTTTATTTTTTATTTTTTATATTCATAATTATATTAAAAAATTTAATAAAAACATTATATTTCATTAATAATTAAAGGGAAATTACATAATACTTAGAAAAAAAAATAGGAAATCACTAGTCATCGAGCTATGGTCAGTCTTGAGCCGCTACGTGCTCCGTAATATCATATCGGAGACGGTGATGGATATCTTCGTCGAGTAACTCCGGTAGTACATTCGGGTCATAAACTGGCGCAACCGGCTGATCCATTATATGAACCGGTGATAGTGCCCTCTGGTCGTCTTTTAAAATCATATTGTTCAATATAATACACGTATAAACGATTTTTCGAATCTTTTCGACGGACATAGCCCGAAGAGGACGACTGAGAATAAACCATTTTCCCTTTAGACGACCAAAAGCTCGTTTGACATCCTTTCTTGCAGACTCTTGTAGCTTCTTGAATCTCTTTTCCTTCGGGTCAGTGGGATACGGATATGCTTTAACAAACGTTGAATACTTAAGATAGATTTCATCGGTAAGATAATATCCACGTTTGTAAAACCGTCCACCCAAATAAAATGAACTGTTTGGCGCCGTTCCATTTCGCTATGTAAGATACAATGGAGACTGATTCAAAACATTGATATCGTTGTTTGAACCGGGAGGTCCAAAAAATGAATGCCAAATCCACAAATCATTTGAAGCGACGGCTTCAAGCATAATAGTCGGGTATTGGTGATCACCTCTTATATTGGCCTCTCAAATGTCTAGGACAATTTCGCCAAACGAAATGTGTACAATCAATGCTACCAAGCATTCCAGGAATGTGATGTTTTTCTTCATGTGCCTCGAATAAGAGTGCAACAGCATGGGTTGTCGGCTTACGTAAGAACTCTCGACTATATAATATAATTATCTCATCACAAAAATTATCAAGGCATTCACCTACAAAATACTAAATAGTAAATAAAAAAAATAATAAATAACGAAAACTTAAAAATATATAAACAAATAACAAAAACTTAAAAAAAATAACAAAAACTTAAAAAAAAAACAAAATAAATAAATAAAAATGGCAAACCTGACGTTCTTCGTGCAATGTTTAAATAGTCATCATATCTATCCGGTGGTTCACCCGTTGCGAGTTGCCGAATGGCCGATGTGCATTTTTGTAACGCCCTGAAACTTATCTTTCCCATCGCGTCTTGACCCTCTTGAAATCATTCGAATTTTTTTTCAATATAACCAACAATTTTTAAAAACAACCTTTTATTCATACGAAAACGGTAACGAAAAACATGTTCGGGAAACTTTGGTCGTTCGACGAAATAGTTATTCATTAGAGTTTGTAACGCTTTTTCACGAAAACGGGTGACATACTCCCAGATTTCGGTAGTGCTTGTCGTGCCTTCAATGGAATCGTACGTGGCTAAAAAGGTTTCTAAGGTACTACCGGATAACAATAGTTCAGAAGAGTCGGCGGAAAAAATTAACTCGTCCTCGGATGAAGAAGAGGAGGATGAAGACATGGTAAATAAAATCTGAATTGTTTGTGTGAAAATTTGGTAAATATTAGGGGTGAGTAGAAAAACCAAAAAATCCGAATATACCGAAAACCAAAACCGAACTGAACCGAAAATAACCGAACCGAACTAATAACCAAACCGAGTTTGCCAAAACCAAACCGAACCGAACTTTTAATTCGGTTCTCGGTTTGGATATGGTTTTGGTAATCAAAACCGAATTCATATAAACATATATATTTTATATATATTTATATATATACAAAGATCAATAAAATGTTATATAAAAATAGATTCATATATAAATAACAATAAAATTTTATCCTAATATTAAGAAATACTTTTTATGTTTGAAATAGCTTTTTTGGCTAAATATATTTGTGTGTGTGTATATATATAGGCTTTGGTTCCATTGAGAAGGTTTTTAGATTAAGAAGGTTTAGAAACCATTATAGCCATTTGATTCTTTTAATCTTAATTAATTATAGAGTAAATTACACCATTCGTCCCTGTGGTTTTAGTTAAATCCCTACGCTCGTCCCTCTCTTTTTTTCTTGCATGATTGATCCCTATATTGAAACTATTGCACACCATTCGTCCTTATCGCTAACTGTTGTTATCTTCTCTGTTATCTCTTAGTCGTCAAGTGGTAACGTTAGTCCATTAACCAAACGATCATTTGCAACGTTAGTCCTTTCTACTAACAGTCGTTTATAATTAAATAAAAATTTGGGTTTCTTACGTAACTCATCTGTTCTTTACGTTTTTATCCGTTTTCGGCCGTTTTTGTCCATTTTCGTCCGTTTTATACGTTTTCGTCCATTTTTATACGTCTTCATCCATTTTTTTCGTTTTTATACGTTTTCGTCCGTTTTTACACGCTTTTGTCCGTTTTTATACGTTTTTGTCTGGTTTAACACGTTTTCATCTGTTTTCACAAGTTTTTGTCCGTTGCAAATGATCGTTTGCAACGTTAGTCCTTTATACTAACAGTCGTTTATAATTAAATAAAAATTTGGTTTTCTTACGTAACTCATCCGTTCTCTTACATTTTTATTCGTTTTCGGCCATTTTTGTCCGTTTTCGTCCATTTTATTCGTTTTTATTCCGTTTTGCTACGTTTTCGTCCGTTTTAATACGTCTTCATCTGTTTTTTTGCATTTTTATATGTTTTTGCTTGTTTTTACACGTTTTCGTCTGTTTTTATACGTTTTCGTCTGGTTTAACAATTTTTCGTCTGTTTTCACAGGTTTTCATCCACTTTTCTTACGTTTTTGTTTGTTTTTTATACGTTTTCGCCCGTTTTGGTATGTTTTCATCCATTTTACACGTTTTGTTCGTTATTATACGTTTTCGTTTGTTTTATTACGGGCCCAAAACTTATAAAATGGAAACGCGTAAAAACAAACAAAAATGTATAAAAACGACAGAAAACGTAGCAAAACAAGCGAAAACCTATAAAAACGCACGAACACGTATAAAAACAGACAAAAACGTAAGAAACACGGACGAAAACGTGCAAAACAAACGAAAACATAAGAAAAACGGACGAAAACATGCAAAAAAAATGAAAACTATAGACAAAAACGTGTAAAAACGGACGATAACGTATAAAAACGGACTAAAACGTATAAAAGCGCATGAGAACGTGTAAAAACGGGTGAAAACGTATAAAAACGTAAAAAGAAAAAAACAAAAACGTAGCAAAACGGATGAAAACGTATAAAAATGGACAAAAACGGCTGAAAACGGACAAAAACGTAAGAAAACGAACGAGTTACGTGAGAAAACCAAATTTTTATTTAATTATAAACGACTGTTAGTATAAAGGACTAACGTTGCAAATGATCGTTTGGTTAATAGACTAACGTTGCCACTTGACGACTAAGAGATAACGGAGAAGATAACGACAGTTAGTGATAAGGACGAACGGTGTGCAATAGTTTCAATATAGGGATCAATCATGCAAGAAAAAAAAGGGAGGGACGAGCGTTGGGATTTCACTAAAACCACAGGGACGAATGGTGTAATTTACTCTTAATTATACACATTGTTTATTATGATGAAAAGGGTAGAATAGTAATTGAATCATTCAAAAGCAATTAATGTCTAAAGGTGCTTAATTTAATTTTTCAAAATTAGACTTTAACTACAATATGTATGATCGTTTTCCTTTCATTAATTCATTTAAATTTTTAATTCCATATAACTATCATTTAATGAATCATTTATTATTTTTTCAATCAAATAATAATGATTTATATTAATAGGTATCTAAAAGACCTCGTACTACAATAAAAAGTCTTATTTAACGAATGAGTCATTTTATTATGTTTACGTATAATTCTTTTTTGGTTCACAATTCCATTATCATTTGTGTGTGTTTTTCATAAATTATTTTTGGATAGTGAATCATACACCAAAGTGGGTTTTTTTTTTTTTTTTTTTTTTTTTTTTTTTTTTTTTTTTTTTTTTTTTTGACTCATATAGTTAGATTAGTGAATAATTACAAAAAAATTTGACATTTTATTTTGAATCACATATAATTAGTGAATCATTATTAAACAAGTGTTCTTTTAGCCGAATTATTTAACATTGATATACTAATGATTCAATAATTCAAAATACCAAAAAAAATGAATCATTATATATTAATATGATAATGATTCACAAATGATTTATGTATAAAACTATGAAATTCCATGTTATGAGTTTCATTTAAAGCCCAAAAAATTACGAACAATTTCTAGAGCCAAAAGATAAACAATTGAATCATAACAATTATATGAATCATTGGATAAAACAAGTAAAGTAATAACTCATGACAAGGTTGAATCCTTACTAATTGAGATAATAATGAATCACTAATAACCTATATCTAATAAAAAAAATGTTACTTAAAAAATGAAGCATTGTGTAAATAAATAATAGAAATGTTGGAGTAATGTTAAGCGTATGAATATACGTTAGGATGCACCTGATGGTGATGAACACTAAGAAAAGTTCTAATCAAAAAATAAATATATTACGGAGTAGTAATTTTTGAATTTACGTTTGGAGAGGAGGACAAATAATAAGTAGGGTTTTTCTAACTTGTGCCAAATAATAAGTAGGGTTTTTCTAACTTGTGCCCCCAGGGCACAAGTTAAGCACACCAAAAATACATTAAAAGTACACAGGGGCCCACATAAAAGTATATCTGTCTGTACTTTTATGTGGATCTCTGTGTACTTTTTCGTGGGCCTTTGTGTACTTTTGATGTGATTAACTTGTGCCTAGGGCACAAGTTAGAAAAACCCTAATAAGTATGCATTAATGTAGTGTGAATGCATTAATGTAGTGTGAATGACAATGAAATACGTAGTATAAATTTGTAAATGCCAATCATGCCCTTATATTAGCTTGATGAGATGAATGATCAAGATTGCTTCTCAATCTAAAACTCTTCTCAACCGATCCGGATTATATATATATATATATATATATATATATATATATATATATATATATATATATATATATATTGGAATATATTAGCTACAATTTATTGTAGCTAATTGGCTACAATTTTAAGCTATAAAATGTGGGTCCCTAATTCTTTTTGTGGGTCTTGATTCTTTTCTGTGGGTCCCTGATTAATTGCTAGTGTAATTTTTGTGAAAGATTGTTGCCAATTGGCTACAAAAATTGTAGCCAAGATATCCCCTATATATATATATATATATATATATATATATATATATATATATATATATATATATATATATATATAAAATAAAGTGTGTAATTCGGATTAAACCGAAAACCGAATTTGAATTCGGTTTGGTTTGGTTTGGTTCACGGTTTGACCCTAAAAAAACTTTTAACCGAAATAACCGAATAAACCGATAACCGAACCGAATAACACCCCTAGTAAATATTGTGTGAATTGTTTGTGTGAAAATATGATAAATGTTGTGTGAGTTGTATGTGATTTATATAAAGGGATTTTTTTTTTTAATGCCCAACGGTTACATTATTAAAGGACCCAACGGCTAGTTTTTTCCCTTCCAACGTCTATGATTCAACGGCGTAAGAGGCCAAGATTGTTGATGATTCTTCCATGTCGTGAGGGAGGCAATGGTGTTGTCGAGCGGTTTGGGCCATGCCGAATGGTCATACCGCTCCACTGCCACCCCCATATATATCTTAACTACTTATAATGGTGAAATGGTCAAAGTGAGAATGTGAAAAACTTAAATTTCGGTCAATCCCAATTTTACCTTTGTGAAAATGTGTAAATCGTTGCCTGGTGAATTAATGTAAACCGAAACAGCAAATGTGAAAAACGGCAACACTATTGATGGAAAGTAATGAATGTAAATCAATGTCTATCAAACCGAAACTGCAAATGTGAAAAAAGTCAACCTTCCCTATTGTTGGACACATTGCTGGAACGTATTGAAACTATGTTAGGAAACATTGCTGGAAACGATAGCTAATACACGACTGTCCTCAATCAAAGGCTATAACAGTTGTATTCAATCAAGTGGAACCTAATTCATATAAAACCAACAGCAAAACACAAACCAAACCCAAAAAATAAAAAATAAAAAGATGATGTATTCTTCTTTCTCTAACGTAATACACACACTACCAAACCCTTGCTTATAACTGCCGCCTCTACTACCACTATTTAAATCCGCCACCACAAACCATTACATCCGTCAACCACCCCAACCAACACCACCACGTCACAACCACTAACCCACCACCATCAAATCCCTTGCCACCACCTGAAACCCAACAGCGATGAAAACCCACAACCAATATAACCCCCGGTACTTTTTCTAAACTTACTTCTAGCCAAAATATTTATTTTCGTACCTGAGACACATTAAAACTTTTATTTTGTGATTATTTAGGCTTGAGAAACGTGAGATATATTGGAAACGAGAACTTTATTCCTTGATTCACTCAGCACAACCTAGAACACTCGAACTTATTGCATTTTGCCAAATTATTTAAATTATTTTGAGTTTTGGAAAAACTCTAAAGTTTATGCTTGTTTCTATTGGAAAAATTATTTCGTGAACAATGGCGCAAGTTTCGTAATTTTTCGAGTCCGTTTGCTATGTCGTTCGAGCCCCGAAGCCTTTATCGTAATAAGTTTGCTATGTTGGCGATATTAGTCCTCGAAGTATCACCCTCCATCTACCCCACACTTTTATTAATTTCAAAACTAACCCTACACTATTTTAATCATATATGTACCCTCCACTCACCCCATTTCCTCATTTTTCCTCATTTAAAACACACACTCACTCTCTCTCTAAAATATTTCTCTCCTCCCCCTCTCTTCTTTTTTTTCGGCCGGCTACCAACCACTTCCACCGCTCCGGCGTACTTTTCCGGTCGCCGGAATATTTTCCGGCCAAAAATATTTTCTTTCACCGTCGTGTAGATCGGGACGTGCTCGTTCCAAAAGTACAAGTCGATCCCGAACACCCCGGAACCACCATCACCGCCGCACCCTTACCACCACCATCAACACCATGAGCCACCACCATTTTCCCACCTCTTTTTCCTTTTTTTTCTTGCTCGGTAACAACCCAAACGCACCTTATTTATTTATTTATTTTTATTTATTTTAAGTTTATTTCGTTTTTATTTAGTTAAAAACAATAAAAATACTAATAAATTAATTTTCGTATTTTTATATATTAAAAATAATATTTCCGAAAATATTTTATTTAAATCCGAAAATATTATAAATTTTTATATATTTTTATTTATTACCGAAAATATTTTTATAAAATTTATTTTTTAAATTTATTAATTATTTATTTAATATTCCGAAAATAATTTTATAAATAATATATATTTTTAGTTTTCATCCTAAAATATTTTTATAAAAATTTCATATTTTTATTTATTTATTTATGTACATTGATATATATATATATATATATATATATATATATATATATATATATATGCATATAATTATATATTTTAAATTTTATTTTATATAAGTATAAATGATGTTTTGACTCAAGTGGGCCCCTCCTTTGACCGACAGTTGACTGGTCAACACCGGGTTGACCCGGTGTGACTCGGTTAATTTTTGTATTATACGTTGATTCTCGTGATTATTTGTTATGATTATATATTTTGGAACTTGTTTCGGCTAAATTTAATTAAAACGGATTAATAAATATGAAACTATAAAATAAGTTGGATATAGTTAAGGGATTTGGATATCGGACATTGTTTCCGTGTTGTTGTATTGGACGTATTGGATTTACGGCCTTAGTTATTTGGATGTTATGGACCCTTTGGTACATGTGAAGGTAGGGTAAGTTAGGCCCGTAAAGATCTTAACGTACCTGGAACCCGAACAATATAAAATGGTCGATAAACCTAAACAACTAACGGACTACGCGAATTATATATTTAATCATATTTACTTATATATATAGTAATATTGTTTTAAAACAAAGAGTCGTTGACTCGGGAAATGTTGTATAAACGGGCAGGTCATGCCGAAATTTCGTAAAATCTTTTATAAACTTTTAATATTCAAGGATTGTATTATATTTGAAAACCATTTTAACTATATTGCTTTCAACGTTTCGTTTTGGGAAAAATGAGTAAAATAGCCGAAACTAGTTTCTTTTATCATATTAATTGTTTATTTATATAAGTATTTAATTTCATTTTGATTTCTTTTCTTCAAGTTATTCTTCCGTTTACTTTTGACTTTCTCGGATTGACGTACGCTCTCGACGACCTATTTTCTCTTTCTTTCTCGTCACCCACGCGAGACTTTTAAAATCTATTTTTCTTTCAAATACAATTGTATATTTTTACAAAATCTTTTATTCAAGCATTGTTTATTGAGATATTCGAGTATAGTTCTGAGTTATGCCATTTATATTGATTAGGTTGTGTTGAGGTCCCTTTTTCTGTGACGCATTATTGATTGATTGCTATATCTCGTTTCCTGCTGCTATTGTTATGGTGTGATTCATAGCCCTGCTTTTATATTTTAATTATTTTCAAACCCTTGGGGTGAGATACATGCTTTAAATGTTTTCTGAGCACAAGTATTTTGGTATGCTTTTCCTGATTGATATATTTCCTGACGGTGTACTAAGTAGCTTATCTTGCCTGAAAGACCCTCCGATCATGAGCCATTAGTCACCTGCGGGTGAGCGCGAACTTAGTTTATAGGCCTATAGGACTGACCATCCCACTCGTAGTTGTCAAGGGCTTGACATGCGGGTGTACTATTTGTCATTTTTACCGGGTAATTTGGCAAGTGCCCGGCCTTGGGGGCATTTATTATTATGAAATTCTGCGGTTATTATTTATGTTAGTACAGCGTACTGTTGATTGGTTTGGTTAACGTTTTGTGTGTCAAGAGCTTAGTATCATCAACCGTATGTATGCACGTGTTGCCTTTACATATTGGGTGTTACCTTGATTACCCTGGTATTTGCATTTGTTGCTTATATCATATGATTATAAACCCTTGTGCTCAACTTTATTACTTTAAACCTATGGATTACACTCAACCTTTGTGTTGACTTTTAAGCATGTGTTTCTCAGGTACTGCTACAAATTAAGTTTTGGAATATCATGGTCTTGGGCGTGGTGGATTGGCTGGACGAAGGAAGTTTTCTGTCAAGGTAGCTTTATCACTTTTACTATCTTTATTTTTCATGTCATTCGTAAAACCTTGGTGTGTCTTTAATGATTTCCGCTGCTAAACTTATTTACTTTCCGCTGCTAAACTTTGTATTTCGACTACTAAAACTTGATATTTCCGCTGCTAAACTTTGTCATTTTCCTCTGCAAACTTTTATTTATATTCCGCTGCTAATTGTTAAAGAGCCTATGTGTTCTAAAATGGTTTGTAAAACGAATGATGTGATTTGAGGTACTTTTAAACGTCCCGTGTTGTGGTCGTTAGCTATAAAGGTGCCTGGTTTCGGTTCGCGTAGCGCCCCCAGCATGTCGGCTGCCGTATTTTGAGTTGGGGGTGTGATGCGTAGGGAGTGTACCAGGCTTTACCTCTCGAGGGGTCTCGAGAAGCTTACAACCCCCGCCAGGCAGTGTACCTGATCGATGTAGTATAGTATAATGACAAGTACTGGGGGATTGATCGTTCAGCTAGGAATAGTGTCGCTAGGATTAGAAAACCTAAAGACTAGGTCTAAAGATGAGGGATGATTCTTTTTGTATTTTTATATTTTTATAAAAGCAATTAAAAATCTCGGTTTTGAAGGAGTTGGGCGGAATTAGTTGCTAGTCAACTAACCTAATTACTAAGATGCAATCAAAATAAAATACTAGAAATGAAAATAAACTAAATTAAACTAGTGGTGTGAGCAATATATGGGAGAATTGTGTTTACTTAGGTTTCACTACTCCCTAGATATCTTTTACAGGTTAATTACTTGTTACAGTTGCGTGGATGACGGATTGTATTCCTTAATACCATTCATGGGGTGGCGTACTTACTTCCCCAATCCTATAAGCGCCTACTTCACTCCTATGTCGAGCCGGCTAAGAAGCTCCTAACATGGGATCATTAGAATTTGCTCATGCATTAAATACAACCAATAAAACCTAGTATACATCGGTTCATGTTTCCTAAGACGTTCAAGCATGCTACACAATGGAGATCTGCCAGTTTTCTTAAGCCTAACATTGAAATCATTCATCCATTACAACTATAAACAAGTAATCAACATATAATTAACATCTAGGTTTCATTACATCTAAGCAAACACATGAAAGATCTAGCCTAGCATGTTGAAATCAAGACAAGCATAAGATATATTCAAACAACACATAGACATATTGATTGAATTGAAAGAGGACTTATCTCAATTGAACATGAAAGGTTTCAAGGGGTGAAAACCCTTGAAAATACTGTAAAATACGACCTAGGGTTTATTAGGTTCGACCCTAGTATTCTCCACACAAGTTCCTCTTTTAATGAATGAAAAATAGAAAAGTATATAT
This sequence comes from Artemisia argyi, assembly GCA_030686995.1. Classification (NCBI taxonomy): domain Eukaryota; kingdom Viridiplantae; phylum Streptophyta; class Magnoliopsida; order Asterales; family Asteraceae; genus Artemisia; species Artemisia argyi. The sequence goes on along the minus strand of CM060686.1, from coordinate 103,603,222 downwards.
AGATTTTGAGTGGTGACGGCGTCAAGAACAAATGTCTGACGCCGTCATCTCGCCGCCAAATAATTTCTCGGACTGCCTAGATCTGGGTTTGACGCTGTCACGTGTACTCCTTATCCAGGCCATCATAAAAATTACTCTTGACGCCCTTCACTTGACGCCTTCAGGTTTTCACTGGGTCGTCACAGATTTTACTCTTGACGCCGTCAGAATTTTCCTCTTGAAGCCTTCAGGTACTGTTCTCAGCATGGAAAATTAAGTCTTTGCCGTTTTCTTCACTTTTATGCTCCAAAAACGTCCAAAATGCTTCCTTTTCCAGAATTCACTCCCAAAGTACCTAAAATCACAAAAGGAACGATTTAGGGCAATATTTGATCAAATAAATTCAATTTCGGGCTTAAATGACCCCCTAAAAACGGTTAATTTTTCGCCTCATCATATACCCTTACACTTGAGATTTGCTTGTCCTCAAGCAAATGCACTTTTATTCTAGTCAAAATACAAGTTAGTGGTCATTTAACACTAATATAAAAGTAATTACAACAAATAATCTTTCCACTAAAGACTAAAGACAAGCACGGAGGTCATATACTAGCACCTCACAAATAGTGTTTAAATACTCACATCTCTCGGGTGTAATAAAGTAATATCACATTATGGAAATGGAAAACATCTCTCACTACCTGTCATAACAAAATAGATTATCATAGGCTTGGGAAAGGATCAAACCTCCACCACATGGCGTAAGCACCTAGGATAAACTATCAAAGAGGTTTTTTAAAGGGTTGTAACGTTAGGTGTAGGGATATGGAATACACGGTTTTGTTGGATATAGGCAGTCTTTACTGGTGGCGAGTTAACAATCTTGGTTAATTACATATACAATATGGCGTTGCTAAGCCAAGACTAGACTCGACTTAAGCTAAAAAATGAAAAATAACAAAAACATAAAATAAACATAGAATGAAATGGGATGGTAGTCCGTATGTTTTTTCTCTTTTCTTTTTTCTATTTTTTTTTTCTTTTTCTTGATTTTTTCGATTTTTTTTTTTTTTTTTTTTTTTTTTTTTTTTTTTTGCATACACTCTTACCCTACCATCCAAAATAATACATCATAGGGAATGTACATTCCCCTTACACTTGAATTTTTACATAGTTTACAATAAACTAATTTAATGACTCGAATTAAGATAATCAAAACACTTGGAGTACTTTTAAGATTAACGTACATATGGGGGTAATAATATGATGTTCTTCCCCATTACTCCATAAAATAAGTACTTTACCCATGAGTCCCAATCGTCCCAAAACAATATGTACAAGGATATGACTCGACTTAGCAACCATGTAATCAATTAGATAATAAACTTAGGGTTTAAACATATAACAATAATGCACTAAAGATGAGTGAATACACGGAAGGCTAAGGCGATTTGGTTGTACATTTAAGTGGGGTGTAACAAATTCTTCCTTTAAGTAAAATGCTTAAAGTTAGAAATGAAAAGATAGGCTCGGAGGGGTGTACTAGAGGTTTCGTGTACTAAAAATGAGTACAATGCTAAGGGTGTAGGAAAAATTAATTGACTTAACTAGCCAAGTAATATGACTTAAATGGTCAAGTAATTATGATACGGGTTTAACACAAGGGTGATCCTAATGCCTCTTATCATGTAGTAAATCCTACTACACGAATGTAGTCTCACTAGCGGTCTCGGGATGCATCACTAACGCAAGTTCTAGAATCTAAATGCTACCGGTACACTCATAAGCACTAATAGTAAATGCTTTTCCTATCAAATCTAAAGGCGAACCTCACATATTTGGGTGGAAAATTTTTTTGAATGGTACGGTTTTGTGCTAGTCATACAATCTCCTATTCATGAGACGCTTGCTATGGCTAAAGTTTCACTCCTAAATGTTGTAAAAAAATTTAAATTTGGCGCTAAAATTACACTAACAAGTATTTCTCATAGTTTTATTACACATCTACCATCAACAAGCAAACTCAAGCGAAAGTGTATCTGTAAGGTATCATCATTTTACCCTCCCCTTACACTTAAGATGAACATTGTCCCCAATGTTCAAGTAAAGAATGTAAAAGTGAAATAAGTAAAAATAATGAAATCAAATACTCCCCTGATTCGCTCGGTATGGATAATAAGGTGGCCAGGTTAGATCAAAGCTTCCCTTCCAGAATATAAATCATCTTCTTGTCATACATAACCTGTAAAACCTGAGAAAACAGAAAAGGCAACCTCGCATAAAATCGGCGGCAATCTATATATGCTAACAAATCCTAGAAAACAAAATAAGATATAATGCTTGTGGAATGATGTTTGCAGATCTACTGGAGATTATAAAACTAAAGATTCAACAAAAACTTTAAGACTCCGGTAGAAAAAACAAAACTGGTAAAATTTCAAGAATTTTACACGTGACGCCGTCAAGAGCAAACTCGTGACCCCGTCAGAAGTGATCTGCAGAAATTCTTATGTTAAGTTTCCGGAAAATTTCTAGAAAAACTTCGTCCTACTTCCTGGAAAATCCTGCAAAACATCATTATGACTCGATACAAGCATTTGATTCTAACAAATACGAATATACATGTTCACTTAATATTGTGGAGATTCATGATCGGTTTTTTGTTTCTTAAAAACATATTTGGGGTTTCCCCTTACACTTATCTTTTGCGAAATACCTTTGGATGAAGTTAAGACTAGGCCAAACAACAAGATAAAGTATTTTCACTTTTTTAGTTTGAAACATGATCTACCAACAATAAAAATAAAGCATGCATACGGAAGCAAATAACAAACACACAAAATAAAAATCACACAAAGCATGGGTTGCCTCCCAAGAAGCGCTTTTCTTTATTTACGAGTCTTGTAGCTAGACTCAAGGTCATGGGTTACTACGTGACATGGGTGAGTTCCTCATTGAGGACATCTTTCGGGTCAAACTTAGGTTTTAACTTCCTATCGGTTTTCTTAGTACGATATGACCTTTCAAACTTCTCTCCATCCAGATCATACAAAATCATCTTCATATGCCATGATCCGTCACCTTCCTTAGGTGGCTTGTCCCACCTCCATTTACACTTATCTCCCTCTCTTTTCCACTTGTTCATCTCTATATTAATAGGCATTACGCTTAAGAACTCAATCATCTTCCTAAAGACTAAGGGGTCCTCAAAAGGGTCTAGCTCTTCATCTCTAGCTATGAGTTGTTCCACCGAATGTGTCTTATCGATGAAATCTTTTTCTAGATAGAATGGGCGTTGAGGTCCTATAAAGTTCCTTTCTATCCAAGGTCCATATCTAGATGGTCTCCTATTCATCTCTACCCAATGTGGTGTCGGTTCATCCTCACAATCATAGCTATGTTTCTTGACATCATATACCGACCAAGTATCGCCCTCACCTACCGCTATCTTAGACTCCTTACAATCTATCATGGCGCTAGCGGTTAATAAAAATCCTCTTCCTACTAACAATGGGCATGTAGTGTCACTAACCATGTCTAGGACGTGAAAATCCGCTAGGATAGTTAACTTCCCTACGTGAACAACTACATCCTTAATCATTCCAACCGGATGGGCAATACTCCCATCCGCTAGACCAATCAATACCTCCGTCTCCTCTAACTTTCCTAGCTTGAGAGTGGTGAAAAGGGATAAGGGAATCAAGTTGAGGCTTGACCCTAAATCGGCTAGTGTGTCGAAAGCTTCGGATCTTCCTATCTTACAAGGCAAAACAAATATACCTAGATCATCAAGCTTTTTAGGCAACTTGTTTTGAACGAAGGCGGTCCCATTTTTACCAAGTTTAAACTTCTCATACTTTTCTAGGAGGGCACTATAGTAGGGAACACGGGCTAAGACATCAATAACGGGGCGTTCAAGGTGAAGCTCTTTGAATTCATCGTCAAGGTCTTGCGTAGGAGGTGTTTCAATTATGCTTTTGACCGGTTTTATATCGGGTGTTTTATTCGATTGGTCCTTTTGAAGAATTTGGTTTTGCTTGAAACACGTGCTCGTTGATTTAACCGAGTAGTATTGCGAACAAGAAGTGGGTGACGAAACTGATGATATGGAATTAACGTTTAGTTTCGGGTTCTTGACCGTATCGCTTGGGAGTGCTCCCATTTCTCGGTCATTGAGAACTTTCAACAATGTGTCAATTTTGGTGGTCATCTCGCTTTGCTTTTGTTTGAAATCGGCTTCAAACTTAGATATGTGAGCTTCTTGAGATGCCAGAAACTTAGACATCAATCCTTCAAGATTGTTGGTACTACCATAGTTGTTAGAAGGATTGTTGTTGAAAGTACGGTTGGAGGGTGGACCGTTTGGTTGGTAACGATTAGGCGGATTGGAAGAATTGGCTTGATTTTGTTTCCACCTAAGGTTTGGGTGATTTTTCCAAGAGGGGTTGTAGGAATCACCATAAGGGTTTGGCTCGGGTTTAAAAGTGTACCACTTATCTCCCGGTTCGTCGGTACGCGAGGATGCGTAGTCCGCAAAAGCTGTTCCGGGGAGTTCCACACAATCACGAGTGTCATGGGGACCACTACACAATTTGCATGAAGAAGTGATTTTGTTCACTTGGATTGAAGGCTTAGGAGCTTCATAAGATTTCATGAGAAACTTGACTTGGTCCTCAAGTTCCATGATCCTACGGTCGGGAGTGCTAGAATTGTTCGAAGGCAAAGATATTGCCTTGACCGTTTTGTTCACATCACGGGGATCATTCCAACTTTCGTTGTCATAGAGAGCAATATCTTCTATGAGTTCCCATGATTCTTCCGCACTTAGATCACGTAGCTTACCACCAGCCGATTGGTCAATGGCTCGCCTTGTGGGTAGATCGATATGGTCATAGAAGATTTGGACTTGGAGCAAAAGATCTATGCCATGATGAGGGAATTTTTGGAGTAAGTCCTTGAAACGAGTCCATGCTTCATATAGAGTTTCATTTTGACGTTGTTGGAACATCAATATGTCATTTCTAAGCTTGGTAGTTCTCCCCGGTGGGAAAAATTGAGCAAGGAAACGAGTGGTGAGATCATCCCATGAGGTGACGGATCCCGTGGGTAAACGTTCAAGCCATTGACTAGCTTGATCACGTAGAGAGAATTGGAATAGGCGTAATCGGTTCGTCTCTCTAGTTGTAGCATCAAGGTCTATAGAATCTACGATTTTAAGGAAGTCCTTAAGATGTTGATTTGGATCTTCGGAACGAAGTCCATGTAATGCACATCCGCTTTGCACCAACTGGATGGTGTCGGATCGCAAGGGAGACACATTGGCTCCTTGGGTGAGCTCAATGGTGTTTCGGTAGCCTTGGTGGCTAGGTCGGGAGTACTCTCCTAGGGTTCGGGGCCTAAGAGGTTGGTTAGCAAGTGGTGGGTTTTGTGGGTGGTCTTGTTGTGGTGGGACGATGGGTTCAAAGATGTTACCGCTTTCAAAAGTTTTCAAATCTAGTCCCTAGTTGTTCTAAAAACCTGAAAAAGTCACCAAAGGTCCTTTTAAATCAAAAAGTTACACAATTAGTCCTTTGGTGCAAAGTTTCACAAAATATCAAGTTTAGTCCCTGAACTTTGAAAATTGTCAAAAATGGTCCTTGGGATATTAAAAACTTTGAGAAAAATTTTTTTTTGTCCTTACACTAACCTTTTATGGCAGGTTGGTCCTTGGTGGAAAAGTTTGGTGAAATTACACAAATGGTCCCTGAAGTTTAGAAGTTTGGCAGTTTTAGTCCCTGGTGCATTTAATATGGAAAAATCAGTTTTGGTCCTCATACTATTCATCATATGGCATAAAAGGACCTTGTGAACAATTTAGAAGACTGCCAAAACTCACCCCTCAACTTTCGGAGAATTGCAAAAATAGTCCTTGTGTAACATAAACCTAAACCGAATCCTAAACTATTACCCTAAAACTAAAACCAATCCAATCCATTCCCATAGCCCACCCATTCCTTTTTCACTTGGGCCCAAAACACCACAGCCCACCCAACACCCCTAACTAATAAAACTGGGGTCAATTATTTGACTTTGGTCAAATACCGGTCAACCCTCCCTTTTCCCTCTTCCCCAGCCAAACCACCAAATCACCCTGGTATTGCCCACCACCACCACCACTTGCAGTATCATCATCACATCCCCACACCCCTCTGCACCAACCCTCACATCCACAATAAATGCACCACCCCCTTGCCTGAAACAGTCTAAAACCCACATGCCAATTCTTCCCGCCAAAAACACGTGGCATCAAATTGAAGCATCTCAGACATCCAATGGCTCAGAATACTTGTGGGATTTGATCAGAGGAATAGGGAAACCCTAATCATGGGCTATAAAAGGAAGGAAGATGCAAGGATTGAAGTGTGTAGTATTATTAGTTAAATTTAGTGTCGTATTTAATTAAGTTTTCAAATTTCAGTGTAACTTTCAAATTCTAAGCATTGTAGCAGTCTATTGTTGTAATTTAAACCTTTCCAAGTTATAAAAATCAAGTCTCAGTTCTGTTTTGAGTTATTGCTATTTATTTCAATTTATGAATTTCTCAATAAGCTTAGTTGTGAATTGAACCAAGATTCATGGACTGAAATAAGCTCATTTAGGTTCCAATAAGCTTATTGAAGCTTTAGAGACAACTACAACTAAGTTATACTAGAAAAAACTCCAAAACTTAAAAAAGTCAACATTAGTCAACTGTTGTGTTTAGTTTTTGTTTTCAGGTATTAAGGATCATTGAAGAGCAAGCTTGAAGTTGGATTGGGCCTATCTAAAGATAGGAAACTGTGGAAAATCCCTTGTTCATGCTAGGGATAGTTTGTAAGATTGCTTGATTTGAATTTTCTCTCAAAAACTTAATATCTATTGATTTCTGTGTTTGCTTGCTAGTTTATGTGATCTGTGTCTATTAGTTGTTATTTGGTAAGATTGTGTGTTAAAATTAGTAGCTTATAATCAGTTATCTTTTGTTAATCATAATCCTTGTTTTAACTGCCTAATTAGCTTTATCTTGTTTTCTTGTGAGTTAGTATATGCAACCTGTGTTTCTGAGTTTAAATCATCTTAGTGAATCATATTAAAGAGTTTGGAAACAGATTTGTAGGATAATGATACGTGGGAATCGCACCAGGCTTTACCTCTCAAGGGATCTTGAGAAGCTTACAACCCCCACCAGGCAGTGTACCTGATCGTTGTAGTATAGTATAGTGACAAGTACCGGGGGATTGATCGTTCAGCTAGGAATAGTGTCGCTAGGATTAGAAAACCTAAATACTAGTTCTAAAGGTGAGGGATGATTATTTTTGTATTTTTTTATATTTTTTAGAAAGCAGGTAAAAATCTCGGGTTTAAAGGATTTGGGCGGAATTAGTTGCTAGTTGACTCCTCCCAAACCAACCAGTCAACCGTGTGCAGCTGATAGGCCCACCTGGGAGAAAGTGCAAGTTATTATTGACCGTGGAAATATAGGGAAATCCCCGGGTCGTTAAATCCCAACGAGATTGAAATTGTATTTTGGAACGATTAGGAGAATGAGTGGTACTGAGGACAGTAACAAAAATGATTGAGGGATAATTATACTACTGATTGCTTGGTATTTAGATAATATGAAAAGATATAAACAATAACAGAGATACACACACAAGCACAAATAAGAAAATCAGATAACAGACAAAGACAAGTGGGTTTAAACAAATTACAAACTACAGGGGGTGCTCTTGAAACTTTAGAAAACTTAAAATTAAAAAGAAATTTAAAAATGAAAATGAAATTATAAAAGTGATTATTATAATATTTAAATATTATTTAATTAATAAAACTATTTAAAAATCTAATTTAAATTAACTAAAAATGACAAATATTACAAATTAACCTAAAAACTTGCAAAAATAATTTCTAAACCTTAATTAGAACTTGAAGAAAGTATAAAAAATGAAAATAAATATTTTGTCTTTTTATTAGTTTTCTATTAATTAAAAACTATTTATCTTAATTAAACTATTTAAACTATTTTAAATTACTATTAATACTTAAATGACTTATAAAATTATGTAAAAATTTATAAAACTAATTAACCATTATAGGAATCCTAAAAAAATATAAAAACTACTAAAAATTATATTTAAGGTTATTCCACTAATTAATTACCTATTAATTATTTTAAATCTAATTTAATTAAATTAAATAAGAAAATTAGAAAATGGACAGTGGAAATTATGAAAATATTTTCTAAAAGTTTTAACTACTTTATAAAACTTAGGAAAAATATAAAATTCTACTGTTGTTACTTAAAATTAAAGAAAACTATTTAATTATTAATATTACCTATTTAATTAATTAAAGTAGTTTTAAATCTAATAAATAGTAAACAGATTAGGAAAATTCTAAGAAAATTATTCTAACTACTTAAAGGTACTAGGAAATTTAGAAAATTATAAAAATGGACAAGTGCTTATAAATAAGCTAAAATGAAAAATGAAAAAGATAGTTCCTATTAAATAGAAGCTATCACTATAATTAAAATTGGCTTTTTCTGGTTTTTCTTTTATAAAACTATTTAAATACTTAAATAATGAAACTTTTACAAAAACAACTAATTTAGAAAGCAAGAATAAGCACTGTAAGTGCTTATTACCCTAGACAGTTGACTAAGTTTGACCTAGTAGGCAAATAAGCACAAATGGCTGAATGTGGGGTCCACAATGGTAAAACTAGGTACAAATAAGCTAAACAAACTTAATTAAGCAGAAAACAACTAGCAATGATCACTGATAAGCTATTGGGAATGAAATAAGCACTTATGCAATCCTGACAGCCAAACAGGCCTGAGGGTGGTATTTTGGACCTCTGTGGGGTCCACAAAGAGGTTCAAAATGAACCCTGAACTTTCAAGTACACCTGTCAAGCTTTCAAATAAGCCAATAAGCAGGGCTTATGGCTTATTAGGGAACTCTGGGTGGGGCTTGGTAAAAGGGATCACACACTGAGTGTCAGTGTAGGGTGTTTGGACACAGAATTGGGACAGACTTTGGGAACAAATCCAGGTGGGGTTCACTTGCTCCTTGGTCAAACCAAGGGTCAGACTTTGTTCCCTGGTAGGGAAACCAAAAATGAACTACTAGATCCCACTGAGGTGGGCTGCAACCACCACCAAAGTTGGTGGTGTGGTGGTGGTATGCTGGTGCAGGGGAATACCCTTTCCCTGCAGGTGTTTTTGGATGTAATTAAGTTGCACAAGAAAAATCTCAAAAATATAAGCTATGTGGGATTACAAAGGTGAGCTGTTGGACTTTAACTAGGAACAAGTTTCAAAGTCCCAATCCAAACACATAAATCACAACAAATACTTGAAATTTTGTAAAAATCTGAGATGTGAACTTTTGACTTTTTGAGATTATGATCTAAGTTGACTTATATGAACTTCTGATTGATCCTACTTACTAAATAAGTTGTTATAAACTAAGATTAAGTTAAATTAGGCTAGGTTACTAACTTATGTGATGATATGGTGAGATTTGGACCTTAATTCCTATAACAGTTAACTGTTAAGGAGTATAGGTGATGATTTTGACTTTGGGTGTATGAACTCACAATTTTATGCCTTAAATGACCTAAATCTCACTACTGCAACCTAGTGAAACACAGATAAACACCAAACAACAACAAGGGCCTAGCTCACTAGCTTGTTCCAAACACTCCCACAGATGACTGTTTTATGATTTAAGTAGTAAAATGCTTAAAGAGCTTATGCAACTGATCCACAATGACTTATTATGTTATATGAGATCTAAACAAGTACTTAGAAACAGAAAATTACCACAAATACACAAGAATACTAATTATACTTTGTTTACTGTTTTACTAAGTTTTTTAAGCAAACAATGAATTCATCAAACAAGCTACTAGTTTTATGTTGTCTTATCACTACTTAAGACTGAATAAGCACAAAACAACTGAAAAAGCAAAGTATTAAGCACATCTACAGTAAAAAGACAGATTATGAGATTTCAAAGACTTACAAGATGCTTTCCTGCTCAAACCATGAACCAAGAACAATCCTATGGAATCTCCACAGATTCATTAACCCAAGGCCTTCCAGAATTTACCTTGCTCCTACTTGATGATCACCATAACCATGATTTTTGATTTTTTCTTTATTTTTCTTAATTTTTTATGATTTATGAGTTTCTATATTATAACTGCTTTAAAGGTTTCTAAAAGCTTTTATGAGCTTTCTGAGGAGCTTATATGAGCTTATGAATCTATATAATCTAACAATAACAATAATATAGCTTATTGAGAAATTTGAAATAAACTTGAAAATTGCATTAACTGAGAACTGACTTAAAACTTGAATTTGATTATCACAAAAGTTGAGATTACACCTGAATTAACTAACTCAATGCTTAAAAGCTTGAGAATTAACTGAAATAACAAGTTACAATTTAAACGAGATTAATTAAGCTAAGATAAACTATTTTTTGGTCTTCTGCACTTCTCTTCCTTTTATAAGCCCATATTAGGGTTCTTTGTGTGATTCTGAACATATCCCACTTCAATCTTGACCCTCCATTTCTCTGAATCAATCCTATCCGTTTAAATGAAAAATGGCGCCAAAAGTCCCCACTTTAACTTGGGGCCAAAAGTGAGCAATTAAGGATTATTGGAAGGATATGGAGGTGTCAGGGGACAAAAGGAATGTTTTTAGGACAAGTTGGGGTTGTGGGTTGAAAAACAGAGAACAGGGCATGGTTTGGAGTGAAAAGGGGTGGGAATTGCATTAAATGGTGATGTGGTTTGGTTGTGAGGTGGAAGGGTGGTTAGGGGGAGTAGGGGATGAGGTGGAAGGTGATGAGGTGGTGGAAAAACCACCTGGTATTGGTGTTTGCAGGCCGTGGTGAGGGTGGTGAATAGTGGTGGTGGTTTTGGTGGAGGTCAACGGGGTCAACCCCCGTTTTATTATAAAAGGGACATTGGGTTTGTTTTGGTGGGCTGGGAAAAGGATTGGGCCCAAAGAAAAATAAAAAGGGTGGGCTAGGCTAGTGTTTGGATTGGATTGGTTTTTGGGTTAGGATTAGGTTTAGGTTTATTAAAAAGGGTCCGGTTGGTTTGTATTATTAAACAAGGACCATTTTTGTAATTTGAGCAAAGTTAAGGGGCTGGTATTGTAATTCTCCAAAAGTGTATTCAAGGACTTAACTTGCCAAATATGATAAACCAAGGACCAAATTTGTGATTTTTCCATTTAAAATATCCAGGGACCTTTTCTGCCAATTTCTCAAACTCCAGGGACCATTTATGTAAATTTGGATTTTTAAGGGACTGAAGATGTAATTTCTCAAATTGTTATCATAAGGACCAATTTTGTCATTTAAGAATAGTTCAAGGTTTATTTTATTAATTTTCCATTTTAAAACCTTTAGGACTAATATTGACATTTTTGAAACTTGAGGGACTAAAGTTGTCATTTTGCAATTTTTAACTTTAAAGGATTATACTTGACAACTTATGAATTCCTAAGGACCTTTGATGATATTTTTTATGTTTTGATTTACCAGGGACTAGATTTGACAACTTTTGAAACTTGAGGGACTGAAATTGCCAATTATGCAAACTTTGTACGTTTTTCATCTGTTTTTGATTATTTTGCATTTGAAACATATAAAACACACTTCTAAGATATTTTAAGTATTTTGATGCATATTTGAGTGTTTTTGTATGTTTTGCCAGTTCAGATTGGTATAAAATGATGAGTATTTAGACACTCATCACTAGTCAACTAACCCAATACTAAAGATTCAATCAAAATAAAATACTAGAAATGAAAATAAGCTAAATTAAACTAAGGTTGTGAGCAATAAGTGGAGAAAATGTGTTTACTTAGATTTCACTACTCCCTAGATATCTTTTACACGTTAATTACTTGTTATAGTTGCGTGGATGACGGATTGTATTCCTTAATACCATTCATGGGGTGGTGCACTTAATTCCCCAATCCTATGAGTGCCTACTTCACTCCTATGTCGAGCCGGCTAAGAAGCTCCTAACATGGGATCATTAGAATTTACTCATGCATTAAATACAACCAATAAAACCTAGTGCACGTCAGTTCATGTTTCTTAAGACGTTCAAGCATGTTACCATTTGGAGATCTGCCAGTTTTCTTAAGCCTAAAATCGAATTCATTCATCCAATACAACTATAAACAAGTAATCAACACATAATTAACATCTAGGTTTCATTAGATCCAAGCAAACACAAGATAGATCTAGCCTAGTATGATGGAATTAAGACAAGAATAAGATATAGACAACCAACACATAGACATATTGATTGAATTAAAAGAATACTTATCTCAATTACACATGAAAGGTATCAAGGGCTTAGAACCCTTGAAAAACCTGTAAAATTTGTACCAAGTTCGTACTTAGGGTTTCTCCAAAACTTCTCTCTTTTTAATGTGAAAATTAGAAAACTATATATAGGAAATAGGGTCTGACGGCGTCAAGACAAATTTTGTGACGCCGTCATCTCGCCGCCAAAATAATTCTCGAACTACCTTGATCCAGATCTGACGCCGTCAAGTGTTGTATGTTTCCAGGCCGTCATGCATTTTCCTCTTGACGCCCTACTTCGTGACGCCTTCAAATCTGTACTAGATCGTCATGGAAATTACTCTTGACGCCGTCAAGATTTTCTTCTTGATGCCGTCACCTACTGTTCTCAGCAAGGAAAATTAAGACTTTGGCGTTTTCTTCACTTTTATGCTCCAAAAACGTCCGAATTGCTTCCTTTTCCAGATTTCTCTCCCAAAGTGCCTAAAATCACAAAAGGAACGATTTAGGGCAATATTTGATCAAATAAATTCAATTCCGGGCTTAAATAACCCCCTAAAAGTGGTTCATTTTTCGCCTCATCATATACCCTTACACTTGAGATTTGCTTGTCCTCAAGCAAATGCGCTTCTATTCTAGTCAAAATACAAGTTAGTGGACATTTAACACTAATATAAAAGTAATTACAACAAATAATCGTTCGACTAAATGCGCTTCTATTCTAGTCAAAATACAAGAGGTCTTTTAAAGGGTTGTAACGTTAGGTGTAGGGATATGAAATACACGGTTTTGTTGGATAAAGGAAGTTTTACTGGTGGCGAGTTAACAATCTTGGTTAATTACATGTACAATATGGCATTGCTAAGCCAAGACTAGACTCGACTTAAGCTAATAAATGAAAAATAACAAAAACATAAAATGAACATAGAATAAAAAGGGATGGTAGTCCGTATGTTTTTTTTTTTCTCTTTTTCTTTTTCTATTTTTTTATTTTATTTTATTTAATTTTTCTATATTTTTTTTTCGATTTTTTTTTTAGACATACACTCTTACCCTACCATCCAAAATAATACATCATAGGGGATGAACATTCCCCTTACACTTGAATCTTTACATACTTTACAATAAACTAATCTAATGACTCGAATTAAGAAAATCAAAACACTTGGAGCACTTTTAAGATTAACGTACATATGGGGGGTAATAAAATGATGTTCTTCCCCATTACTCCATAAATAAGTACTTTACCCATGAGTCCCAATCGTCCCAAAACAATATGTACAAGGATATGACTCGACTTAGCAACCATGTAATCAATTAGATAGTTCACTTAGGGCTTAACAAATAACAATAATGCACTAAAGATGAGCGCATACACGGAAGGCTAAGGCGATTTGGGTGTACATTTAAGTGGGGTGTAACAAATTCTTCCTTTAAGTAAAATGCTTAAAGTTAGAAACGAAAAGATAGGCTCGAAGGGGTGTACTAGGGGTTTCGTGTACTAAAAATGAGTACAACGCTAAGGGTGTGGGAAAAATTAGTTGACTTAACTAGCCAGGTAATATGACTTAAATGGTCAAGTAATTATGATACGGGTTTAACACAAGGGTTATCCTAATGCCTCTTATCATGTAGTAAATCCTACCACACGAATGTAGCCTCACTAGCGGTCTCGGGATGCATCACTAACGCAAGTTCTAGAATCTAAATGCTACCAGTACGCTCATAAGCACTAATAATAAATGCTTTTCCTATCAAATCTAAAGGCGAACCTCACATATTTGGGTGGAAATTTTTTCTGAATATACGATTATGTGCTAGTCATACAATCTCCTATCCATAAGACGCTTGCTATGGCTAAAGTTTCATTCCTAAATGTTGTAAAAAAATTTAAATTTGGCGCTAAAATTACACTAACAAGTATTTCTCATAGTTTTATTACACATCTACCATTAAACAGAACAAACTCAAGCGAAAGTGCATATGTAAGGTATCATCTTTTTACCCTCCCCTTACACTTAAGATGAACATTGTCCCCAATGTTCAAGTAAAGAATGTAAAAGTTAAAAAGTAAAAAGAATGAAATCAAATACTCCCCTGATTCGCTCGGTATGGATAATAAGGTGGCCAGGTTAAATCTTCCTCCAAGAAAATGAACAATCAAAGCTTCCCTTCTAGAATATAAATCATCTTCTTGTCATACATAACCTGTAAATCCTGAGAAAACAAACAAAACAACCTCGCGTAAAATCGGCGGCATCCTATATAAGTTACTAAATCCTAGAAAACAAGATAAGATATAATGCTTGTGGAATGAAGTTTGCAGATTCCCTGGAGATTATAAAACTTAATAATTCACAAAAACCATAAGACTCCGTTAGAAAAACAAAACTGGTAAAATTTCCAGATTTTTACACGTGACGCCATCAAGAATTAATTCATGACGTCGTCAGAAGTGACCTGCAGAAATTCTTATGTTAAGTTTCCGGAAAATTTCTGGAAAAACTTGGTCCTACTTCCTGGAAAATCCTGCAAAACTTCATTATGACTCAATACAAGCATTTGACTCTAACAAATACGAATATACATGTTCATTTAATATTGTGGAGAATCATGATCGGTTTGTTTCTTAAAAACATATTTGGGGTTTCCCCTTACACTTATCTTTTGCAAAACTACTTTTAGGTGGAGTTAAGACTAGGCCAAAACAAAAAAGTAAAGTATTTCCACTATTTAGTTTAGAAACATGATCTACCAACAATAAAAATAAAGCATGCATACGGAAGCAAATAACAAACAAACAAAATAAAATCACGCAAAACATGGGTTGCCTCCCAAGAAGCGCTTTTCTTTATTTACGAGTCTTGTAGCTAGACTCAAGGTCATGGGTTACGTTTTCCTTTCCCACTTTTGTGCTAACTCAAAACATCTAACCCAATTCTCATCATGCTTGTATTCCGGGCCTAGATTCATGCAACCCGAATAGTAAGTTCTCCTCCTCTCATAATAGGCTGCATCAGTAATTCTATCTTCCTTAACCTCATAGGGTCGAATCTCATCAATTTGTAGATTCTTGATGCCCTTTAATTCTTCCTTCATGTGAAGCATCATAAAAGTGACCTTCTCTATCCCATCAGTAAACTGAGCTATCCCCTTCTCATGGTCGTAATACATCTTAGTCTCCTCAACAAAAGGTTGTCCTAAGACTACTTCTCCAAGGTGTGGATCAATAATGCCTCTAACATCTTCTAGGATTACAAAGTCTCATTGATAAGTAAAATTTCCTATAAAGATGTGTACCCCTTTAACTCTCCTGACAAAGTTACATAGCCTATTAGAATTGTAAGGGTCTTTTCTAGGGCTTAATCTTTCGTTCATTATCCAATTGTAATAGAGCCTAGACATGATATTCATGGGTGCTTTTAAGTCAACGTATGTATGTGTAAGATCGAAAAGTGATGACTTTTATGTGATTCGGGAGGTCTAGGTTGATCAAAATAGATGAACTCCATGTTTGGTTTAGAGAGAGAAAGTAGAGAGAGGGTGAAGAAAAAGGATATGATTAATAACAAATAAAAGATACACAATTTCCCACACCCCTCATGGAGAGTCATGAGGGGTATTTATAGGCTCATTACAACATTACTTTGCCTTTTGAGCAATAGTAGTCCCTAAAGGCGCAACTAACTACGTATCTAGTCCAATTCACGTATGTGACGTTATCTTTATAAAAGAGCGAGGCTAACAATCTCCCTCCAAGATATCGTCACATGTGAATGGTTACAATGAGACCTATAAATACATAAACAATGTAAATTACAACAATAGTAAACTATGTTGACGTTGTTGAAGCGCAGAGTCTCTGTAGTCTAGATACTGTGGCAGACTTGAAGTTCTCTCTTCCGACGATCTCGGCGTTTGATCTTTGACACTGACGGCAAAGGTCTTTGTAGCTCTGAACTTCAACTGTAATGGTCTAGTTAGGTTATTACTCCCTCCTAATTAGTGAGCCTTTATTCTTTTTCCTGCTCCCTCCTGAACCGACAACTCTCTTTTCATCACGCAGCGGATAAAGTAGATTCAAAAGTGTAGGCACATGGTTGTCGTTCAGGGAGCATCTTGACAATATAACTCACATAACATTGCACAGAAGGTTGGTAATACGCTCCGATGTACACATCATTAGTACTTCTTCGGTTCCAGTGTAAGCACAATTCCCTCGAACAACCAACGTACTAGAGATGAAACACTACTTCTTTTGGCATGTTCTTCTCCCTCCTGATGGTTGCGATTTGTCGAAATCATCCTACTATTTTGTGTACATGCCATAATTACCCGTACTTTACACTTCTGATGCAATATAGATAGACCGTGTAAGCATAATTTGTGAGTATATGTCGCAAAAATACTCTCAATACTTTTCTCTCAAATCAACCTGTAATCGAACCTCCTTTGAATTCACCGGCTAATAGTAATAACCACATATGGAGAGAACCCGATATGACCAACTTGAAAACGAAGTAAACATCCCATCTTGTGACTTAATACTTGTACGATAGATGTGACTTAATACCTATACTGAGCACTACAATGTAACTCCTTTAAGTATGAGGTTGCACGAAATATTCGCCGCTTGAACAATCCACTACATCGTGTGACACTGAGTACTACAACGTAACTCCTTTAAGTGATAGCTATACTGTGAGCACTACAACGTAACTCCTTACATCAGTAATAACTAGATTGTCAAGACTGAATTTTTTAATTTGCTCAGACAAGTTATCTTCAAAAGTCGTGCATCCAACCACCCCTAGACTTTGAGATAAATAAGTACACTTGTTGTGATGCCACTTCAAAGTCAAATCAATAATATCGTACAATAACCCCGTGATCATTTTTGTGAAGCGAAACAATTCTAGCCGTGAATAATGTATCTCCGTGAAATTTGTACGACCAAAATACCACTCATTAAACCAAGATAGAAATTTGTATCCAAAATTTTGTTAATAAAATTCGGATGACAAATTTTATAAATTCACATCAGGCCAAGAATAATAATTGTAACCAAAATACATGACAGCCCATTTGGTCAAAAGGTCAGCCCATTTCAGTTCAAACGAGATCCGGTCCAAGTAGACTGAAAAAGCCGAAAACCTGATCCATTGAGTAATATAACTACACACTCATATCCTGTAACCAAAACCTAAAACACATACTCCTCAATATATCCGCCCCTCTCCACCTCGTTTCTCTCACCCAACACACTCCCATCTAAACTCTCTCCTCACCAGACTTTACAAATCCAAATATCATCAAGATCTCATCTCATCTCCTATCCGATCATCTCCACACACATGAAACAAACCTAAATATTTGTGTTAATCAACCAATCATAAGCACTACCCTCGAATACTTCTGCTCGATTCATTATCCCACAAAAAATGCAAGATTATCAGCTTCAAGCGCTTGAAACATGTCTCATACTTCAAGATCTTATCAGGGTCTCGGGTAGGTGTTTATATTGTGGTATGATTTATGTTCTTGTGTCTTGACGAATCAAAGAGAAGGATTATAACAATATTGTTATCAGTCTTTCTTTAAATATTCAGATAGTAACGAAGCTAAGCTTCGAAAAAATTGGTCGATGATGATTATAATTCGTGTGTTGGACTTGGAACGGTCTTGATGTTTCTTTATATACCACGAATTAGTAATCTGAGATCACATAGATACATTTTTTTTTAATAACGATTGAATCAGTAGTTTGGAGATGGATAAGTTTAGGTGAGCTGTTGGTGTTGGTATTGTGATTGAAGTAGATGGGTTAGGATAGTTCTGTTTTGAAGTTGGTATTGTTAGATGTTGGCTAATGATTCTCGATCTGGTCTTCCCTTTTTTTTTTCGTTTGTAATTTCTTCTTGGACTGATATGAGGTTAACGAGTTTGGTATTATAGTTTGGTCAAATAGTCTTCTGCTTCATCTTGATCTTCTTATTTTTCTTTTTGACCCGTTTACGCATAACGTTACGCGTAGACCTGCTTGGAATCTTATGCGTAGAGCTTTACGCGTAAACTTCAACTTTTGCATAAACTATGACTTTTGCGTAAGTATTACGCGTAAGCTAAGGTCTTTTGCGTAAAACCCATCTTTTGCGTAAGAATTACGCGTAAGATGAGGGTTTTTTTGCCAAAGTTGCACCTTACACATAACTTGTCCAAGTTATGCGTAGAAAAACTGAAGATATGCGTAGATCTAGGGTTTTTGGCATAATCTAACGCGTAGACTGTTTTCCGGCGTCCTTTTCCGTTCAGATTCCGGCCAAAAAAGTTATGAGCATGATTCTGACCAATATTTTGACAATTTTATGACCAGTGAAAAATAGTTCATAAAAAACCCACCTTGTTTGACCACTTTATGACCATTTATTTCACGGAAAGTGACAAAAAAACTGTTAACATGACACATAAAAAGTGACAAAACATTTTTTTGTAGCCCTGATAAAGCACACAGGACAGTCTTGACCAAAAAGATACCAATAACATGTGTAAAGAAACTGTTTATCAATAAAGATAAGGAAAAAAATTTCCAGATCCGAAAAAAATGTTTAAAAACAGCTTCAAAACACAATATCAACCACAAAAAATCATCATAAAGTAACACCATAGCTCTGATGCCAATTGTAAGATCGAAAAGTGATGACTTTTATGTGATTCGGGAGGTCTAGGTTGATCAAAATAGATGAACTCCATGTTTGGTTTAGAGAGAGAAAGTAGAGAGAGGGTGAAGAAAAATGATATGATTAATAACAAATGAAAGATACACAATTTCCCACACCCCTCATGGAGAGTCATGAGGGGTATTTATAGGCTCATTACAACATTACTTTGCCTTTTGAGCAATAGTAGTCCCTAAAGGCGCAACTAACTACGTATCTAGTCCAATTCACGTATGTGACGTTATCTTTATAAAAGAGCGAGGCTAACAGTATGCTCTCTAGACATGTACCCAATCATGCAAGGAATTTTTATGTTCCTGAAGTTATGCCTCCTAATCCATGGTCTCTTTCTATATTTTGAGGGGCAAGGATGTTGTAAGAGGAACCTGTGGTAACTCAATTCATCCGGGGTTGGAGCGAAGTTTGTAAACTCAATTTTCATTTGGAGAGGCTTAATGAATTTCTTAAATGTGTTAGCTTCTCTCTTTTTTCTTTTATGCGCAATAAACCTCTTGCTAATTTCTAAACGGCGACTCTCTGATTCCATAAAGACAACACTAGTACAAACGAAAACACGAAGAAATAAGATAGACTAAAGAAAACCTAAAAATAAAAATAAAATCTTACTAGAAAGGAATCTAGCAAGTAGACCTAATAAAAAGAGATTCTAACCTAGACAATAACTATTCCCCGGGCTGCGGCGCCAAAAACTTGATACGTGGGAATCGCACCAGGCTTTACCTCTCAATTGATCTTGAGAAGCTTACAACCCCCACCAGGCAGTGTACCTGATCGTTGTAGTATAGTATAGTGACAAGTACCGGGGGATTGATCGTTCAGCTAGGAGTAGTGTCGCTAGGATTAGAAAACCTAAATACTAGTTCTAAAGGTGAGGGATGATTATTTTTGTATTTTTTTTATATTTTTTAGAAAGCAGGTAAAAATCTCGGGTTTGAAGGATTTGGGCGGAATTAGTTGCTAGTCAACTAACCCAATACTAAAGATGCAATCAAAATAAAATACTAGAAATGAAAATATGCTAAATTAAACTAAGGTTGTGAGCAATAAGTGGAGAAAATGTGTTTACTTAGATTTCACTACTCCCTAGATATCTTTTACACGTTAATTACTTATTATAGTTGTGTGGATGACGGATTGTATTCCTTAATACCATTCATGGGGTGGCGCACTTAATTCCCCAATCCTATGAGTGCCCACTTCACTCCTATGTCGAGTCGGCTAAGAAGCTCCTAACATGGGATCATTAGAATTTATTCATGCATTAAATACAACCAATAAAACCTAGTGCACGTCAGTTCATGTTTCTTAAGATGTTCAAGCATGTTGCCATTTGGAGATCTGCCAGTTTTCTTAAGCCTAACATTGAATTGATTCATCCAATACAACTATAAACAAGTAATCAACACATAATTAACATCTAGGTTTCATTAGATCCAGGCAAACACAAGATAGATCTAGCCTAGCATGATGGAATTAAGACAAGAACAAGATATAGACAACCAACACATAGACATATTGATTGAATTAAAAGAATACTTATCTCAATTACACATGAAAGGTATCAAGGGCTTAGAACCCTTGAAAAACTTGTAAAATTCGTACCAAGTTCGTACTTAGGGTTTCTCCAAAACTTCTCTCTTTTTAATGTGAAAATTAGAAAACTATATATAGGAAATAGGGTCTGACGGCGTCAAGACAAATTTTGTGACGCCGTCATCTCGCCGCCAAAATAATTCTCGGACTACCTTGATCCAGATCTGACGCCGTCAAGTGTTGTATGTTTCCAGGCCGTCATGCATTTTCCTCTTGACGCCCTACTTCGTGACGCCTTCAAATCTGTACTGGATCGTCATGGAAATTACTCTTGACGCCGTCAAGATTTTCTTCTTGACGCCGTCACCTACTGTTCCCAGCAAGGAAAATTAAGACTTTGGCGTTTTCTTCACTTTTATGCTCCAAAAACGTCCGAATTGCTTCCTTTTCCAGATTTCTCTCCCAAAGTACCTAAAATCACAAAAGGAACGATTTAGGGCAATATTTGATCAAATAAATTCAATTCCGGGCTTAAATGACCCCCTAAAAGTGGTTCATTTTTCACCTCATCAGATAAATAAGTGAAACTCATTAAAAGTCTTTCATAACTGTGTATTAAAGGGTGTTTGGATTTAGTAATTTCACTGTGATCTTGAGGTTTTTGTTGGTTAACTTTGGGTGAAAAATACTTCTCAGTATCAAACTAGTTCAAACCAAACCTAACATTTGGTGTAATAGAGCAAGAAAGTCAAAATCCAATTCCTTTTGCCCTCACAGTTAACTGTGAGGGATTTGGCACTCAAATCTTTGTGTACTAGCTCATTAGTGATCACCATCAACAATTTTAGTTTCCTTTTAGCTTGTTAAGTTACAATTAATCAGTTTAGTAAGAATAAATCTCACATTAGTCAACCAAGTAATAAAAAGGTGAAAAGTCAAAAGTGCATTGTCTCAGTTTTTTGCAAAAATGGTGTGAATTGTTTTGATTTTTGAGCAAAGATCTAGGACTTGAAATTCCTAAGATTGGTAGTCTATCAACTCTACTTTGAAGTCTCATAGTTGTTAGAATTTTGTGAATTTTTGTGTGGGCTCCACAAGCCCTGGAACACAGTTGCAGGGAAGAAACCTTCCCCTGCACCAGCAGAACCATTTCACCACCACCACTTTGGTGGCTTTTGTAGACCAACCCAGTGGGCCCCAGAGGTTCAATTTGGTTTTTACCAACCCCCTCCTACCAGGGAACAAGGATTGACCATTTGTTTGACCTAGATCCTAGTGGACCCCACCTGAAATCCACCCATAAGTTTGTCCCCATTCTGTGTTCATTTTCAGATTGAAAAGTGCTTATTTGGTTATATACAGCTTATTTGTGATCATTGTTTGTTATTTCTGGCTTATTTTAGTTTGTTTAACTTATTTGTACCCATTTTCACCATTTTGGACCCACCCTATAGTCCTGAGTGCTTATTTGCCTACTTGGTCAAACAAAGTCAACTGCTTAAGTAAAAGGGGGTGCATACTGCTTATTTTTAAGCATCATAAAAAGTTGTTTTACAAAAGTTTCTTATTTTCATCTAAGTTTTAGTTGTCAAAAAGAAAAACCAAGAAAATCCAAATTTAAATCAAGTGATAGTTTCTATTTAATTCAAGTTATCTTTTAATTTTCATTTTTAGATTTTTATTAAGTACTTAGTCTTTTTATATTTTTATTAATTACCTTATATAGTAAAGTAATTTTAATAATTTTCTCAGATTTTTATTTTGTCATTTAGTATTTATTAGATTTAATACTAGTTTTCTTAATTATTAATTAATATTAAGTATTAAATAGCATAGTTAGTTTTTATAAAGCAAAACCTAGTTTTTATATTTTTCCTAGCTCTAATATAATATAATAGACTTTTAGAGAATAAATTTTTAGTTTCTACTGTTCATTTTCAATTTTTCTTATTTTAATCATTTAAATTAGATTTAAATTAATTAAAAGGTAATTAATTAGTAGAATAGCCTTAAACATAATTTTTAGAAGTTTTTATAATTTTTTATGATTCCTGTGATGGTTAAATAATTTTATAAATTTTCTCATAATTTTCTAAGTTAATTTAGTATTATTTGTAATTTAAAGTAGTTTAATTAGTTTAATTAAGTTAACTAGTTTTTAATTAATAAAAAATCCATAAAAAGACAAAAATATTTATTTTTATTTTTTATACTTTCTTCAAGTTCTAATTTAAGTTTAGAAATTATTTTTGCAAGTTTTTAGTTTAATTTGCAATATTTATAATTATTAGTTAATTTAAATTAGATTTTAATTAGATTTTAATTAGTTTTATTAATTAAATAATATTTAAATAGTAAAATAATCATTTTGATAATTTCATTTTCATTCTCAATTTCTTTTTAATTAAAAGTTTCAAAAGTTTCAAAAGCACCCCCTGTAGTTTGTTAATTACCAAATCCCACTTTTCCTGTCTGTTACGTGTACCTGATTGTGAATTTGTGCATATATCTGAGTATCTGATTTTTGTGAATATTATATCTGTGTACAAATACCAAAATAACAGTAGCAAAATCAATTCCATATCATCTGGGCTACTGTCCTCAGTGCCACTCATTCCCAAAAACGATTTCAAATAACACCATTTCAATCTCGCTGGGACTTTAACGACCCGGGGACACACTATACTATCCACGGAGTATTGGGATAAGCTGTTTTTGACTAGTTGACCTTGGTCAATTATATCTGACGGTTTAGCCCCAATCAATATCTTTTACAGGTTAATTACTTGTTACAGTTGCGTGGATGACGGATTGTATTCCTTAATACCATTCTTGGGGTGGCGTACTTACTTCCCCAATCCTATAAGCGCCAACTTCACTCCTATGTCGAGCCGGGTAAGAAGCTCCTAACATGGGATCATTAGAATTTGCTCATGCATTAAATACAACCAATAAAACCTAGTACACATCGGTTCATGTTTCCTAAGACATTCAAGCATGTTACACAATGGAGCTCTGCCAGTTTTCTTAAGCCTAACATTGAAATCATTCATCCATTACAACTATAAACAAATAATCAACATATAATTAACATCTAGGTTTCATTACATCTAAGCAAACACATGAAAGATCTAGCCTAGCATGTTGAAATCAAGACAAGCATAAGATATATTCAAACAACACATAGACATATTGATTGAATTGAAAGAGGACTTATCTCAATTGAACATGAAAGGTTTCAAGGGGTGAAAACCCTTGAAAATACTGTAAAATACGACCTAGGGTTTATTAGGTTCGACCCTAGTATTCTCCACACAAGTTCCTCTTTTAATGAATGAAAAATAGAAAAGTATATATAGATTTCGAGAGGTGACGGCATCAAGAACAAATGTCTGACGCCGTCATCTCGCCGCCAAATAATTTCTCAGACTGCCTAGATCTGGGTTTGACGCCGTCACGTGTAGTCCTTATGCAGGCCGTCATAAAAATTACTCTTGACGCCCTTCACTTGATGCTTTCAGGTTTTCACTGGGTCGTCACGGATTTTACTCTTGACGCCGTCAGAATTTTCCTCTTGACGCCGTCAGGTACTGTTCTCAGCATGGAAAATTAAGTCTTTGCCGTTTTCTTCACTTTTATGCTCCAAAAACGTCCAAAATGCTTCCTTTTCCAGAATTCACTCCCAAAGTACCTAAAATCACAAAAGGAATGATTTAGGGCAATATTTGATCAAATAAATTCAATTCCGGGCTTAAATGACCCCCTAAAAACGGTTCATTTTTCGCCTCATCAGGGTGCTACAAAATGGTATCAGAGCCATCGTTTATAGAGAACGAGCTCGCACTCGACTATAAACTTTTTCCTGGAGTCAAAATGTTTTGAGACAGAAAACCGACAGCCTTCCATACCACGTCGCGCCCAGGTATTTCTTTTAAACTTTATATATATGTATATATATATATATATATATATATATATATATATATATATATATATATATATATATATATATATATATATATATATATATATATATATTGAGATTGGTTTGAACTCTTTCCACTATCATGCTTTGGCTTATAAAATGGTTTTCCGCAAAAATTTGGCTAGTATTTTTATGTTTTCTTATACTCTTATTGAGTATCATGTCTGTCCCAGTTCCCCGTGATCAGGTTCCAGTCCCACCTGTTGTTGTCCCATTGCCTTTCGGAGATGATGTTGAGTTGGATGTTGATGTTGAGTTGGATGTTGACGTTGGTTTAGATGATGAGTTAGGTTTAGAGGATGATGTTGATATTGAGGATGATGGAGATGAGATAGATGACGATGATGATGACGAGGAGGATAGTGATGAGGAGTTTATGGAGGAGGATCAGGATGTTCCCCCACCGCCTTCACCTGTTGTGTCGGATGTGACGTATGAGTCGGATACGTCCGAGGCATTAGGATACGCGCTTGAGGCTGAGGTTACTACTACGCACGAGATTGGTGAGTCATCGGCAGCAGTCCGTGTTACTCCGTCAAAGCTTAGAGCTGCTATGAGTCGTTTGAGGCAGGATGTAGAGTGGTGTAGGAATAGTCATAAGAGTATCACTAGACGTATGAGTGATAGGCAGTCTGAGGTTGCAGGTTTGAGGAGAGAGGTTTAGGATGATAGGAGAGCTGCAGGAGAGATGTATATGGAGTTTCAGAGGCAGGTAGAGAGGTCGAGCTGGTTGGAGCGGATGAGTGTTACATTTCAAGAGCATATTGATTCGCTAGATAGGAAGATGGTCGAGTTGGAGAAGATGGTTGACAAGTTGACCATGAAGGAGGTGTTCTTGGACATTGATAGTCGGCACTATCATACTAGTATCAGCGAGTTATGGAGTGAGTTGCATGAGATGCAGAGACAGGCCTATGCAGAGAGGATGACCCACCTTAGGTCTTACGACAGCATTGATGTGATGGCTATGTATGGAGATCGTTCAGGAGATCAATGATTGAATCATTTATGGTAGTTGGTATCTTAATGGTAGTTTACCCAGTATATGCTAAACTGAATTCTTCAGTTGGTAGATTTTATTTGAAACTTGTACTTGTTTTGCATATCTTGTAAAACCAATGTCAAGCATGAAATCTATGATGCATTATGGTGATGTACTATTTTGATGCTGAATGCTTACTATATCATGGTCTTGATACATGATAGTATGAGTTTATGGTTAATGTACCATGAAATATCTTGAGAAAGGATGTCACGCATTCCTAGCTCACGTGGCTAAGAAGGAGTCGGGAGAGAAGCGACTCGAGGATGTTCCTGTAGTGCGTGAGTTTCCTGAAGTATTTCCTGAAGATTTTCCGGGACTTCCGCTAGCTCGACAAGTGGAGTTTCGCATTGACTTAGTTCCAGGAGCTACACCTGTTGCGCGTGCACCATATCATTTAGCGCCATCGGAAATGGAGGAGTTGTCTAAACAATTGCAAGAACTGTTGGATAAAGGATTTATTCGACCGAGTTCTTCGCCCTGGGGAGCTCCAGTGCTATTTGTGAAGAAGAAGGATGGATCGTTTAGGATGTGCATCGACTACCAAGGATTGAATAAGTTAACTGTGAAGAACCGCTACCCATTACCGAGGATTGATGATTTGTTTGATCAGTTGCAAGGATCGAGTTACTACTCTAAGATTGACTTGAGGTCTGGTTATCACCAACTTAGGGTTCGGGAAGAGGATATTCCCAAGACGGCATTTAGGACCCGTTATGGTCATTATGAGTTTCAAGTTATGCCTTTTGGTTTGACCAATGCGCCTGCAGTGTTCATGGACCTCATGCACCGAGTGTGCAAGTCTTATCTAGATAAGTTCGTGATAGTCTTTATCGATGATATTTTGATCTACTCAAAGAGCGAGGAAGAGCACAAACAACATTTAGCTATGATTCTTAAGTTGCTCAAGGACGAGCAGTTGTACGCAAAGTTCTCTAAGTGTGAATTTTGGATTCGGAAGGTTCAATTTTTGGGTCATGTGATCGATAGTGAAGGATTACATGTGGATCCCGCTAAGATTGAGGCGATTGAGAAATGGTCAACGCCGGTTAACGCCACAGAAATTCGTCAATTTCTAGGATTGGCTGGGTATTACAGGAGATTCATCGAGGGATTCTCCAAGATATCTAAACCGTTAACTGCATTGACTCATAATGATAAGAAGTATGAATGGGGAGAGGAAGAAGAGAAGGCATTTCAGACATTAAAGCAAAAGCTTTGTAGTGCACCGATATTGGCTTTGCCAGATGGAGTAGAAGATTTTGTGGTTTATTGTGATGCCTCGTATCAAGGGTTAGGAGCAGTTTTGATGCAACGAGGGAAGGTTATGGCATATGCTTCCCGACAGCTTAAGACTCATGAAGAGAAGTATACCACTCATGATTTGGAGTTAGGAGCCGTGGTTTTTGCCCTCAAGTTGTGGAGACATTACCTTTATGGTACTAAGTATGTTGTCTTTACCGATCATAAGAGTTTGCAGTATATTTTGGATCAGAAGGAGTTGAATATGCGACAACGACGATGGTTGGAGACGTTGAGCGATTACGATTGCGAGATACGATACCACCCTGGGAAAGCTAATGTTGTAGCTGATGCTTTGAGCCGCAAGGAACGTTTGAAACCGCTACGCGTTCGAGCTTTAGTTTTGACGATTAACTCGAATTTACCCGCTCAGATTCTGCAAGCACAAGAAGAAGTTGTGAAAATAGGAGAACTTAAGAAGGAGAAAGTTGATGGGATGATTAGGAAGGAGAAACTTGAGAAACGTTCAGATGGAACTATGTGTTACAAAGGAAGAAGTTGGGTACCTTTGTTCGGAGGACTGAGAGACTTGATTTTGCTCGAGTCTCATAAGTCAAAGTATTCTATTCACCCAGGATTTGACAAGATGTATCAGGATGTGAAGAAGCTGTATTGGTGGCCCAATATGAAAGCTGAGATTGCAGATTATGTCCGTAAGTGTCTTACGTGCGCCAAGGTTAAGGCTGAACATCAGAAACCGTCTGGTTTACTAGAACAACCTGAGATCCCAGAATGGAAATGGGAAAGAATAACAATGGATTTTGTCACCAAGCTACCAAAGACTTCGACAGGATTCGATGCTATTTGGGTAATAGTCGATCGATTGACTAAATCTGCACACTTTTTGACAATCAAAGAGAATTACAGTATGGATAAGTTGACCAGGCTCTACATAAACGAGATAGTATCTCGACATGGAGCGCCAGTGTCTATTATCTCAGATCGAGATGGCAGGTTTACTTCGAACTTTTGGAAATCACTTCAAGATTCGTTTGGCACGAACCTTGACATGAGTACCGCTTACCATCCACAGACCGATGGTCAAAGCGAGAGAACCATCCAGACTTTGGAAGATATGTTACGAGCATGTGCGATTGATTTCGGGAATGGATGGGATGTCCGTTTGCCCTTGATTGAGTTTTCCTACAACAATAGTTACCATGCGAGTATTAAGGTCGCACCGTTTGAAGCACTATATGGTCGAAAGTGCCGATCACCTATATGTTGGGATGAAGTAGGAGAGGCACAACTTATTGGACCAGATTTAGTTCGTGAAACGACTGAGAAGATTGCTCAGATTAAAGACCGATTGAAAGTTGCTCGCGACCGTCAGAAGAGTTACGCAGATGTGAGACGTAAACCCCTAGAATTTCAGGTAGGAGATAGGGTTATGTTGAAGTGTTGGGAATTAAATAATCAGAAGAATCAGCATAATGGTTTAAGGAAATACATCAAGTATGTTTCTGCTTATAAAGCACAAAGCAAGTTTCCACTGATGGATTCTGCTGAAGAACGTTTTCTACTGATAGTGTTTCTGCTGATGGATTCTGCTGATGCTACTATGACTCATACAAACAGCTGTGTAGATAAGTACGACTTATTCTACTGATTCATATACAAGATAATATCTTTGTTGTAGTCATCAAATTGAACACTCCAAGTGAGTTGTAATCCTAGATACATGTTGTATCTTAATGACTCACATGATAAGTCATCAACTAGCTAGAATGAAGCTTAGTCATAAGCTAGTATTTAAAATGAGTCATATAGATTGTAAAAGATCTTTCCTTGGACTATAAAAGGAAGATCTTAGATATGTCTAAATGTGTGCAAAAAAAAAAAGTGTATACATGTGCGTGTGATAGTGATAGACATATACATACAGAAAAACATTAGAACAAAACACAAGATTCAAGGTCTTTGTAACCCTAGTGATAGTGAAGATCACTCGTATTATTCTGAATAATATTGAATCGTTTGGTGAAATACTTTCATTGTTCTTTGTTAAATAAACACTAGCATCACAGTTCCATTTCCAATAAACATTCTAAGTGTGGTTAAGTAGATTCCGCATACTTAATCATATTCACTCAAAGTATCATATTTACACATTAAAAGGTCCAACACCTATAGTGTGTGATCAAATCAAGTGATCCTCTCAGTTGGTATCCGAGCTTCCAGGTTGATACTTTTGATTTAGAAGAAGAAGAAATGGATACAAAATCTATTCAAACAAATGTTGCTGCAAAGTTGCCAGTTCTCAAACAGAATGAGTTTGAATTGTGGAGGTTAAGAATAGAACAGTTTTTCCAGGTGCAGGATTACACTCTCTGGGAAATCATTGAAGATGGAAACTCTTTCAAACCCACAACCACTTTATCAACAGTTGAAGGTAGGGAAATTTCAGTTGTTCAAACTATCCCTACAACTGCTGATGAAAGAATAAAGAAGAAGAATGACCTCAAGGCCAGAAGCATGCTGATGATGACCATTCCAAATAATCAACTTATAAACTTCAGCAAATTCAAAGATGCCAAGTCATTATTTGAGGCAATTGTTGCAAGGTATGGAGGGAATGAAGCCACCAAGAAGACACAGAAAACCCTTCTCAAGCAGCAGTTTGAAAATTTCTCATCAACCATGAATGAATCTCTTGAACACATGTTTACAAGGCTACAGAAAATTGTGAGTCAACTTGCTGTTCTTGGGGTGGATATACCTCAAGAAGATTTAAACTCAAAATTTCTGAGAAGCTTACCAGAAGAGTGGGCTATGCATGTTGTTGTTTGGAAGAATAAACCAGACATAGACACTATGGATCTTATGGATTTGTATAGCAACTTTAAAATTGTGGAACAAGAAGTAAAGAAAACTGGTGTATCTAGTTCATATACTGGGAACATGGCTTTTATGTCATCTCCTAGTATCTCAAACCCAGTTAAAGATGAAAAGGTTGATAGTGAAGCTGGTGCTGCTAGTTCATCAAGCACTACCTTTGGTATATTGAATGAAAAGGCTTGTTGTGCCTTTTTCACAAGCCAGAATAATGGGTCCATGCTTATTCATGAAGATCTCTTAGAAATCAATGATGATGATTTAGAAGAGATGGACCTAAAATGGCAAATTTCTCTTCTTAGCATGAGGGCTAAGAAATTCTATCAGAGGACGGGGAAGAGACTCACCATCAGCAGCAATGATACTGCTGGTTTTGACAAGTCAAAGATAGAATGCTATAATTGTCATATGTTGGGGCACTTCTCAAGAGAATGTAGAAGGCCAAGGCAGCAAGATAGCAAGAATAGAGGTTTTGGAAGCAAGTCCAAACCAGGGGAATCAACCAATCCAAAGGCTATGGTAGCCATTGATGGATTAGGATTTGATTGGAGCTTTACAGCTGATGAAGAAGAAGAAGCTTCTCCTCAGATAGCTCTTATGGCTTTCTCTACAGAGGTACAATTTGATAAAGTTTGTTCAAATAATTGTTCTGCTCTTAAAAGTTTAGAAACCTTAACCAAATGTTATGAGAATCAAAGGAAAGAATTAATTGATACAACTCATAGCTTAACAAATCATAAAAGAGGTATAGCTACTCTAGAGGAACAAGCCATACATTTTAGAACAAATGAATCTACCTTTACTGATGTCAAAATTCTTCTTGAAAGAGAAATAATGTTTAAAGATAATGACATTTGTAACTTAAAAGCTGAAGTAGATAGGCTTAGTAAGGCTAAAGAGAATATTCAAATGAGTGTAGAAACACTAGATTATGCATCTAAGGGTGTGACTAACTTAATTGAATGTCAAGTAATTAATAAAGCTAAGTCTGGTGTTGGATACAAATCTGTTCCTCCACCATATAGAGGTATTGCTTCACCCCCAGGAATTGACCTAGAACACACAGGATTACCTGAATTTCAACTACCTGAATTCAAATATGGAGTTCAACCAAAAACTAATGTAGTTGATAATGAACCTTTGAAAGAAAGTGAAAGTTTAAGTAAAACTTCACTTCCTAAGGACAAGGTGTGTTCTTGTAAAAAGTCAGATGGTCCAATTATTGAGGACTCAACATCTGATGATAAAAGGTTTAAACAGGTTATGTCTAAACCTGAAGTGGTTAAGAAAGCAAGAACAAGAGTTCCTAAGATAGTCAAACACAATACTGATAGGCCTAAGACCAATGTAAAACATGTTAGGCAACCAGTTAGATATTGTGAACAATATAGAACCATAAACAAGCCCAGAGGTAACCAAAGGAATTGGTATAGCCTCAAATCTCTCCAACAAAGAGATAACAAAGTTTGTTACACATGTGGTAGTTTTGACCATCTTGCAGCTTTCTGTAACCAATGGGTATATGGGTATGAAAGTAATAGAGTGAAATACAAAAGGCAAACACCTAAATCTCATTTTCACTCTAATTCTAAAAGATCAAAACCCAAAACAGTCACAAAAGCTGTTCCTGCTGATAGAGCAAAAACTGTTCCTGCTGAAAGGAAAATGGTTTCTGCTGAAAGACCATATATGACTGTTTACCCAAAATCAACAATTAAGGGTGCAAAAACAACTTTCAAACATGCATCTAATATTGTTCAAAGGCCCATTCAAACAAAAGCAGTGGTCCAAAAACAAGTTTGGAGACCAAAGGATAAAACTGCAAAGCCATCAGTTTCTGCTGATAGCCAAACAGTTCATATCACTGCTAAGGGAAACAGGGCAAATGTTGTTAAGGCCTCAGCATGTTGGATTCTTAAATCCAATGTTGCATCAACAATTCTCAAAAGATTACACCCCATTGATGCAAGAGGCGGATCCAAGTCAGAAATGGTTTGGATCCCAAAACAAAACTAATTCCTTTATTTATGTGCAGGGACATTCATCAGCAGATACTGAAGATCAAGGATTCTCAGATAGTGGATGTTCAAGGCACATGACAGGCAACAAGTCTTATCTCTCAAATTTTCAATCAGTAGATGGAGGCTATGTTACCTTTGGAGGAGGAATTGGAGGAAAAATTACTGGTAAAGGTACTATTAAAACCGGTAAACTAGATTTTGAAGATGTGTACTATGTGCAAGAGCTTAAGTATAATCTTTTTAGTGTCTCACAAATGTGTGACAAAAAGAACAAAGTTCTCTTTACTGACATTGAATGTCTTGTATTTTCTTCTGATTTTAAGATGCCTGGTGAAAGTCAAGCACTTCTTAGAATTCCAAGAAAAGGTAACATGTACAGTGTTGATATGAAGAAGATTGTTCCAAAAGATTCTCTTACTTGTCTTATTGCTAAGGCCACATTGGATGAATCTATGAAATGGCATAGAAGGCTTGGTCATATTAACTTCAAAACCATAAATAAGATTGTCAAAGATGGTTTGGTAAGAGGTTTACCTCAAAAACGATTTGAAAATGATCAAACATGCATTGCTTGTCTTAAAGGCAAACAACATAAAGCCACTTGTAAGCCCAAAATTATTAACTCTATCAATCAATCATTGTTTATGCTGCATATGGACTTATTTGGTCCTACAAGTGTTAGAAGTTTGTTGCATAAGAGATATTGTCTAGTTATTACTGATGACTTTAGTAGATTTACATGGGTATTCTTTTTAGGTACTAAGGATGAGACTTCTAGCATCCTTAAGACCTTCATTACAGAGATAAAAAACCTAGTAAGCAAAAGAGTAAAAGTCATTAGATGTGATAATGGGACAGAATTTAAAAATAGAGTTATGGATGATTTCTGCAAAGAAAAAGGTATTAAAAGAGAATTTAGTGTTGCAAGAACTCCACAACAGAATGGAGTTGCTGAAACGAAAAATAGAACACTAATAGAAGCTGCTAGAACTATGTTAGCTGACTCTAAGTTGCCTATAACTTTTTGGGCAGAAGCAGTCAACACTGCTTGCTATGTTCAAAATAGAGTTTTAGTTGTAAAACCTCACAATAAGACATCATATGAACTTTTTAGAGGTAGAACTCCTGAAATAGGATTTCTTAGACCTTTTGGATGTCATGTGACAATTCTTAATACCATAGACCATCTTGGAAAGTTTGATGGAAAAGCAGATGAAGGATTCTTAGTTGGATATTCTATCAATAGCAAAGCATTCAGAGTATGCAACATGAGAACTAGAAGAGTAGAGGAAAATCTACATGTGAAGTTTTTGGAAAATAAAACCAATGTAGAAGGTCAAGGTCCCAAATGGCTATATTTGATCTTGAAACTCTATCCAAATCAATGAATTATGTGCCTTTTGTTGCAGAATCTAATGAATTTTCAGGTTCACAAACTGCTGATGCAACAAATGGAGAAGGATTAGAGAAGGAGACAGATCAAGATTATGTGATAATGCCAATATGGACAAATACAAGTGTGGATTCAACTTCAATAAATGGTGAATCTTCTTCTGGAAATTCTAAAGAAGATGTTGAAGATGAATACAAGGAAGAAAGAGCTAAGGAACAAGAAATTCAAGTCAGAAGTAACACTGCTGTTTCTGCTGATAAGAAAATCATTCCCGCTGATGAGCAAAATGTTTCTGCTGATGGTTCATCAGAAGAAACACAAGCAAATCTCTCAGAAAATGAGGTGGATTTCAACAACCTTCCACCTGATTATAAAGTTCTTTCTACTCCACACTAAAGGATTCACAAAGTCCACTCCCTGGACAATATAATTGGAGATGTACAATCAGGAGTGAAGACAAGACAACAATTGATGTCTTTAGATCAACAAGGGCTTCTTGATGCCCTTTATGCTTCAAAACAGCATGAGTTTTCAAACTCTTGCTTATTTGTATGTTTTCTCTCACAAGATAAACCAAAGAATATTCATAAAGCCCTAGAGAATTCAAGCTTTGGAGGCTATGCAAGAGGAGCTTCTTCAGTTTAAGATTCAAAAGGTTTGGGTGCTAGTTGATTTACCAAGTGGTGTAAGGGTAATTGGCACTAGATGGGTTTTTAGGAATAAAAGGGATGAAAGGGGCATAGTGATAAGAAATAAAGCTAGATTAGTAGCTCAAGGGTACACACAAGAAGAAGGGATAGACTATGAAGAAGTTTTTGCTCCAGTAGCAAGGATTGAAGCCATTAGACTCTTTTTGGCTTATGCTTCATTTATGGGATTCACAGTTTATCAAATGGATGTCAAGAGTGCTTTCTTATATGGTACTATTGAAGAGGAGGTGTATGTCTCACAATCTCCTGGTTTTGTTGATACTGACCATCCAGACAAAGTGTACAAGGTTGTTAAAGCTCTATATGGCCTACATCAGGTACCAAGAGCTTGGTATGAAACACTGGCTTCCTACTTAATTTCAAATGGATTTCAAAGAGGCAAGATAGATCAGACACTTTTCACCAAGAAGCATAAGAAAGATCTTTTGCTAGTTCAAGTGTATGTGGATGATATCATCTTTGGATCTACAAGGAAGGAGATGTGTTTGGAGTTTGAGAAGCTTATGCACAATAAGTTTCAGATGAGTTCCATGGGGGAACTTACATTCTTTTTGGGTCTGCAGGTTAAACAATCAAGAGAAGGAATCTTTATTAGTCATGACAAATATGTTGCAGAGATTCTTAGAAAGTTTCAATTTGCTAATTCCAGAACAGCAAGCACACCAATTGATCCTGAGAAGCCACTTCTTAAAGATGTAGAAGGAACTAATGTGGATGTACACACATACAGATCTCTGATAGGTTCTTTGATGTATCTTACATCATCAAGACCTGATATCATGTTCTCTGTTTGTGCTTGTGCAAGATATCAAGTAACTCCTAAGGTTTCTCATTTAACAGCAGTCAAGAGAATTTTTAGATATCTCAAGCGTCAACCTAGGTTGGGTCTGTGGTATTCTAAGGAGTCATCTTTTGACTTGGTAGCATACTCAGATAGTGATTATGCTGGTGCTAGCTTGGACAGAAAGTCAACAACTGGAGGATGTCAATTCCTTGGGTGTAGACTTATCTCATGGCAGTGTAAGAAGCAGAAAATGGTGGCTACTTCAACAACTGAAGCTGAATATGTAGCTGCTGCAAATTGTTGTGGTCAAGTTTTATGGCTTCAAAACCAACTTCTTGATTATGGGTACAATTTATTACATACCATTATTCATATTGATAATAGTAGTACAATTTGCATTATTAAAAATCCAGTGCAACATTCTAAAACAAAACACATTGAAATTAGACATCATTTTATTAGAGATTACAATGAAAAGAGGTTAATTCAAGTAATGAAAATTGCTTCAGAACAAAACTTTGCAGATCTTCTTACAAAAGCTTTTGATGTTGGTAGATTTCAGTACTTGGTAGCAGGTATTGGAATGCTTAATCTTTAAAATTTTCAATATAATGTGTTCTTGTATATAGATTTTGTTAATGCATCTAACTTTGTCATTTAAAAACTACTATTACCAATTTAAAAGTTATTCATACAGTTAGTTCTATGATTATTCTAATTCAAGACAAGTACTTTGTACTTTGTTCTTTTAGTTTTAGACTAACAGTTTCAGGTATGAATGTTTGAGCTGAAAGGCTATTTCAAGTGAAATCTGCTGATCAAAACTGCTGATCATTGCTGCTGAAAGCTGATCATTGCTGCTGATATAATAGGTTCATGATAGAAAAAGTTTGGGACTTCAAAACTCCTTAAAACTTCTTTCTTGAAATCTGATTATGATGTTTCACATTGAATTGATAAATTAGTTGATCAGTTAATAACTGATACAACTCACTTTCTATCATTTTATACTCTCAAGTATAATGTGACTAATCTACGGATATCTGATAGAAAGAACAGCGAGCAACAGTGAATCTAACACTTGTGTTAGAGGTAACAAATGCCACGAGCTGGAAACCCTGTAAAGAAAGCCTTTTGAATAGGTTTATCTGTACACAGGCAGTTATTTATAACTGAAAACATTGGTTCTCACACAACCAGAGGTTGCTTTAAACCGAAATTTTGATTAAGTGGTAGTTACCACACTTAATCCCTTCAAAATGGTTGTAAGCAGTATGATTTTTCATAATAAAATCATATACATACTGCTAAGGCAAAACTTTCTTAAAAGGATTTTCAAAAGATGACTTTAAAAACCATCAACAGATGGACCATGAGTCAAAAACGTCCATTGAATCACCTCTCATAGGAGTTAACACACCTAGAAGTGATGAGGGCAGAATCTTAAACTCTTAAGGAATTGATGGCTTCATGTACAAATTGTCTGAAAACATGGAAATTGCTAGATCAGATGATTGTGATATGATATGATTGTTAGAGATCTTCCAAACAGGGGAAGAAATTGCTCAAGAGAGAAATAAATCTCAGGGGAGGTTACAAAAGCCCCTTTAAAGGAAGATTAACCAAAGAAGAAGAAGGAAAAGATAAGAGCATACAAGATGATGACATAGTTTCTACTGATAAAGAACAAGAACAGAGCTGATAGGAGAAAGTTCTATCTAGATCAAAAGATGAAAGGTTTCAAGTTCAGTTCACTACGTTTGTTCATCACTTCCAAAGACATGCTGAAAGATGATTTCTACTTCTTGGAACAAGCATCCAAGATACACAACATCATTGACTCTTATAAATTCTTCAAGCTGTATATTGCACCATCTTTTAGTCCAAGATTGGAGCAAAGAAAAGAAAGCAGATGAGTTACCGAGAAAGACATTCAATCACTCAAAAGAGAAGAAAGTTTAGATCACAGTCTGACAATGAAGTGTTTGAAAGATCTTCACAAAGTCCTCATTTAATTCAGAAAAACATGTTTGAATGTAATTCACATGTTTAGGGGAGGATTGTTGGGAATTAAATAATCAGAAGAATCAGCATAAAGGTTTAAGGAAATACATCAAGTATGTTTCTACTTATAAAGCACAAAGCAAGTTTCCACTGATGGATTCTGCTGAAGAACGTTTTCTACTGATAGTGTTTCTGCTGATGCTACTATGTAACACCCCCAATTCATGGTTGCAGCGGAATTCGAACTGGGTGTTACTTGATGGCACAATAGTCACAATAATAGAAAACGAACTCCAATTGAGTCGTTTTAAAAGATTTATCATTCAAATTGTATAAATATCAGAGATTACAAAATGAGGTTCCAAATGGTTCCATGTTTACAATGTATAATAAATGAGTTTTTGAATGATAATAAAATTTATAGCCCTCTTGAGTATCCGTGCCCTTCCGTGCCATCCTTGATCGTCATGAACCTGAAATACATGCTTGAGAGGTCAACACAAAGGTTGAGTGATATTCATAGAGTTTGTTTAATGTTTGAACACAATGTGTTGGTAGTTAAATCGTTGAACACAATAATCGTAGTGTTTGTAGTTAAATCGTTTGAACACAATAATCGTAGTGTGAGCTATAGACTCACACTCATAGTTTGGAAAACAAAACATATAGGCTACGTTGTTATATGCCCGGAAAGGTTATTAATTCA
This sequence comes from Artemisia argyi, assembly GCA_030686995.1. Taxonomy (NCBI): domain Eukaryota; kingdom Viridiplantae; phylum Streptophyta; class Magnoliopsida; order Asterales; family Asteraceae; genus Artemisia; species Artemisia argyi. The sequence continues at coordinate 103,565,826 of CM060686.1, read as the reverse complement.
CTAAGCTTATGACACCAAAACGTTAACGTGTACCAATATCTATCGGCAGATTTATCCCGGTAGGTACTTTGCCGTCATACCTAATGTCTCAAATATTAATGCATTTGTTTGAACTTAGTCAAAACAAATGGGATTCGTCAATCCCAATAGGCCTATTCACAATATTCGCGCTCACTTGCAAGTAACCCTCGCAAGTGATTAAATGGTTCATAATAAGGGATCTTGGTTTGGCAAGGATGTTACTTAGTGATAATAAAACATAGTCGAATCGCATACAGTAGAAAGCATTGTGTTCGGGTAGAAAAATAATAGCGTGTATTCCCCCCAAGGGTTTGTAAAATAGTTAAACAATAAAAAGTGGGGCTATGAACTCACCTTAAGTTATGATAGCAAGTAATGAATGTAACGGTTGGATCGTGAAGGTTTCTACGAGCAACCTATAATAGAATGTCGCGACTTAGGATTTGAGTAATGAATATAACGTAGTGCCTATATATATATCTTGCATTTATAGTCCATGATGTGGTATGATGTATATTGTAAGTCTTTGAAAGAAATGATTCATGAAACATGTATGTTTTGTATATCGTTTACTACCGTCCGGGCCGACATAATTCAGAAGTCATGTTAGTAAGCGTTCGAGGAGCCAGGACACTTTAACTCGTAAATCCACAACTCATCTCGACGGCTTACATAATGAACTCCTCACATGAGGCTCCCTACTATTGTAGTAGTTGATGAAATATATAGATATAAGTTTTTATCCGAAAAGTTACATGTCCGATACTTGAATAAACTTAGGAAAGTTTATTTGTACATGAAGATTGTTATTAGGGGTAGTTTCATAAGTCTTGTATGACCATTTTTCTTTGTAATATCTCATGGTTCCTTTAAATGAAGTAGATCCAAGTTGCTTGTTCAAGTTATCGCCAATACTTTGTTTCATGTTTTCGCCTAAGTAATCTTACATGTTCATTTCGTCATGGCCTAGCCATGACCTTTGGTCCTTGTTCCAAGGTCATGAGACTCAACCTTGGCTCTAGCCATAGTTGTGGTCTTGATTATAGGTCATAAGACCTCTTGTTCCTTTTAAAGTATAACCATAATATAGTGACTTTGGTCTAAAAATGGGCTGTTTAAGAATTTGAAGAATTTATCACTTGGAAAGCGTTTTCAGGGCTTGAGCTTCTTTATGCCTGAACGAAAACGTCGTTCTGGACAACTTTCGTGTTTTAACTTTTTGATGAATCGGACCAGAAGTGGGACTTTCAAAATCAAAATTTGATCAGAATGCTATTTAGGCAGTTTTGCCGGAAATCTTTGGTAACTTCAAATGGGCGTAACTTTTGACTCGTATACTCGTTTTGGGTGGTTCAAGTTGCTATGGTTTCCTTGTTAAGTCCTCTACTGTAATATGTAATAATCCAATATCAAATTTTTACCATTTAGATCAGGTCTTACCAAGAAAGTCACTAGTTTGCTTGTTTTAGTAACTTATCTTAACAATCAATTACAACAACATGTTTTAGTCATTTTTATACATCATGGACATTTATACAAGACATAATATAGCAAGAATAACATGTAAATGATATGAACATGATTAATTAACAAGAAGCATGTTAGGGTTTGGCTCACAACTTTTGGCTTTCAAAGATGAAAGGAAGTTAACATGTAAGGATAGGACTTTGATAGACTTGCTTCAACCCACTTCACTTCATGAAATCTTTCTACTCTTGTAATCTTGAAAGATGGATGATGAAGGTTGAGGTGACTTGAGAGGATTCAAACTCAAGAGAAATCACCAAGTATATAAGGTTAAGGAAGTGTTTTGATAACCTAAGATCAAACTAGGGTTTCTATGTTGTTGTAGCACTTGATTCTTGGATGAAACTTGGAGTAAATGAGTTAAGAATGAGATGATGGTGTGTGTTATGTGTGTGGGTCGTTGGAATGACCAAGGAGGGGAAGGAGGGGTATTTATATGCTAATGAGGAGGTTACAATGTTGACTTGTCAACACTTGGAGGCCAAGGTTAACACATGTTCACATCTTAAGGCTTAAAGCATGGGATTAAGCCACCTAGGGGCTGAATCCCCCCCCCTAAGTCGGTTCATATGCTTGGGGAACAAGGTGTGGACTTTTGATGATATTATCCTACTTATGTGACTAGTTTTGACCCTGTAAATTGCTAACCGTAAATGATTAAGCCTCAAAACGTAAAACCGGGTATCGTAAAAATACAAAACTTGGAAGAATGATTAAACTTGTCAAAATACTCTATAATAAAATATAAAATGAGTGGTAGGTTCCATTTGGGTGGTAAAACCCTGCTAAAAACTGGAAACACGGGTCAAAAACGCGTAATACGTAAAACGTACGAATATTGCGTAAAATTGAGAAAAGTAAAATATTACTTTTCTAATAGGTTATAAATGATTTAAAATGACTTATAATGTCTAGACTGGGCTCAGTCTAGTTTCGGTTGGTATTAAATGTCTTTTAGACATCAAACCGTAAGCCTAAAAATCAAGGAATGACTTATAAAATCAAGGGATGATTTTTGGTCAATGGAGGGGGGAAAAATATGTTGACTTTTTGTAATTAGTTGAAAACTCAAATTGCCTTAGAAATGCGGTGCAGGTATAGGCTAAGGTTACGGCTGAGTAAAAACGCTTAAAAACTGAAAATTCCAGTTTTTCACGGCCGAGTCTTATTTTGGTCATGTTTTTCTCAGTCATGATTTATTCTCAAATAAATCATGAGTGTGTCAAACATTTTTCTGATGTGGGGTCACCTGACGGGGTCGAATTTCGTTGTGCGTAGAATTTCTGAATGACGTTTTACCCTAAAACCTGTAATTCCTTAATAACTTTCACGAAAATGATCTGACGAATGTCAAACATTTAATTTGCCATGGAAATGATTTATCACTCGAGAATATCAAATAAAAATCAACTTTCGAGAAAGTTTCGGGAAAAATGAATAGTAAAAGTGAATAGTGAAATTTTCCGGGAATAGTAATTAACCTGAAATTGCGAATTGTTACATACTATGACTCATATAAACAGCTGTGTAGATAAGTACGACTTATTCTACTGATTCATATACAAGATAATATCTTTGTTGTAGTCATCAAATTGAACACTCCAAGTGAGTTGTAATCCTAGATACATGTTGTATCTTAATGACTCACATGATAAGTCATCAACTAGCTAGAATGAAGCTTAGTCATAAGCTAGTATTTAAAATGAGTCATATAGATTGTAAAAGATCTTTCCTTGGACTATAAAAGGAAGATCTTAGATATGTCTAAATGTGTGCAAAAAAAAAGTGTATGCATGTGCGTGTGATAGTGATAGACATATACATACAGAAAAACATTAGAACAAAACACAAGATTCAAGGTCTTTGTAACCCTAGTGATAGTGAAGATCACTCGTATTATTCTGAATAATATTGAATCGTTTGGTGAAATACTTTCATTGTTCTTTGTTAAATAAACACTAGCATCACAGTTCCATTTCCAATAAACATTCTAAGTGTGGTTAAGTAGATTCCGCATACTTAATCATATTCACTCAAAGTATCATATTTACACATTAAAAGGTCCAACACCTATAGTGTGTGATCAAATCAAGTGATCCTCTCATGAAGGTATTGCCTTGGAAAGGTGTGATCAGGTTTGGTAAGAGTGGAAAGTTGAATCCCCGTTACATAGGACCATTTAAGATTGAGAAGAGGATTGGTCCCGTGGCATATAAGCTAGAATTGCCACCGGAGCTCAGTAGAGTTCACCCTAATTTCCACGTGTCGAATTTGAAGAAGTGTTTGACCGATGAAACCGCTGTAATTCCACTTGAGGAGATTGAGATTGATGAGCAATTGCATTTTGTTGAGGAGCCTATTGAGATTATGGATCGCGAGGTTAAGCGATTGAAGAAGAGTCGTATTCCTCTTGTGAAGGTTCGTTGGAACTCCAAGAGAGGACCGGAGTATACTTGGGAACGCGAGGACGAGTTTAAACGCAAGTACCCAAATCTTTTCAAAGCCGGGACTGACAACTCAAAACTAAATCCGGGACGGATTTCTAAATAAGATATATGTGATGTAACCCCCGGTACTTTTTCTAAACTTACTTCTAGCCAAAATATTTATTTTCGTACCTGAGACACTTTAAAACTTTTATTTTGTGATTATTTGGGCTTGAGAAACGTGAGATATATTGGAAACGAGAACTTTATTCCTTGATTGACACAGTACAACCTAGAACACTCAAACTTATTGCATTTTGCCAAATTATTTGAATTATTTTGAGTTTTGGAAAAACTCTAAAGTTTATGCTTGTTTTTATTGGAAAAATTATTTCGTGAACAATGGCGCAAGTTTTGTAATTTTTCGAGTCCGTTTGCTATGTCGTTCGAGCCCCGAAGCGTTTATCGTAATAAGTTTGCTACGTTGGTGATATTAGTCCTCGAAGTATCACCCTCCATCTACCCCACACTTTTATTAATTTCAAAACTAACCCTACACTATTTTAATTATATATATACCCTCCACTCACCCCATTTCCTCATTTTTACTCATTTAAAACACACACTCACTCTCTCTCTAAAATATTTCTCTCCTCCCTCTCTCTTCTTTTTTCTTCGGCCAGCTACCAACCACCACCGCCGCTCCGGCGTACTTTTCTGGTCGCCGGAATATTTTCCGGCCAAAAATATTTTCTTTCACCATCTTGTAGATCGGGACGTGCTTGTTCCAAAAGTACAAGTCGTTTAATTTAAAACCATCCCGAACACCCCGGAACCACCATCACCGCCGCACCCTTACCACCACCATCAACACCACAAGCCACCACCACTTTCCCACCTCTTTTTCCTTGTTTTTCTTGCTCGGTAACAACCCAAACGCACCTTATTTATTTATTTTAAGTTTATTTCATTTTTAATTAGTTAAAAACAATAAAATATTAATAAATTAATTTTCGTATTTTTATATATTAAAAATAATATTTCCGAAAATATTTTATTTAAATCCGAAAATATTATAAATTTTTATATATTTTTATTTATTACCGAAAATATTTTTATAAAATTTATTTTATAAATTTATTAATTATTTATTTAATATTCCGAAAATAATTTTATAAATAATATATATTTTTAGCTTTCATCCTAAAATATTTTTATAAAAATTTCATATTTTTATTTATTTATTTATGTATATCGATATATATATATATATATATATATATATATATATATATATATATATATATATATATATATTTTAAATTTTATTTTATATAAGTATAAATGATGTTTTGACTCAAGTGGGCCCCTCCTTTGACCGAAAGTTGACTGGTCAACACCGGGTTGACCCGGTGTGACTCGGTTAATTTTTGTATTATACGTTGATTCTCGTGATTATTTGTTATGATTATATATTTTGGAACTTGTTTCGGCTAAATTTAAATAAAACGGATTAATAAATACGAAACTATAAAATAAGTTGGATGTAGTTAAGGGATTTGGATATCGGACATTGTTTCCGTGTTGTTGTATTGTGAGCTTGTATTTGACGTATTGGATTTACGGTCTTAGTTATTTGGATGTTATGGACCCTTTAGTACATTAGAAGGTAGGGTATGTTAGGCCCGTAAAGATCTTAACGTACCTGGAATCCGAACAATACAAAATGGTCGATAAACTTAAACAACTAACGGACCACGCGAATGATATATCCAATCATATTTACTTATATATATAGTAATATTGTTTAAAAACAAAGAGTCGTTGACTCGGGAAATGTTGTATAAACGGGCAGGTCATGCCGAAATTTCGTAAAATCTTTTATAAACTTTTAATATTCAAGGATTGTATTATATTTGAAAACCTTTTTAACTATATTGCTTTCAACGTTTCGTTTTGGGGAAAATGGGTAAAATAGCCGAAACTAGTTTCTTTTATCATATTAATTGTTTATTTATATAAGTATTTAATTTCATTTTGATTTCTTTTCTTCAAGTTATTCTTCCGTTTACTTTTGACTTTCTCGGATTGACGTACGCTCTCGACGACCTATTTTCTCTTTCTTTCTCGTCACCCACGCGAGACTTTTAAAATCTATTTTTCTTTCAAATACAATTGTATATTTTTACAAAATCTTTTATTCAAGCATTGTTTATTGAGATATTCGAGTATAGTTCTGAGTTATGCCATTTATATTGATTAGGTTGTGTTGAGGTCCCTTTTTCTGTGACGCATTATTGATTGATTGCTATATCTCGTTTCCTGCTGCTATTGTTATGGTGTGATTCATAGCCCCGCTTTTATATTTTAATTATTTTCAAACCCTTGGGGTGAGATACATGCTTTAAATGTTTTCTGGGCACAAGTATTTTGGTATGCTTTTCCTGATTGATATATTTCCTGACGATGTACTAAGTAGCTTATCTTGCCTGAAAGACTCTCCAATCATGAGCCATTAGTCACCTGCGGGTGAGCGCGAACTTAGTTTATAGGCCTATAGGACTGACCATCCCACTCGTAGTTGTCAAGGGCTTGACATGCGGGTGTACTATTTGTCGTTTTTGCCGGGTAATTTGGCAAGTGCCCGGCCTCGGGGGCATTTATTATTATGAAATTCTGCGGTTATTATTTATGTCAGTACAACGTACTGTTGATTGGTTTGGTTAACGTTTTGTGTGTCATGAGCTTAGTATCATCAACCGTATGTATGCACGTGTTGCCTCTACATATTGGGTGTTACCTTGATTACCCTGGTATTTGCATTTGTTGCTTATATCATATGATTATAAACCTTTGTGCTCAACTTTATTACTTTAAACCTATGGATTACACTTAACCTTTGCGTTGACTTTTAAGCATGTGTTTCTCAGGTACTGCTACAAATTAAGTTTTGGAATATCATGGTCTTGGGCGTGGTGGATTGGCTGGACGAAGGAAGTTTTCTGTCAAGGCAGCTTTATCACTTTTACTATCTTTATTTTTCATGTCATTCGTAAAACCTTGGTGTGTCTTTAATGATTTCTGCTGCAAAACTTATTTACTTTCCGCTGCTAAACTTTGTATTTCCACTACTAAAACTTGATATTTCCGCTGCTAAACTTTGTCATTTTCCACTGCAAACTTTTATTTATATTCCGCTGCTAATTGTTAAAGAGCCTATGTGTTCTAAAATGGTTTGTAAAATGAATGATGTGATTTGAGGTACTTTTAAACGTCCCGTGTTGTGGTCGTTAGCTATAAAGGTGCCTGGTTTTGGTTTGCGTAGCGCCCCCAGCATGTCGGCTGCCTTATTTTGAGTTGGGGGTGCTACAACCAACTCACCAAGACTAACCACAAATCCAAATGTGCTTTCAAGGTTTGAGGTTATTTGTAGATCTCTATATTAAACAAGTTTTGAAGGTTTTTTTAATAGATCTATATTTTCTTTTGTAGATCTGAATATTTGGAGTCGTCCAGTGCCGCCTTTGCCGGAATATTCCTCTACTGCCACCACTTCCTTATTGCTACCGCTAGGAACCGCAGCTGTTGCCGAAAAATATGGTTTCTTTTTAAGGTTTGTTATAAAAGTTTTATTCCAAGTTTATTGTTTATGTTGTTTGGTGCAGTCAGCTAAAGAATTGTTGGAAAAAAATGAAGAAGATAGATGAAGGTTTGGTCGGGGAGGAAGAAAGGTTAGGAAAAAAAGTAGTAATCTGAAAGATATATTTGTAATTTGTGTGTCATAGTACCTACACTGCTTTTTGTCATAGTAAAGTATGAATTATTCGATTTTTGCTCTTTGATTGTGTAAATAGGAGTATTTATTTTATTTTTCATTGCTTTTAGTTGTTTGTAATAGTATAAAGAAAAATAGTAAAGATGGATACTTATTTTTTTAATAAGGATTTTTATTTTATTTAGAGAGTTTATGTAAATTGTTATTTTATTGATGATGTAAACTCATTGTTAATAACTTAGAGACCTAATTATAACCTCATACGTGTTGACTATCGGAATGGTTGAACCGGTGAGGTAACTAATCTATAATGTGTACATTGTTATGCGAATTATTTACGGCCCCCTTTAACATAAATTCTTAGCTCCACCCCTGAAGTTAAACTTTCTTATTCATGGTAAATTTTGTTATAATAAATTGAAGGTAACTGTTCATGCTGCCTTCGTTTCGCCAGAAACTACAGCTGCTGACATCGTTGTTTGGAAACTGCCACCTTTTGCCGCCGCACCAGAATCTGATGTGTATTAGTTCTCTTACAAAGTTGGTGTTTGATTGTATAGTTTTTTTTATTAATTTTTTAGTATAATATTGTATACAATGTTGTTTTTTAAGTGTATATGTTAATATGTACAAAACTTATTGGTAAATGTGTTATACTCATAAACTTTTTAATGCAATAATTTTTTGCATAGTTTTTTATGTGAAAAGGTTGTTGGTAATTTGTTGCGTAAATTGTATATAATGATTTGATTATGTTCTATAAATTTGTGGTATAATTTGTTATGCGAAATGTTTGTTGAAAATTTTTAGTACTTTTAAGAGGTTCGACATTTAAGAATATTCTGTTACTTTTAAAAGTTTTTGAATTTTTTTAATACATTTGAATAATTTAAAAAACTGGACGAGTACCCGTGCATAGCAATGAAATTTTCAATCGGCCAAATATTTATAGTGATACTTTGGTTACGCAAAACACTTAACCAAAATATCAGTATAACTATATTTATCAAATCTCGTTGCTATGCACGGGTACTCGTCTAAAAAATGAAATGTTGAAAACATATGTTTCAAAAGGAAACTTTAATACACATCGAAAACCGGGTTGACCCAGGACGCTTCAAACCCGGCGGGTTGACATGGTTTAATTTTTTTTACCGAACCGTCAGGTTGACCAGGTTCAAATTGACATATTTTTCGACTAGAACGGTTCAACCGACTGAACCACCCGGGTCAAACCGGGTTTCAAAACATTATGTTTAATCTCTATATCCTCAAATTTTTATTACTTTTCGTTTATAACCCATAAAAAAATTTTATCACTAAAACTATTTACCGCTAAATCTCGTTGCTATGCACGGGTACTCGTCTAATACTCTAATACTGGATATAATGGATGGATCACTCTCTTTTCATTAAATGCACCTAAAACTTAAAATTAAGGAACACAACATTAAAAGCTTATTGTACAAGTCAATTGAATATAAGAGCATCCGCAATTGCAAAACTAACAAAAGTTTTTATTATTCTAAAAAGCTTTTGGAAGAGGTTTTATGCATTACATCAAAAGCTTTTTGAATAGCTTTTTACAAAAACTTGATAAATCTCAACTTCAAATGCACAAAACTTAATTTTAGGTATTATTTATATTAGATATAATGGATAGATCACTCTCTCTTCATTAAATGCACATAAAACTTAAAATTAAGGAACACAACATTAAAAGCCTATTGTACAAGTCAGTTGAATACAAAATTAAGGACTACAATGGTGAGGTCTTATTTTCAGGTGCTCCATTAGAATGTTATGTGAGTATTCCATTGAAAGCTGAAGCAAATTCCGTTCATTAGGCTAAGAGTCATGCACTTGGGTACTTTAATGTTATATTCAAGCCAGACTCACTGTGTCTAGTTAAGACGCTTCATAATAAAGTTATCTTGCTAGAAATTGCGAGTCATTTTTCAGAGATATTGTCCCATTCAATGGCTTTCAACGTTTATAAGTGGTCTTTTGTTAAAAGAAAGGGAAATAGGGGCTCGTAGCATAGCTTTTTTTTGGCATGTTTTTCTAATGAGAATATGTTAAACGGTAGTCTTTCAAGTTGTGCGAACGTATGGACTATGGTTGATTAAAGCTTCTCTTTTATAATAATAATAATAATAATAATAATAATAATAATAATAATAATAAAAGCATAACCGCAAGTTTCAATCAAAACTGACAAAATTATATAAATAAAACAAGAATTGTAAAAAATTAATGCCAACTGAAATATTACTGTATGAAATAAAAAATATAAAAACAAACCGGTATTAGAGCATTTACAATGCTTAAACCTTTAAAAGCTTTTTGTCATTTAATTTTATTATTATTTTAATATGAAAGAGTCATTTTAATTAATGCTCAAAATGTTTGTATAGAACAATGCTTCAACCGCTTGGTATACTCCAAGTTATTTTAAAAAGCTTTTTAAAAAGTCCAAGTTTGTAATGCAAAAAAGTCTTTGAAAGACTTTTTAAAAGAGTAACTATGTACAATGCTTTTAAAGCATGGTTTGGGTATATATAAAATTTCTATGTTTTGGAACGGGAAATATGAAAATGCCCCAAACCTTTTGCAAAAACCCCCTTGCTGATGCTCTTAGTAAAGATATGTAAAAAGAGCAGTCAATTAATAAACAATGACGAAAATGATATCTAGCCATCTTGAGTTCTTAACTACTACGTGTATGTTATTCGCTTATGAGAATGAAAAATGAACAAAATCATAACAGACGGACCTATATGAACGCCAAGTGTGGCATGAGGCACACCATTTTCAGCTCGCAAAGTGTTATTGTTTTTTCTTTTTAATGTCATTCTTTGGTAATGCACAATCTCGATATTCGTGTTACTTTCTTTATATATCTATTAAATTTATGCAACACTTTAAAAAAAATCCTAGATCCATCTCTAATCATAACTCGAGGTATCATATCAGCCAAGATAGGTAAATGGTCAAAATGATTCGGCCAAAACAATCTACTATGCTGAAAAACTGGTAAAAACAAGTTGATTCGCCCATGATTGTAAAACAAGCTAAGGGTGAGCAATTCGACCGGATCGACCGACAAAACCAACCGGACCGATCAAAGGACCAACAGTCCGATCTCGGTCTGGGGTTTTTCATTATTTCAGTCTCGGTCCGAACCGGTCCAGCTTACAAACCGGACATTTAACCTATTGACCGGGAGCACCCCTAACACCAACACTCAAGTTAGGCAAAACCCTAACACCAACACTCGGTCTAGGGTTTTGCCTAACTCGGTCTCGGTCCGGTTTTTAGACCGTGAGCACCCCTAACACCAACACTCAAGTTGTGAATGAGAAACCTATATTTCAAATTCCGCACTAAGTTTCATAATGAGAAATTGCAACTTCATTACCAAATTAAATGATTAGGGTTTGATTAATGGTCAAAAAGATGCAAAATGAAACGGATACAAGAAATAGACCATAGAGGAGCGGGTTAAGTTGACTTTACTGACTGCTTTAAACTTTTTTCTAAATATTTACTGTATTTCCCTATTGTTTAAGAAAATAAGCAACCAGTCAAGCCATTTTGACCCGCTGACTAACCTATCCATTATACTCTATGCTTCTCGCAACAGGTTTTCACTTTGAATCCATTTTGACCCGTTAACTAACCTATCCATTACTAAAATATGAACATCTCTTAGATTTTATAGTTGCACAAAATTCATTCAAGATAACATTAACCAACCATGAATAATGTACAAGTACATCACAAAATAATAATCTACATTGAGAATGATAAATACAAAAACTGTGTTTTACTGTATGAAGATCATAACTTGAGGGTACCATATCATTAGGCCAAAACTGAGACTACCTAAAAATGCTGGTAAAACAAGTTGATTCTAGTAAACACATTACCATTTGAACCAAAAAGTTATAGATCACGTAAATTATTTAGAAGATAACTGAATTAAGATTTACAATGAAAGTAAACAAAAGAAATATATGTAAAGTTTTTGCAATGAGCTGTACAAAATAAATGTCGACAAGTAACAATCAGAGCGTCAATGGAAAAAAAATGACGAATGAAACGATATATCTTGCCATCTTTTCTTTATCCTTCTGTTTTCATTATGATGAGACAATTTTATCAATGTCTCTCAAAAGATTTATAAACAGAGGAATAGCAGTAATCAAATAAACAAGAAAAAAATGCACAAACAAACTAGGATCTGATTTAAAGATTTTTAAGAATGAAATATAAAGTTGAGCGAACAAAGTGAGAGTTTAAGAAAGACAAAAAAGGCTGCGGGGAAAATCGTTTATTGAGAAGATGGGGCTGCTTCCAACTTTATAGAGAAGGGCAGTGCAAAAACCCTAGATGCCCCTTATGCTGAAGTCCAAACCAATTACTACTATTTTCTTAAACCTGGTATGACATTGGACGATGGCTTATATAGTTTTCGTGAAGCTGTCAATCTTGAGTTGTTGAAAGAAATTGTGGAAGAGCATAAGCTGATAGATATGTATGTTGAAATAGGTAAGACTAGGTTAGAGTTTTCTGAGATGTCCCCACAGTCTATTAAGACTGTATTTTTGGAGATGGATGAACCTAGTAGAAAAATAGCTCGTGCTGCTATTCAATCGTGTTGCAGACGTTTGGTTCTAGATGACATAGATAATGACCCAGACCTTAACCCATTTATGCAACTTACGCAACTACCTGTAGATGTCTCATATGTTGGGGAATCTAGTGACTTGCCACACATTGAGCCCAGTTTTTCAAGTCTTGACATGTCTGCCTTTGTCAGCCAACCTATTGATAACAGTGATGGTGCATTAGTCATTATTGATAAGGAAAATAGTTTTCAGGACCTTGATAGTTTTGATGTTAGTTTGTTCAAAGTGATCACTAAGGATAAGCCGTTGGAGAAAGTAGGGAGATCACTAGTTGATGACAATAACGCCTTTGAGGAACCTGATGTGGAAGTTACTCTATTCCAAGTCAATCAGGATAACCAGTTAGAGAATGTAGGAGGAGAACCTGTTGGTGGCAATAACATGGAAGAGCATGGTGATGTTGATATCACTTGGTTCCAACAGAGTGATACTAGTCACTTAGGCAATGTAGGTGATGACACAATTCAGGCAAATGAAAATAATGCTACTGAGGAGAATCATGTACAGGTTGCTTTGTTCCAACAGAGTCAGAGTCATGAGTTAGGCAATGCAGGAACATCTACTAATAAAAGTGATGACTTGAATTTAGAAACTCAATTACCTGTGTTGGATGATGATGCATTTTATGCTGCTTATGCTTCTGAATCAGGCATAGGTCACTTTGGGGTGCCAACGGTTAGGACAGATTCTGTTGATGATGGTGTTGTTGAAATTTTCTTTTTTTTGTGGTCAATCCTTTGATACTGCAAAAGATGTGAAAGAGAGGGTAAGAGAGAATTCCATAGAAACAAGAAGGGAGCTGCTATTTCTAAAGAATGACCAAAAAAATAATAAGACTCAGATGTGTGGGTTGTATTCCCCTATCTGGCCCAATTGCTACTACTGGACTGGGTATAGGCCCAGTTAGAGGTCCATTAACAAGAAGGGGTTTGGAAGCATTAATTGCTGGTAAAAATGACCCTTCCCAAATACTTTGCCCATGGTTGTTGCTTGTCGGTAGGGATGGTACTGAAAAAGGTGCTTGGACAGTGAGAAGATATAATGATAAACACACGTGTTTGCAATCAAGGGCGCTCAAACATTTTGACCTCAACTTTATCTCAAAGAAAATTAAAGATACGATTCAAACCAATCCAAGGATTCATGTCAAGTCGGTTCATAATCTGCTTACCAACCAATATGATCTTGAAGTCTCAATGCAGAAGGTTTTAAGAGCTAAAAGAATAGCAGTCATAGGCATTAGGAAGGAATTCAAGCTCCAATTCACCATGTTGAGAGACTATGTTCAAGAGTTGCAGAAGAGGAACCCTGATACAACAGTTGTGATTCATGTGGAACGGCCTGCTGAGGATAGTCTTCCAACAAGAGAATTCAAGAGACTCTATGTTTGTTTAGGTGCCTTGAATTTAAAGCCTGTCAGAGACGGTTGTTGGGGATAAATGCTTTTACAATTGATGGTCCTTTGAAGGGTCAACTTCTAACAGCTGTGGGAAGTAATAGCAACAATGGTATATACCCAGTAGCTCATGCTTTTGCTGAATCAGCAAACACAATAGCTTGGACTTGGTTTCTTCATTGTTTATCTGATGATCTTGAACTTGAGCCAAATTCAATCTTCACTTTTGTTACTAACATGAACAAGGTACTCCCATAAACTTTAAATGAATTGAATTTCCTATTCTTTTAAACAGACAGTAAATATATCCATTTTTGTGCAGGATATTACATCAGCATTAAGAGAAGTTTTCCCAAATGCGGAGCACAGATTTTGTCTAAGAAGCATTCATGAGCAAATGAAAGTTAATTGGCAAGGTAGGGCCTTCAAAGACCATCTTGGGAGATGTGCAACAGCCTCAACTGTTGTACAGTTTGAGAAGTCTATGGATGCTTAAAGACATTTAGTCAAGATGCCCATGCTTGGTTAAGTCAGATACCACCAATCCTTTGGTCAAGGTCACATTTCTCATGTAAGTCATCTAACTGTGTAAATTTAGTGGTATATGGTAAAGTAGTATGAAATGTATAAGTAATACAGATTTATTTGTCTTTGTTTTAGGGCGACCCCATTCTGATGTGTTACTTAATAACATGTGTCAAGTGTTTTATGAGAAAATAATTGAGGGTGTAAACAAACCAATTATTACAGCATTAGAATATATCAGGGAATACTGTATGAAGAGGATAATACATGTTGCAAAGGTCATTGAGAAGAGTGATGGGCCACTAACACCTACTGCACAACACATGTTAGAAGGTATTAAGAAAGAGGCGGTTAGGTATACTGTTTTATGGAATGGGGAGATAAGTTTCAGGTAAGTGGACCATGGGGAGACCAATGTGTAATTAATCTTGTAGAGAAGTCTTGTACTTGCAAAAGATGGGAGATTACAAGTTTACCATGTAAACATGTTGTCGCTACCAATTGGAATATGGCTTTAAATGGACAACAAGTAGGAGCTGTTGAAACATGGGCGCATCCTTGTTACTATCTCAACACTTGGGAAGCAACGTACAAACACAATGTCTCCCCCATAACTAGCAATGAGCATTGGGAAAAATCGTCTGTGCCAACAACTATTGTTCCACCAAAGACTCAAGCAAATGCAGCTAACTCAACTAGTAAAAAAAGAGTAAGGATAGCTCCTGAAACTGAAGAGATTGTCAAGAATGGTAAACTGTCTAAGGCTTGGAAGAGTGTAAGGTGTAGTGTTTGTGGCATTGCTAGACACAACTGAAAAATATGTATTGGCTATGGTGGAACTCAAAGTAGTCAAACTAGCGGTAAAAAACAATATAGTTTAAGTTCTAAGGGAAAAGGTAAACAAGTGACTCAAAAGGTTGCATCAAAGAAGACACATCCTACAGGAAACAAAGTTGCAGCAGATAAACAAGCTAAAGGTACAGGTGTTGATGAAAGTCAAGATGTTGCAGTTGAAGGAACTTGTGTGCAATCTGGAATTCAAGATCAAGGTACTCAGGATGTTGCAACAGAGAAACAAGATGAAATTGCAGGTGTTCAATCTCAGAGTCAAGATCAACCTATTGATGAATCCCAGTGTCAATCCCAGCAGCAAGATCAATCATAGTCTCAATCTCAGGTCCATTCAAGTAATGTGCAAGCAGTTTCTGTTTCATCCCAGCATACTACCAGAAGAGTGAATAGGCAGCAGGCTTTAATGGATAGAATGATGTCCTCACCATAGGGCTTTCTTTATGTTATGCTAATGAAGTAGACAATATTTATTTATGTTAACTATGAACAAGTTATGTACTCTGATTATCATGCTTCGAAAAGTATGAAATTTTATGCATTTGGAATTATATCCAATTGCATTATCTACAGAACCATGTTATGTTTTTGAATTGTAATTGTGTCCAAAATATGTATGTTGTGTGCAACGTATGTTATATCTAACTGTATGACTGCATAATATGCTACTGCAAAATGATATAGGCAAAACTAACCAAAACTAACCAAAACTAAAACTTCAAAAGAATGTTGACTATTCAAAGTCAATTATAACCAAATTTCTATGCATCTGCATATATACCCATAACATAAACTCAGAAAAAGAACCAAACTTCATATCCATGTTTGAGACAATGTTACTACCATTCAATACAATCTAAAGATAAAACATACTTGTACAAAATAGTTTTGGTAAAGGTTCTAACACTACGAAGGTGGCCTAATAAGTAACTACATTTTCCACAAAACACAAAACACGGCCATCATACTTAAAAGCTAAAAAGTTAACTAAGTGCATAAACAATCAAGAACAATATCCAACTAAGCACCAGGTATATCTTCAATTTCCACACATCACCTTGAGCAACTTCTAATCTTTCCTTGAGCTCATTTCTCCCCCCTCAAAAGGCCTGGTATGATCATTCTTGAACGTGCACACATTTCAGGATCATACCATCTTATCCACCGACAAGAAGACCCCTACTCATTAATATGACATTTCGTTAATGAACCACCATTGTTACAATGTACTTTGCTACTTGCGAAAGCAAGGTAATACAATCAATCTTAAAACGCACTTACTTCATCAGGACAAGCATAGAATCGATGCCCTGGGTTGGCCAATGTTCACGAAGCGCGTGTTATAGCTTGCTTACCACACCAGCAGCGTACCATATTGAAGGAGGAAAGGTTTTGGGGGAAAGATTAAAGGATGATGAGTGACAATATAATTTTGACTCACAGTAATATCGGGAACCGGGACAATGTACAACGGCTAGAAACTAGATCGCTACAGTGAATGACAATTTTGCCCTCACCAAGAATACGTTAATGTTCCTATTATGGGCCGAGGCACGTAATCGGCCTCAAAATCCCAAGTTTTGGACGCCGCACGATGATTTTTAAAAGTTAAGGTGCCCTGTGATGTTTCGTGGAAAGTTTAGGGACCAACAGTGTATTTTTGTCTTGAAACTAGTATATAGACCCGTGATAAATCACGGGTTGCTTATAAAAAGTTAGAAAATATGAAGTAAAAAGGGAAAAAAAAAATCTCAAACAATATTGTGCATTTTCATTAAAAAAAAAAGGTAAGAGAACATTGAATTTGTGCAAAATAACAAAAATGGATGATAGTGAAACATAAGATTGTATAAGATAGCTGAAATAGAAATAGCTATATAGTTGTATGGCGAATCAAATCTTTTGTAACACTTCATGGTAAACAACGTTCAAAGTATTGTTTGAACTTTAAAAAATCAACTAAATAATATGCCCGTGAAATTGAGCAACTTAAAATAATTGATGAATATCAAAAATTAATATAAAATTACACATCTTTTTACTGTATAGTAAACACAAATAAAAGTACAAAACATACATGGAACCTTTTAGAAGTGTTGATGGCCTTATCAAAAAACCATCTCTTCAAATCATCTAGGCTTGCAAACGCATAGCTTGAGCTGTAGCATTGGGTTGCCATATATTAACTTATCTCCAAACACATAGTTTGAGTTGTAGCATTCCATGTTACTTATAATGTATCTATCTCTAAACATATCATAAAAATCACAAACAAAACATCAAGGTTGGAAGATGATAGCTAAACTTTTAAGGCATATAATACCTATTTCCGAGTCACCTGTATTTGCATCGGTAGTTCCTTGTATAACCAAAGATTCTTGGAATTTTCATGCTCATGGTGACAAAGACAAAACGAAAACATTCAAAAATATCAAATATCATATAGTGAACTTGAAAAAACCTTGTCGCAAAATATAAAAGGTTTTAAATAATGTGTTTTTATCACGACACACCATCACCAATAAATTGTTTTTTCAAACAACACATCTTAGTATATGTATTCCTACTACTTTTTGCATTAACAGTCACAACATACATGCATTCCATATAATTGGCATACAACTTCTCATAAAAATGGCTTATGTTCAAATATCTGAAGTGCAAAAAAGGTGAACTAAGACATGTAGATATTGGTTAAGGATACATACATACATACATAAAAGTGGATCATTTTAGCATAGTAGTTCCGAAATACTTTATCCAAATTTTCTCTCCATTTCCCTTGGTACAAAATGTAGGATATTCATAATTATAAAATGTATGGTTCAAGTGATATGGTTCGAATTAAGATGATAGAAGAAGGAGAAATAGAAGAGTTTAGAGAGAGAAATAGAAGTTTGGAACCTTAGAGAGAGAAACACACATATATTAGATTGAACTATGTGAAAGGTCCAACCCTCTTCCTTGGTGGGAGAGGGGTATTTATAGTTACAAAGAAAACGCCCACTCCCGGGCTGTGGATCAGGCATACAGTGGGTAAAGACCCGTCCTTCTTCCACGGTGTTACTTAAACTAATCTACGAACTAACTAAATATTAATAAGCCTACGAGCTACTCAAGGCTAATCTATACTCGGGGTGACCGAGTCTTTCTTATGAATATTTATATTCCTAACAATCTCCCCTTAAGGGAGGTCACCCCGGAAAATACAAATTGAATTCTAGCATTCTATTCTTCGAATTGAATCTTCGTAGCTCGTAGTCAGTGATTCTTCACAATCATTAATCTTTGTGCTTCCACCAGTAGACCATTGATGACTTGATTTATGTGTTGGATGATCCTTGACGTTTCTTCGAGTTTGTCATCCAAATGAATGTCTCCAAGTCATCTTTGTGCAGTATCATCTCCATGTGACATAGACATTTTTGTATCGACATGCTCACACTTTTCAGGATCATGATCTTCAGCATCAGGGTTGTGGAAGCATAGGTGAAGCCCATTCAATGATCATGATTTCTTGATTAAGATGTCGAAGTGTGAGCATGGGGTGATGGATCAGCATCTTTTCAACAATCTACCGCAACCGTCAGAAATTCCTGCAAGCAAACAGTTAGCAATAAATCATCCGGTACTTACAGGTTTGGAATTAGAGATCGTCTACAGCATAGTGTGAAGACTCCTTCTAACCCTTACCAAGACCGTTCCCAATCGGCAACCCCCGAGAGGATTTACACGATCTACCTGAGTAGATCAACGACTGGGTGAGTCGCTGGAGATCACTCCACGATTGTAGACCATTAGTAACCACTGCAACCACTAATCGTAATCCACAAGGAATTACCTAAGTGACCTACTTTCAGGGCTGTTTGATGTTGACCCTGGCAGGAATTTCTGGTAATTACATTAGTAATTTCTCATGAATGTTCTGGTAGATTGCTAAGATCTACGTAGGACTCTCAAATGTGCAACTGGTGTCCTTGATAATGAACCACCAGTGCAAAAGTATCCAGTGTTCCTATTGAGATCTTTTGATGGATCTCGAGGCTCTAGACTCGATAAGTGCAAGATTTGGTATTCCTATGTTGAGACTAGGGAGAGGTCTCCTGCTTCAATATCAACCATCTCTAAGAGTTAAGTTGATAGATTACACCGGTTCCCCGTGAGAATGAAACAAGTCCTTTTAAGAGAACTTGAGTGGCTAGAAGGTTTAGTGCAGTACATCACTGGGTCCATGACGTCTTGTCTTCAATACCGGTGTTACCTTAGTACAACCAGTAGCATATGAATTAAACCCGGTTTTCGCCCTAAGGTTGAATGATGGGAGGGCTATTTCTTTTCACCCTTTCTCATTTCATTTCTTTTTAATTCTTCAACCCCTTCTTTCCCCTTTCTCATTTATCTCCTTTTTTCATAATCATACATGACGACTTTCTAACACTATCTATTGGATATTGTTCTTGGGTAGATCCCTCCGGCTCTGGCGGATCATAGGACGGTTTTCCTAACCTTAGCCACCTTATAACTTCATGACTATCCTATGTTGCCAAACACCAAACCATTGAAAATTCTCTCAACGTGTTTATGATTAAGAAACACATTTTGTTAATGCGTTGAGAGTTTTATCATTTTCAAATGCTCCCCCTTAACATGTGCTCGGATGTTTAAATTATAAATTTGCACATGTCGGGACGAGTTGCACTTTTGAATTGATCCACCTTCAGTGAACATGAGCAGGCATTCAAGACACGCTTACATCACTAGTTGAACTAGCTTGAAGTTATTACCTAGCCTGATCAAGTCCATAGAAGGTTTCTCAAAATGGTACACTCTACTTAGACAAGTCCACTTCGAGACACGCTTGCAACACTGGTTAGACCAGCTTGAAATTATTACCCGGCCAGGACTAGCCCTTTCGATTGATGACAGTTTTTATTTCGTCAATTCATTGGTTAAGTCTGAGTCTCGCTCATGTAAGATGCTACGATCCTTTTTCACCACCAATCATTTGCTCCCCCCAATATGTGCATTGATATACAAAAGAGTTTATCACATATGGGAGAGCTTACAATTAAGTCCAAAACATCACATTTTTAATCAGATTTCATATTTAAATCACATTTTCTCCGCCTCAATCCTTGAGGGAGCATGTTATGTGTTAGAATTGATGAGTTTATAAATGATTTAGAGTTGAACGAGAAACTCATGAAAATTTCACATACTAACACATAACAATTTTACTTAATACACTTTTTATATGCACAAAGATCTTGTTTTGATGATATATAGTTTTTGAAATCATTCTCCCCCTCAATCGATGACGCATTTTCAATTTATCATTTTACACAAAAGATTAATCCTTTAGCATCGATTGAGTGGCAAATTTTAAACAAAGTTTCAAGTTTGTTTGATCTTCAAAAACCATGGTACCACCACGTTTGGAACAAATACTTTCCCGAAGAATCATTGAAGGAAAAGTGTTCGTGATGTAAAGAAGACTTCTCTTCTTTTACAAGAAATGATGCACTGAAACGTACATCAGATCAGAAAGGCACGAATATGAAGTAATTCATGCCTTTGTTAGGAACAACCTTCTTTTTGGCGACGAACTTTCCCCAATAAAAAGTCCGGGTTGCTATCTGAAGTAATAGCAAACCATAATTTTGAAGTCCGGGTTACAGCCTGAAATGACTGTAAGCCATTGTTTTGAATTCCGGGTTGCAGCCTGTAATGACTGCAAGCCATATTTAAAGAAGATTTTGAGATACGACATGTTTTAGAAAAAACTTTATTTGAAAACCAAAAAACTCTTGCTCAAGCATATGTATGATTCCGTGTCATTGTTGAATGACATTTCTAGAAACGTACATAATATTGATTAAACAAGAGACATGTCGTGAGGAGAATATTTTTGGATTTTAATGATTTTTCAGATTTTTATGGTTTTTATAGGTTTTTTAATTTTCTATTTTCTTTTTGTTTTAAGTTATGTACAAGGATATGTGAAGTAAATCCATTAACTCCTCATTTTCTTCCTGAAGACTTTTGAGAGATTCTGGTGTAAGAATCTTCATTCCAAATCACAGGAGAATGAATTGAAACCGTTCTCTCGGAAGTACTGTTGTGAAGAAATCTGCCAGCTGAAATTCTGTCCTCACAAAGTAAGAGTTCCACTACCCCTTTCTCAACTTATTCCACTACACCTTTGGGGAATCCGATTGCCCGGAGAAACATTGACAGTGCATCGAACCATGCCCTAGGTGGCTGCTTTAGACCATAGAGAGCCCTTTTCAGACGATAGACATGGGTCGGACGATCAAGATCCACAAATCTTTTAGGTTGACTAAATTGAAGAACTTTATTCAGCTCGCCATTTAGAAATGCAATTATCACATTCATTTGATAGACCGTCATGTTCTGACTTGCAACATTGGTGAGAAACATTCTGATAGCTTCAATACGACCAACCAGAGCGAAAGATTCCTCTAAGTCAATGCTTTCCTGTAGACGATAACCCTTAGCAACAAGCCTTGCCATGTTATCAGAACGACATCATGCTCATCAAGTTTCACTTTGAAGATCCTATTAAGAGCTATAATCATTGCATAGTCTGGAGGTAGTACCAATTCCCATACTTCAAGTCGATCGATCTTGCGAACTTCTTCATGCATCGCATTAACCCAACAGTCTTTAGAGATAGCAGTCTTGACATCTTTGGGTTCGACTTTGGATAGTACAGAATTATAAAAGCACCACAAGCCAAAGGTGGTAAGTTGCCTTCGTGTGAACACCGGTCGAGAAAGATTCCCAATAATGTTATCAATCGGATGATCATCGGTCCGTTTTATGAGATTTTGATGTGAATGAGGGTAGGAACCTGAAGAAGCTGCGTTTATACCCTTGAAGAAGATGTCTCAGAAGAAGATTCAGGGGCAAATAGGTTTTTGAATGGAGTATCTTCAAGAGGAGCAAATGAATTCATTTCAAAAGAATTGTCGACTGCAGTGCTTTGATGTACTGAAGGAGATTGAAGATTTGACAATGATGGTGAATAACTTGCAGATAGCGCATCTTGATCAATTCAAGTAGACACTGATAGACCATTTGAGTTATACAAAATCGGAGCAGCGGCAGCTGGTGGTGTCGGTGTATCATCAGTAGGTGTCTCAAAGTATCCATCAAACATAGGTTTAAACAATATCTTCAAATACTCATTTGTAGGTGGTACATGAAGTACTGTAGGCGTGGAATGCTGTACAAGACATGAACTGATTGGTTCAGGGGACAAAAGTTTAGACGCGGGTCCTGCACTGATGTGTACAGAAGCCATATGCTCAGTTAGCTCAACGAATATGACGTGAATGGTTTCCAAGGTTTATCGGGTTTGTTTGTTGTAGATTCGGTATCCCTTACAATCTGGAGCATAACCAACGAAGAATCCAATACCAACTTTAGCATTTAACATTCCCAGATCTTGACTGCCATTTTGTAGGGTAGCATAAAGCACCAAACACAAATAGAAAGGAGAGATTCGGTTTCTTGC
Source organism: Artemisia argyi (assembly GCA_030686995.1). Classification (NCBI taxonomy): domain Eukaryota; kingdom Viridiplantae; phylum Streptophyta; class Magnoliopsida; order Asterales; family Asteraceae; genus Artemisia; species Artemisia argyi. The sequence goes on along the minus strand of CM060686.1, from coordinate 103,543,073 downwards.
CATGTATTAGCTCATATGGAGTTTTGTTGTGAAGAGTATGTATCAAGTATCGGTTTTGGGTGTAACAAGCTATAGCAATTGCTTCGGCCTATAGGAACATTGGTGTCTTGGAGAATATTAGGATGGTTCGTGCAGCTTTTACAAGAGAACAGTTTCGTCTTTCAACAACTCTATTCTACCGAGGAGTGCATGGAACACTTTTCAGATAGGTGAAGCTAGTACATTCATCAAATTGAACGAGTTGTTTGTTGATAAACTCCGTTCCATTGTTTGTCCGGATGATTCTGACGATTTTGTTGAGTCTTACTAGCAGTTGTTTGATGAGTTTTATGATAACTTCTGGAGTCTCATCCTTGGTTCTCAAAAACTTAGTATTCGACGACAACAACGAGTACATATTACTTCCCATTTATACTCTTCACACTCATTGGTCTGCCTAGGTCCATGTGAAGGCTGTAAAGAACTTCCGTGTTGGTGTGGACAATTTTAGGTTTGTGAGTATGCTTCTTTCGTTTACCCAGTTGACAAGCTGAATGAAGATGTTCTTTTTTGAACTTTAATCTGGGTAGACCTCATACAAGATCATTGATGGTACCAAAGTTCAAGTGATTAAAACTTTGTTGCCATAGCCACGATTTATTCTTTGAGGCCTTTGAGAAAAGGCAAATAGGAGAGGACCGCATCATGTCTTCGATAGAAAAAGTGTATAGATTTGTGCCATGACTGTCTTTAAGAAGATCAATACCATCCAATTTTACTGAAGAAGCATGAATGTTTACTGAGAGCAACTTCTAGATCCGAATCACAGAATTGACCAATCAGAAACAAATTATGACCAAGTCCTTCGACGTAGAATACCCTAGAGATTACACTATCACCATAATACATAATCTCCTTAACCCATAATTGCCCAAAAATGGTCGTTCCCGAATTATAACTGTCCCGATAAACAAGTTCACGAAATTATTGAGCTGTGAGCAATCCCCATTCATATGTAATGAGCAGCCTGAGTCCAAATGCCAAAGAACGATCTGTATGACCTGCGTTTGAAAACAGACGAAAGAAGAGAGTTTGGAGTGCCAGATCCCCAATTTAAGTTGGGTTCCAGTTGGTTAGAGCAAACAAATTCTGGAGCAACAGAGACCTTAGGTTCATTTGTTTCAATGGTGGAAGATTCACTAGTCGAAGCAATGGGCCTAGTTGAGGGACATTGGGTCTCTAAAGGGAAAGTTCTACCAGTTGGCTTCCATTTCTTAATGGGCACTACTTTAGAGTTAGTCATCCTAGTTAAAGGGCACTGCTCTCCTAAAGTGAACTTCCTTCTAGTGGGCTTCCATTGATAACCAACATTAACAAACAGTTTTCTTGTTGCTTTCCAAATTTGTCTAATTTGTTTAGCTCTCCAAACTTTCTTAACTGGGGTTTGTTAAACGACTTCAGAAATTTCTCAACACATTTATCATGATTACTCAAAATTAAACATTCATTACATGTTTTGCAAAGTGAATTAGGATTTGAAGTATGATTCCTTTTATTCAACTCAGACTTATAGTTCCTCATGTGGTCTTCTACTTTCTTCTTAGGAACACTTTTAGATGGTGAAGTCTTATCCTTCTTTATATTTCTCATTGGTTTTGACTTTCTAGCTTTAGTGTCACTATTAAATCCTATAGAAGGACTGATGGGAAACTTAGTCTTTTTCACTTCCAGTTGCTGAACATGTTTTGATGTGTTCGGATCTAAAGTTTCCAAAGGTTCAGCAAAGGTAACATGCTTGTCTGTTGAATTAGAGGATGATGCAGATGACCTATCTTGCTTACTATCAATCTTAGGACATGTACCAATAGCATATTCTAAGAGTTCCTGAGATCTATTAGTGAGAAAGCAGGCACCTACAATAGCATCATCAAGTGGTTTTGCTATCCTATCCTCTTCAATGGTTTCACGAAGCAATTCAAGGCACTCCTTAAGATGTTTAAGATAGTTAATATGAACTAACTTATTATTCCTATGGGGAAGCGGAATATACACAGCATCAATTGCGTACTTTTTACAAGCAAAAACCTTTTGAACAAGATTATCACAAGTGATGATTGGCATTTTCCCTTTCACCTGAGTCTTTAGATTCTCAATTTCTTTAAGCAAAGAAGTTATCTTTTCATTGTTTTTATCACGTGTGATCTTAATTGAATAATATAACTCTTTGTAATGCTGTTTAACTTTTGAATTTTCAGCTCGAAACCAATCATTTTCATGTTGCAATTTATTGATGGTATCTTGAAATTGAAAATTCTGAGAATCTATAGACTGTGGTTTTTGAGTGCCAATCACATCACTCTTGTTTGACTTCAATTGGTCAATTTGGACCCTCAATTTTTGAATCGTGTCAGTGTGAGCTTGAATTTTTTCATCACGTTTGGCTAATTCAAAATATGCATCAAATTCAGGAGCATCCGAAGATGTCTTGGCATTTGAGATTTTAATTCTTTCTTCTAAATGTTGACACTTTAATTGCAAATTAAGATTATCAACCTCTAGTTTTGACAAATGCCTGACCATGTTATCATGGTCATCGTTTTGAATTTTCTCACGCAATTTTAAATTCTCCTCCTCAAGCTCAATAACACGATTCTGGAGAACATTTAAAGCAACAGACATTTCATGAAATTGACAAGCAGTTAATGCAGAATCAGTGGCAGCATAGAATACATTTGAGCAACACATTTAGCAATCAAGGTATCATTCAAGATAAGAGAATTTTTCCTCGCAATTTCACTATATTGAAGATCTGTTGCAGTTTGTTTTCCCTCGCTTTCCACTTCTTTAAACACCTTTTTCATATTATCAACATCTTTATTTAAGGTTTTTTGAAGACCCTCAAAATGTTCCTTGAGAAGTTTAAAGAATGGCATGACCTCAGTTAAATAACAACTCTTTGTTTGTTCAAAACCCCTTTCCCATTCAGTAATACCCGTTGGCGTAATTCTCTTTTTACATGTTTTTTCAAAATCAGTGAATAATTGACCAAGAACATATAGAGCAATTAGAGTATTATTTTGCGTGGGGATAGTTACAGGACAAGATGCCTGGGTGTATTCTGTGGGTATAACGTTGGATTAGCTATCTTAAACATGGTATGAGTTTCACCCACAATTCTTTCTGCTTTCATTCTTTCAAAGTCAAAATTCCAAGATATTTGCTCTGGGGTAAACTTTTTTTGAGGGACAAAAAGAGCTAATCGATTATCTTCAAAGTAATCATATTTGTACAGAATTTTGTTTGCAATGCACCAGGGATCCTTTAATTTTACAACCAATTTCTCTCTAGTTCTATCTTTTATCTCATTGGTCTCATCATCGGATCGCTCATCAGGAGGGGCATGACCAGGCTTAAGCATAACATTTGCATCATATAATGCAGGTTGGGCATCTCTAACGCTCCTAAGCCAATTAGATTTGGGTTCACCTACATCATTTTCACTGTTTTCATCACACAACTTTCTATGGTTTTGTATCATTTGAGTAGTTTGAATGGTTTGGCCTTGTGTGTACAACTTGTTTTCAAGCTTATTCTTTAACGTCTTAGTTCTAGAAAAATCATTTAAGAGTTTTGTTTCCTTATCCTGAAAATCAAGTTTTTGAGTAATCATACTCTTTTGTATTTCCTGTTCATGTTTGACAGTTTGATCAAGTTGATTTTATAAAGATTTTAACTCTTGTTTCAATGTTTCTTCCTTTAAGTTACGTTCAATTATATATGCATGCATTTGCCAACCCATTTTCTGTTCACATTCAGTTAGCTCAAATTTTGCACGTTGTTCATAATACCTAACTTGATCCTTAAGAATATTAATCCTAGTGGTTAGGGTGTCATCATGGATATAAACAGTGTGCTCATGCAAATCACAATCATTATCGACAACAGAAGATGCACTACTTGGTACAACTGACTCTTCATTGTGTTTCACATATTGTTCACATGGGAAAATATCGCTATTTCCCATATTAGCAGTATTTGAGCCAACAACGTTTGTCAGTTGTACTTTGTTGGGAATCTCATGTTTATCGACCATGTCATTCAGTTTGAGTACCTTAGCACATGAAGTATGTTCTTTCATCGGTCTGATATATGCATCCACATCCTGTGTAGTAAGAGTCATTGAACTGTTGGTAGAGTCAAGCTTATCAGTCTCTGATCCTCTGTCATCGGTGACAACTCTCCCAACATCCGATGCTTTACCCGAATCCACACTACCATCACTTGATTGCACTCGACATGCCTTTACCTTGTCTTCATACTTGAGTTTGTGATGTGCTCTTTCCATAATGTACTCCTTCACATTACCCATGAGTTGGAGTAGTGTGACTCTGAACACGTCAACCTCGATTCCCGTGTGAGTAGCAAAGCCCTTTTTCGTCATTTGACTCTCAAGATCATACTCCTCAGTGAATCGTGAATCAATGAACGCTTGGAGTTGATTGTTGATCACACAGAATGCAGCCATAGATCTTTCTTCAGAAAATTCACCCTTTTCAAGTTGTTGTTGAAGTTGATGTAAGTATAGAGTCATTTTGCCTGTGAAGGCCGCAACTTTTTGACTGAAGAGTGTTGCGAATGCCCGATTGTAACCTACCGAGTATCCAGGTTGTGCAAAGAGAACCTTGAGATATGAATGAAGTAATCGAAAACATTCAATGCAACAATCCTTTGCATTATCGGGCAATTTAATTGGCGAATGAAGTTCATTCTCTTGAGACTTCGAGCATAACGATTCCATTGCAGCATTATCAGACTCAAACACGTTAATTTGTTGTGAAGGGTTAGAAGTCTTATTTTCATCGATCATGTCTTACAATTTGAGTATCTCAGGTATGACTGAATCTAAAGAATTTGACATGATGTGGACGTGCACAGGATTTTACACTTCTATGATTTAAACCGAGAAATAGATTCTTTCGCTAGATTTTCCAAAATCAAGAAGAAACCGTGAAACACCGAAGACTGGAGTTGAACTTGATGATCAGTTGATGTTGTTTAGTTGTGATCTTGGTTCGGTTGATGCAAGTTTGGCCTCGAAAATTTGGTGAAAATTTAGTCTAAGAACTTAAAACCTCAATAACTTCACTCCGGAGGTGATTTGGGCCTCGAAAAATCCGTTTCACGACTTTGTGGTGAAACCTCACAATATTCAGCCTGTTCCGAACGTTTTGACAGCTAATTCGCTGAAAACGGAGTTATGGTTCAAAAGTTATGACCGTTTGAAGTTTTGACGTAAAAAGTCAACTTTGGTCAAACTACAACTTTAGCAAATCGCTAGAAGAGGTAAACACTAGTTGGAGGTAATCGCAATCTGAAGGTAAACGCTACAATGAGTAAACCGCTGGAAGAGGTAATCGCTATCCTTAGCAAAACGCAAACCAGAGTTAACCGCAGGATGAGTTAACCGCAGAATGAGCAAACCGCAATAAGGAGCAAACCGCATGATGAGTTAAACGCTAGTGAAGTAAACGCAGAAAACACAAACCGCAGGAGTAAACCGTAGAGACTTAACCGCAACCCACTAGAGTCCAAAACAATCACTATCTTGCGTTTTGTCGTTATACCTAATAAAGTAAACGCTAACTAGCAAACCGCAGGAACCAGTAGCTAACCGCAACTAAGAAATAAAACAGTAGAGCTAACCGCAGTCAAGAATAACGCCCCAAACACAATCCAAACTTCAAAAATACATATGATATGGCGAAACCAACTGAGAAATAATGTAGTACTAACACCAATGATCATAAAAGTACACCTTTAACATGTCAACTAACACTAGATAGATCAAACCAAGATGCTTTCAAGAAAAAAAAAAAACTCTTCTAACTCACAAAAACCACACAAAACCACACCAAATATGATTCTACAAGGCCTTAAGATGAAACCTTGGCGCTCTGATACCAATTGTAGGATATTTATAATTATAACATGTATGGTTCAAGTGATATGGTTCGAATTAAGATGATAGAAGAAGGAGAAATAGAAGAGTTTAGATAGAGAAATAGAAGTTGGGAACCTTAGAGAGAGAAACACACATATATTAGATTGAACTATGTGAAAGGTCCAACCCTCTCCCTTAGTGGGAGAGGGGTATTTATAGTTACAAAGAAAACGCCCACTCCCGGGCTGTGGATCAGGCATACAGTGGGTAAAGACCCGTCCTTCCTCCACGATGTTACTTAAACTAATCTACGAACTAACTAAATATTAATAAGACTACGAGCTACTCAATGCTTATCTATACTCGGGGTGACCGAGTCTTTCTTATGAATATTTATATTCCTAACACAAAATCCAGTATATTTATGCAAATCTCATATTTGGTGCTATAAAACCTTCATCCTAGAGATCGATTCACATGTATGTCATCTTTTTGGTTAGACAGGTTGAGTAACGAAGCAAGCCAGATACAAAGAGTCCTATTATAGTATGGAATATCCCATGTTAAGTTGGCATGTGTAACTATTTAGTTCGTGAAAAAAAATTTACGGTGATAAGACAACAATCATCATATGGTAAATCACTTAAAAATGGACTTAATATGTAAAAAAAAAAAAAAAAAAAAAAAAAAAAAAAAAAAAAGGCATGTTGATACATCATATAAAGTAAAAAAATCTATGTGGCAGGTGATCATAAATGGATGTTTCATTGTAGACCAAATCAATAGAATTATCAAATACTATTTTAACATGCCTAGTAAGTATTATTATACGATCACTTAAATTTGAGGAAATAATAATCTTACGCAAAACAAATTTATTCAGATGTAAAAACAAAGTCGAGTTGGCCGCATCATTGTTAAAAATCATACAGAAGCATCAGTGATTATATTTGGGTTCATTGTCGTTTCATCATTAGTTGCGCACACATAATCAATGTTCAATGGACGTTTGATCCTACCACTTTTAACAGTTACTAAGAGTCACACAAAAAATAACTTCTATAGATTTACCTTATGAAATTAAGAAACCATAATGGAAACAAACCTGTGAACCATAGACAAAAGGAGCATTGTAAAAAATCGATAATAAGCAAATTAAGCTAAAAAACATGAATAATAAACTAATGATGATTAATCACAAATAAAAGATATATAGTTACCTCTTTTCAATATGTCCGGTTTCATCTTCTCAAAATATTTTAATTAATCTTGTGCAATTTCAGTAGCCTTTTTAATAGCCTGAAAAGCAACAAGTGAACACTTATATATAAAGCAAGCCAGTTAAAACACAGCAACACTTGCTCCAATTATAACGCCAAAAACATTAGTGGATGCTGGATTGAACTACTTTTCTCATAGAGCCAAAAACAATATACAGTATACTCCATGGAAAGTGTTCATGATCTCCTAATTATACATGGGTTGTTCAGAATTGCTTAATGAAACTGCTTAGAAAGGGTTGTTCAATAAGTAATCTCAAACAACTTTCGCCAATCAACTCTCTAAAGATAATGTATAACACAAGTAGACATGCTTCTAAGTAAACAAGTTAAAACATGTATCTATATGTATCTATACAATTGCAACATGTAATCTGTAACATTTAATCAACAAATTCTTGCATTTCTTTCTATTCATAAACAAATAACATTTCTATGTCTTACTTGCACAATGACGGGTGAGCGAAAGATGCAGTGATCTCCTTCAAATTGCCATTTAGAGAGATATTACCTGGAATAACATATTTCAACAGGATACTCTCATAAATGGACACCATGTTTGTACTCATGAAGTCATGAATATGAAACTAAAGGTTATGGAGAACACCTCAGGTGTCCATGGGGAATTAGCAGACTCTTAAACTCGACGACTTGGTCAAAGTCGAAATTTCTTGAGAGAAACATTACCAATCTTGGTGTTACTAATTTTGCCACATTAAACATAAATTTACTCTACATGACACATATATTCCTACACATGGTTAAAGTAAATAGCCTAATCGAACTTATACAGTTTAAGAAACAAAACCTCTTCATGAATATTTCTTTAGACATTTCGTCAAACACTTTTTATTCACTCCATAAATAACATAAATCCTCATAAAAAAAACTCAAGCTATCAACGTAGTATCAAACTCTTTTCAAGTAGAATATGTGAATATACTCGATATGGATCTCGAAAACCGTTAAAAACTGTCACAATTGTTTTAGAATAAGGAAAGTAGAAACAATCATAGAAAAGTAGAAACAATCAAGCAAAAAAATAATAATATGGATGTTACTCGAATGAACCAAGCCAAACCTGTGTTATCACAAGGAGACACCTAAAAATTGATATTATCTCAAAAGACCTTCAAATCAACCTGTCGAAAATGAACGATATTTATCATCAGGGAAAAAAAAAAAAAAAAAAAAAAAAAAAAAAAAAAAAAAAGAAAGAAAGAAAAAAAACAAACTAAGCAAGTATAACAATGGCGTTAATATATTACAGTAAAGAATACAAAAAAAGAGACTGACGATAGAGATGAAAGATGAATATGCTTGATAGGCCGAATAAATTGTTGATATGTAATCAAGTGAATTTGAACAGTTAATACAGTTTCCTTAAGTTAAAAGCTTAAATTATGGAGAAGTTTTGACCTTCTTTAGTATTTAGCAAACTGTATAAATTGTAAATTAAAGATCCTTGCTGAAGTGGCTTTATTGACGTGGCTTAAATGACATGGCATATATGCCAACATGGATTAAATGAGGTGGCAAGTTTTCAAAAAAACATTTGTTTATTATATATATATATATAGATTTGAAAAGTCTATAAAGATCGGTGTTTTCTGTTTGTACTATGATTTCAATTTTTAAAAGGGTGAAGCCTAAAGAGGCTCCACGTACTTTCTCAAAAAGACCAAAATGAATAACTAACAAGAAAATGACTCATACAGAAATATGAAATCAGTTGGTTGCCGGTTATTTCCACATGCTTATCTGCTTGGACGGTTATCTCGTTCTTGTTATGTTTCTTTTACAAATTTTGTCCTTGTGGTTGTTCAATCATTGCACCATTCGTTCGTTTCCCGTCAAAAACTCACCCTAACCTAACCAAACCCGATCATATTTCACTACTCGATCCTCACACTGTCACACCCCGTCAAAGGCGGAAACACGAGATGTAACTGAGAAAGGCACATTGCTTAACATCATAGATTTGTGCCTTAAAACTTTTACAACAATAGTTTACAACCTCACAAAACATTCCTCGACTAAATATTTGAAAGTAGAACATGTATTTCTGAAATCTTAATGTCTTGAAAATATGGTAGCAAATTGTCAAATAGTCTGACTCCAATAAACGCGCCTTCAAATACCTTAATAATGATCCACCTGAAAATAGTACTAGAAAATGTCAACATAATGTTGGTGAGCTCGTAGGTTTGAAAGTGAACCACGAAGCTGTGATTGATATTAGGTAGGACAATAGTGAAAGAGATAAGCAATTATAGCATGAAATGAAAGAAAAGTTTTAATAGTGCTAACGGAACCTGCCATGATTGTCACACAAATAAATAATAGCAGGGAGCTACCCCCGATAGTACTATCCTATGCTTCGGCCCCATACGGAGTTAAACAGTAACGCATGCTTGCTCGCAAAAGTAATAGTATTCGCACCAGGCCTTACCTTTCTAGGGATCTCGAGAAGCTTACAACCCCCACCAGGCAGTGTACCTGATCGTTGTAGTATAGTATAGTGACAAGTACCGGGGGATTGATCGTTCAACTCAGGAATAGTGTCACTAGGATTAGAAAGTCTCTTAAATTAAGTCTAAGGGTGAGGGATGATTCTTTTTGTATTTTTATATTTTATGAAAGCAAGTAAAATCTCGGTTTTTGGAAGAGTGGGCGGAATTAGTTGCTAGCCAGCTAACCCAAATGACTAAAGATGCAATCAAAATAAACTAACAAAAATGATGGGGAAAGTTATGTTTACTTAGGTTTCATTACTCCCTAGATATCTTTTACAGGTTGATAGTTTGTTACAATTGCATAGATGACGGGTCGTATTCCTTAATACTAGTCGTAGGGCCGTGTACAATATTCCATAACTCTATAGGATCCTACTTCACTCCTATGTCGAGCCGCTAGAAGCTCCTAACATGGGATCATTAGAATTCTCCTACGCATTAAATACAACCAAAAATCATAGTACACATCTGATCATGTTTCTTAAGAATTTCAAGCATGTTACCAATGGAAGTCTGCCAGTTTTCTTAAGCCTAACATCGAATACAATCATCCGTAACAACTATAAACAAACAATCAACCCATAATTAACATCTAGGTTTCACTACATCTAAGCAAACACAACAGAGATCTAGCCGAGCATGTTAAATTGAAGACAAGTGTAAGATATATTCAAGCAACACATAGACATATTGATTGAATTGAAAGAGTACTTATCTCAAATTGACATGAAAAGTTCAAAGGGTTGAAACCCTTGAAAAAGCTGGAAAAATTCGACCTAGGGTTTTTCCCTCAAAGTTGCACACACTAATGAATGAAATTTGGAAAACTATATATAGATTATACAGGGTGAAAGCATCAAGAAGAAATCTGTGACGCCGCCAACTCGCCGCCCATAATGAAATCGGATTGCCTAGATCCACTTTTGACGCCGTTATGTGTGATTTTGTTCTGGGCCGTCACTAAAATATGGACCATGACGGCCTTGGGTGACGCCGTCATCTCCTATGTATAAAACTTTCTGGATCGTCCATGTATCATCCACTTCCACCTCTTGTATTACTCTTGACGCCGTCATGTAGAAGCTTGTGACGCCGTCAGGTACTGTTTCCAGTAAGAAAAATTAAGACTTTGCCATTTTCTTCACTTTTATGCTCAAAAAACGTCCAAAATGCAGCCTTTTCCAGATTTCACTCCAAAAGTACCTAAAATGACCAAAGGAACGATTTAGGGCAATATTTGATCAAATAAATTCGAGTTCGGGCTTAAATGACCCCTTAAAAACGGTTTATTTTTCGCCTCATCAAATACCCTTACACTTGAGATTTGCTTGTCCTCAAGCAAATGCGCTTTTATTCTAATCAAAATACAAGTTAGAGGTCATTTAACACAAATATAAAAGTCATTACAACAAATAATCGTTCCACTAAAGACCAAAGACAAGCACGGAGGTCATACACTAGCACCTCACAAATAGTGTTTAGATACTCACATCTCTCGAGTGTAATAAAGTATATATCACAATATGGAAATGGAAAACATCTCTCACTACCTGTCATAACAAAATAGATTACCATAGGCTTGAGAAAGGATCAAACCTCCACCGCTTGGCGTAAGCACCTATGATGAACTATCAAAGAGGTCTTTCAAAGGGTTATAACGTTAGGTGTAGGGATATGGAATACACGGTTTTGTTGGATAAAGGCAATATTTACTGGTGGCGAGTTAATCATCTTGGTTAATTACATGTACAATATGGCGTTGCTAAGCCAAGACTAGACTCGACTTAAGCTAATAAATGAAAAATAACAGAACATAAAACAAACATAAAATGAACCGGGATGGTAGTCCGTATTTGTTTATTTTATTATTTTTATTTTATTATTATTATTATTATTATTATTTATTTATTTTTTATTTTTTTATTTTTTTTTGCATACACTCTTACCCTACCATCCATAATAATACATCATAGGGAATGTACATTCCCCTTACACTTGAATTTTTACATACTTTACAATAAACTATTCTAATGACTCGAATCAAGATAATCAAAACACTTGTAGTACTTTTAAGATTAATGCACATATGGGGGTAATATATGATGTTCTTCCCCATTACTCCATAAAATAAGTACTTTACCCAATCGTCCCAATCGTCCCAAAACAATATGTACAAGATATGACTCGACTTAGCAACCATGTAATCGATTAGATAATTAACTAGGGGTTTAAACAAATAACAATAATGCACTAAAGATGAGTGCATACACAGAAGGCTAAGGCGATTTAGTTGCACATTTGGGTGGGTTGTAACAAATTCTTCCTTTAAGTAAGATGTTTAAAGTTAGAAACGAAAAGATAGGCTCGGAGGGGTGTACTAGGGGTTTCGTGTACTAAAAATGAGTACAACGCTAAGGTGTGGGAAAAACTAATTGACTTTACTATCCAAGTAATATGACTTAAACGGTCAAGTAATTATGATACGGGTTTAACACAAGGGTGATCCTAATGCCTCTTATCATGTATTAAATCCTATTACACGAATGTAGTCTCACTAGCGGTCTCGGGATGCATCACTAACGCAAATTCTAGAATCTAAATGCTACCGGTACCCTCATAAGCACTAATAGTGAATGCTTTTCCTATCAAATCTAAAGGCGAACCTCACGTATTTGGGTGGAAAATTTTTCTGAATGGTACGGTTTTGTGCTAGTCATATAACTCCTATCCATGAGACGCTTGCTAAGGCTAAAGTTTCACTCCTTAATGTTGTAAAAAATTTTAAAATTGGCGCTAAAATTACACTAACAAGTATTTCTCTTAGTTTTATTACACACCTACCATCGAACAAACAAACTCAAGTGCAATAGTATCCTATAAGGTATCATCATTTACCCTCCCCTTACACTTAGGATGAACATTGTCCCCAATGTTCAATTAAAGAATGTAAAAGTGAAATAGGTAAAAGAATGAAAGCAAATACTCCCCTGATTCGTTCGGTGTGGATAGTGTGTTAACAAGGTTAGATCTTCCTCCAAGAAAATGAACTTTCAAAGCTTCCCTTCCAGAAAAATAAATCATCTTCTTGTCATACATAACCTGTTAAACCTGAGAAAACAAACAAGGAAACCTCGCGTAAAATCGGCGGCAATCTATATATACTAACAAGTCCTAGAAAACAAATTTAAGATATAATGCTTGTGGAATGAATGTTTGCAGATTTCCTGGAGTTTATAAAACTAAAGAATTAACAAAAACTTTAAGACTCCGTTAGAAAAACAAAACTTACAAAATTTCCAGAATTTTACACATGACACCGTCAGGAGTTAACTCCTGACGCCGTCAGAATTGACCTGCAAAAATCTTTTCGTTAAGTTTCAGGAAAATTTCTAGAAAAACTTATGTCCTACTTCCTGGAAAATCCTGCAAAACATCATTATGACTCAATACAAGCATTTGACTCTAACAAATACTAATACACACGTTCATTTAATATTGTGGAGAATCATGATCAATTTCGCTCTTAAAAACAAATTTGGGGTTTCCCCTTACACTTAGCTTTTGCAAAATACCTTTATATGAAGTTAAGACGACGTTAAACGACAAAATAAAGCATTTTCACAATTTAGTTTGAAACATGATCTACCAACAATAAAAATAAAACATGCATACGGAAACAAATAACATCAAACAAATAAAATTCAAACAAATAAATAAAGCTTGGGTTGCCTCCCAATAAGCGCTTGTTTTTGTTTGAGTCACGAGCCTGACTCTACCCTTATTTCATGGATAAAGGTGAGGTTTTCCCTACACTTAGGATTAAGTGTGGGTGATAGTAGCGATACACACCATCTCCGTGGAAGTATGCCACGTGAGGAAAGAGTGGTGGATGTTGATGAGGCGAAAAATGAACCACTTTTAGGGGGTCATTTAAGCCCGGAATTGAATTTATTTGATCAAATATTACCCTAAATCGTTCCTTTTGTGATTTTAGGTACTTTGGGAGTGAAATCTGGAAAAGGAAGCAATTCGGACGTTTTTGGAGCATAAAAGTGAAGAAAACGCCAACGACTTAATTTTCCATGCTGAGAATAGTACCTGACGGCGTCAAGAGGAAAATCATGACGACGTCAAGAGTAAAACTGGTGACGACCCAGTGCAAACCTGACGGCGTTACAACAAGGGCGTCAAGAGTTAAAATTGTGACGGCCTGCATAAAAGGGACTACATGACAGCGTCAGACCCAGATCTAGGCAGTCCGAGGAACTATTTGGCGGTGAGATGACAGCGTCAGACATTTGTTCTTGACGCCGTCACCTTCTAAACTCTATATATAGTTTTCTATTTTTCATTCATTAGAAAGGAACTTGTGTGGAGAACCCTAGGGCCGAACTTTGTAAACCCTAGCTCGTATTTTACAATATTTTCAAGGGTTTTCACCCCTTGAATACTTTCATGTGCTATTGAGATAAGTCTTCTCTTTAATTCAATCAATATGTCTATGTGTTGGTTGACTATATCTTGTGCTTGTCTTGATTTCAACATGTTAGGCTAGATCTATCTTGTGTTTGCTTAGATCTAATGAAACCTAGATGTTAATTATGTGTTGATTACTTGTTTATGGTTGTATTGGATGAATGATTTCAATGTTAGGCTTAAGAAAACTGGCAGATCTCCATTGTGTAACATGCTTGAACGTCTTAGGAAACATGAACCGATGTGTACTAGGTTTTATTGGTTGTATTTAATGCATGAGTAAATTCTAATGATCCCATGTTAGGAGCTTCTTAGCCGACTCGACATAGGAGTGAAGTAGGCACTCATAGGATTGGGGAAGTAAGTACGTCACCCCATGAATGGTATTAAGGAATACAATCCGTCATCCACGCAACTGTAACAAGTAATTAACGTGTAAAAGATGTCTAGGGAGTAGTGAAATCTAAGTAAACACATTTCTCCCACATATTGCTCACAACTTTAGTTTAATTTAGTTTATTTTCATTTTAGTATTTTATTTTGATTGCATCTTAGTATTGGGTTAGTTGACTAGCAACTAATTTCGCCAACTCCTTCAAAACCCGAGATTTTTAATTGCTTTCCTAAAAATATAAAATACAAAAAGAATCATCCCTCATCTCTAGACCTAGTCTTTAGGTTTTCTAATCCTAGTGACACTATTCCTAGCTGAACGATCAATCCCCCAGTACTTGTCATTATACTATACTACATCGATCAGGTACACTGCCTGGTGGGGGTTGTAAGCTTCTCAAGATCCCTTGAGAGGTAAAGCCTGGTGCAATCCCTACGCATCAAGTTTTTGGCACCGCAGCCCGGGGAATAGTTATTGTCTAGGTTAGAATCTCTTTTTATTAGGTCTACTTGCTAGATTCCTTTCTAGTAAGATTTTGTTTTTTTTTTTTTTTTTTTTTGGTTCTCTTTAGTCTATCTTATTTCTTCATGTTTTTGTTCGTAACTCTTCACCACCCAACATCATGGACGATGGGAACATCTTTGAACCCGTCATCCCACCACAACAAAACCCACCACTAGAACCTCTTAGGCCCCGAACCTTAGGAGAGTATTCCCGACCTAGCCACCAAGGCTATCGAAACACCATTGAGCTCACCGGAGCCAATGTGACCCCCTTGCGATCCGACACCATCCGGTTGGTGCAAAGCGGATGTGCATTCCACGGACTTCGTTCCGAAGATCCAAATCAACATCTCAAGGACTTCCTTAAAATCGTAGATTCCATAGACCTAGATGTTGCAACTAGAGAGACAACCCGATTACGCCTATTCCAATTCTCTCTACGTGATCAAGCTAGTCAATGGCTTGAACGTTTACCTGCGGGATCCATCACCACATGGGATGATCTCACCACTCGTTTCCTTGCTCAATTTTTCCCACCGGGGAGAACTACCAAGCTTAGAAATGACATCTTGATGTTCCAACAACGTCAAGGTGAAACTCTTTAAGAAGCATGAACTCGTTTCAAGCACTTACTCCAAAAAGTCCCTCATCATGGCATAGATCTTTGGCTCCAAGTCCAAATCTTCTATGACCATATCGATCTCTCCACAAGGCGAGCCATTGACCAATCGGCCGGTGGTAAGCTACGTGATCTAAGTGCGGAACAATCATGGGAACTCATAGAAGATCTTGCTCTCTATGACAACGAAAGTTGGAATGATCCCCATGATTTGAACAAAACGGTCAAGGTAATATCTTTGCCTTCGAACAATTCTAGCGCTCCCAACCGTAGGATCATGGAACTTGAGGACCAAGTCAAGTTTCTCATGAAATCTTACGAAGCTCCTAAGCCTTCAAGCCAAGTGAACAAAATCACTTCTTCATGCGAATTATGTAGTGGTCCCCATGACACTCGTGATTGTGTGGAACTCCCCGGAATAGCTTTTGCGGACTACGCATCCTCGCGTACCGACAAAACGGGAGATAAGTGGTACACTTTCAAACCCGAGCCAAACCCTTACGGTGATTCATATAACCCCTCTTGGAAAAATCACCCAAACCTTAGGTGGAAACAAAATCAAGCCAATTCTTTCAATCCGCCTAATCGTTACCAACCAAACGGTCCACCCTCTAACCGTACTTTCAACAACAATCCTTCTAACAACTATGGTAGTACCAACAATCTTGAAGGATTGATATCTAAGTTCATGGCATCTCAAGAAGCTCGCATATCCAAGGTTGATGCCGATTTCAAACAAATGCAAAGCGAGATGACCACCAAAATTGACGCATTGTTGAAATTTCTCAATGACCGAGAATGGGAGCACTCCTAAGCGACACGGTCAAGAACCTGAAACTAAACATTAGTTCCATATCATCAGTTTCGTCACCCACTTCTTGTCCACAATACTACTCGGTTAAATCCATGAGCACGTGTTTCAAACAAAACCAAATTCTTCAAAAGGACCAATCGAATAAAACACCCAATATAAAACCGGTCAAAAGCATAGTTGAAACACCTCCTACGAAAGACCTTGACGATGAATTCAAGGAACTTCACCTTGAACGCCCCGTCATTGATGTCTTAGCCCGTGCTCCCTACTATAGTGCCCTCCTAGAAAAGTATGAGAAGTTTAAACTAGGTAAAAATGGGACCGCCTTCGTTCAAAACAAGTTGCCTAAAAAGCTTGATGATCCGGGTATATTTGTTTTGCCTTGTAAGATAGGAAGATCCGAAGCTTTCGACACACTAGCTGATTTATGGTCAAGCCTCAAATTGATTCCCTTATCCCTTTTCACCACTCTTAAGCTAGGAAAGTTAGAGGAGACGGAGGTATTGACAGGTCTAGCGGATGGGAGTATTGCCCACCCGGTTGGAATGATTAAGGATGTAGTTGTTCACGTAGGAAAGTTAACTATCTTAGCGGATTTTCACGTCCTAGACATGGTTAGTGACACTACATGCCCATTGTTGGTAGGAAGAGGATTTTTAGCAACCGCTAGTGCCATGATAGATTGTAAGGAGTCTAAGATTGCGGCAGGTGAGGGCGACACTTGGTCGGTATACGATGTTAAGAAACATAGCTATGATTGTGAGGATGAACCGACACCACATTGGGTAGAGATTAATAGGAGTCCATCTAGATATGGAGCTTGGATAGAAAGGAACTTTATAGGACCTCAACGCCCAATCTATCTAGAGAAAGATTTCATTGAAAAGACACATTCGGTGGAACAACTCATAGCTAGAGATGAAGAGCTAGATCCTTTTGAGGACCCCTTAGTCTTTAGGAAGATGATTGAGTTCTTAAGCGTAATGCCTATTAATATAGAGATGAATAAGCGGAAAAGAGAGGGAGACAAGTGTAAATGAAGGTGGGACAAGCCACCTAAAGAAGGTGACGGATCATGGCATATGAAGATGACTTTGTATGATCCGGATGGAGAAAAGTTTGAAAGGTCATACCGTACTAAGAAAACCGATAGGAAGCTAAAACCTAAGTTTGATCCCAAGGATGTCCTCAATTAGGAACTCACCCGTGTCACGTAGTAACCCATGACCTTGAGTCTAGCTACAAGACTCGTAAATAAAGAAAAGCGCTTCTTCGGAGGCAACCCATGCTTTGTGTGATTTTTATTTTGTTTGATTGTTATTTGCTTCCGTATGCATGCTTTATTTTTATTGTTGGTAGATCATGTTTCAAAACTAAATAGTGGAAATACTTTATTTTGTTGTTTGGCCTAGTCTTAACTTCATCCAAAGGTATTTTTGCAAAAGATAAGTGTAAGGGGAAACCCCAAATATGTTTTTAAGAAACAAACCGATCATGATTCTCCACAATATTAAATGAACATGTATATTCGTATTTGTTAGAGTCAAATGCTTGTATCGAGTCATAATGAAGTTTTGCAGGATTTTCAAGGAAGTAGAGCCAAGTTTTTCCAGAAATTTTCTGAAAACTTAACATAAGAATTTCTGCAGGTCACTTCTGACGGCGTCACGAGTTTACTCTTGACGGCGTCACGTGTAAAAATCTAGAAATTTTACCGGTTTTGTTTTTCTAACGGAGTCTTAAAGTTTTTGTTGAATTATTAGTTTTATAATCTCCAGGAAATCTGCAAATATCATTCCACAAGCATTATATCTTATTTTGTTTTCTAGGATTTAGTAACATATGTAGATTGACGCCGATTTTATGCGAGGTTGCCTTGTCTGTTTTCTCAGGATTTACAGGTTATGTATGACAAGAAGATGATTATTATTCTGGAATGGAAGCTTTGATTGTTCATTTTCTTGGAGGAAGATCTAACCTGACCACCTTATTATCCATACCGACCGAATCAGGGGAGTATTTGATTTCATTTGTTTTACTTATTTCACTTTTACATTCTTTACTTGAACATTGAGGACAATGTTCATCCTAAGTGTAAGGGGAGGGTAAAATGATGATACCTTACAAATACACTTTCGCTTGAGTTTGTTTGTTTGATAGTAGATGTGTAATAAAACTATGAGAAATACTTGTTAGTGCAATTTTAGCGCCAAATTTAAAATTTTTTACAACATTTAGGAGTGAAACTTTAGCCATATCAAGCGTCTCATGGATTGGAGATTGTATGACTAGCACAAAACCGTATCATTCAAAAAATTTTCCACCCAAATATGTGAGGTTCGCCTTTAGATTTGATAGGAAAAGCATTTACTATTAGTGCTTATGAGTGTACCGGTAGCATTTAGATTCTAGAACTTGCATTAGTGATGCATCCCGAGACCGCTAGTGAGACTACATTCGTGTAGTAGGATTAACTACATGATAAGAGGCATTAGGATCACCCTTGTGTTAAACCCGTATCATAATTACTTGACCATTTAAGTCATATTACTTGGATAGTTAAGTCAACTAATTTTTCCCACACCATTAGCGTTGTACTCATTTTTAGTACACGAAACCCCTAGTACACCCCTCCGAGCCTATCTTTTCGTTTCTAACTTTAAGCATCTTACTTAAAGGAAGAATTTGTTACACCCCACTTAAATGTACACCCAAATCGCCTTAGCCTTCTGTGTATGCACTCATCTTTAGTGCATTATTGTTATATGTTTAAACCCTAAGTTAACTATCTAATTGATTACATGGTTGCTAAGTCGAGTCATATCCTTGTACATATTGTTTTGGGACGATTGGGACTCATGTGTAAAGTACTTATTTTATGGAGTAATGGGGAAGAACATCATATATTACCCCCGTATGAGCGTTAATCTTAAAAGTACTCCAAGTGTTTTGATTTTCTTAATTCGAATCATTAGATTAGTTTATTGTAAAGTATGTAAAAATTCAAGTGTAAGGGGAATGTTCATTCCCTACTATGTATTATTTTGGATGGTAGGGTAAGAGTGTATACAAAAAAAAAAAAAAAAAAAAAAAAAAAAAAAAAAAGTCGAAAAATCAAGAAAAAGAAAAAAAATAGAAAAAGAAAAGAGAAAAAACATACGGACTACCATCCCTTTCCATTCTATGTTCATTTTATGTACATGTAATTAACCAAGATTGTTAACTCGCCACCAGTAAAGACTGCCTATATCCAACAAAACCGTGTATTCCATATCCCTACACCTAACATTACAACCTTTTGAAAGACCTCTTTGATAGTTTATCCTAGGTGCTTACGCCATGTGGTGGAGGTTTGATCCTTTCCCAAGCCTATGGTAATCTATTTTGCTATGACAGGTAGTGAGAGATATTTTCCGTTTCCATATTGTGATATTACTTTATTACACCCGAGAGATGTGAGTATCTAAACACTATTTGTGAGGTGCTAGTATATGACCTCCGTGCTTGTCTATTGGTCTTTAGTGGAACGATTATTTGTTGTAATTACTTTTATATTAGTGTTAAATGACCCCTAACTTGTATTTTGATTAGAATAAAAGCGCATTTTGCTTGAGGACAAGCAAATCTCAAGTGTAAGGGTATATGATGAGGTGAAAAATGAACCACTTTTAGGGGGTCATTTAAGCCCGGAATTGAATTTATTTGATCAAATATTACCCTAAATCGTTTCTTTTGTGATTTTAGGTACTTTGGGAGTGAAATCTGGAAAAGGAAGCAATTCAGACGTTTTTGGAGCATAAAAGTGAAGAAAACGCCAAAGACTTAATTTTCCATGCTGAGAATAGTACCTGACGGCGTCAAGAGGAAAATCATTACGGCGTCAAGAGTAAAAGTGGTGACGACCCAGTGCAAACCTGACGGCGTCACAACAAGGGCGTCAAGAGTTAAAATTGTGACGGCCTGCATAAGGGGACTACATGACGGCGTCAGACCCAGATCTAGGCAGTCCGAGGAACTATTTGGCGGCGAGATGACGGCGTTAGACATTTGTTCTTGACGCCGTCACCTTCTAAACTATATATATAGTTTTCTATTTTTCATTCATTAGAGAGGAACTTGTGTGGAGAACCCTAGGGCCGAACTTTGTAAACTCTAGCTCGTATTTTACAGTATTTTCAAGGGTTTTCACCCCTTGAATCCTTTCATGTGCTATTGAGATAAGTCTTCTCTTTAATTCAATCAATATGTCTATGTGTTGGTTGACTATATCTTGTGCTTGTCTTGATTTCAACACGTTAGGCTAGATCTATCTTGTGTTTGCTTAGATCTAATGAAACCTAGATGTTAATTATGTGTTGATTACTTGTTTATGGTTGTATTGGATGAATGATTTCAATGTTAGGCTTAAGAAAACTGGCAGATCTCCATTGTGTAACATGCTTGAACGTCTTAGGAAACATGAACCGATGTGTACTAGGTTTTATTGGTTGTATTTAATGCATGAGTAAATTCTAATGATCCCATGTTAGGAGCTTCTTAGCCGGCTCGACATAGGAGTGAAGTAGGCACTCATAGGATTGGGGAAGCAAGTACGCCACCCCATGAATGGTATTAAGGAATACAATCCGTCATCCACGCAACTATAACAAGTAATTAACGTTTAAAAGATGTCTAGGGAGTAGTGAAATCTAAGTAAACACATTTCTCCCACATATTGCTCACAACTTCAGTTTAATTTATTTTATTTCCATTTTAGTATTTTATTTTGATTGCATCTTAGTATTGGGTTAGTTGACTACAAAAAGAATATAAAAATACAAAAAGAATCATCCCTCATCTCTAGACCTAGTCTTTAGGTTTTCTAATCCTAGCGACACTATTCCTAGCTGAACGATCAATCCCCCGGTACTTGTCATTATACTATACTACGTCGATCAGGTACACTGCCTGGTGGGGGTTGTAAGCTTCTCAAGATCCCTTGAGAGGTAAAGCCTGGTGCAATCCCTACGCATCATATATGCTCAAAGGGTTGTGCTCCTATCATCATAACCTTACCTAATTCAATTGGGTTAATGGGTGGATCAAGATTTTCTCCTAGAAAGGGATCATTTTCTATCAACTTTGAAAGACTCCTAGTTGGATATCCATCTTGACCTAATAAACCTGGTTTAAACCCATAATGTTTCTTGTGATCAATCATAAATGGGTGATGTAAGCATGTAAGGTCATTTTCCACTCCTATATTGGCTTCCTCTCTACAAGGCTTAGAGTCCACTACCTTTGTTCTAAGACCACCCGGACTTTATGGTTTGATGGGTGGATCGGAACCTATTTCAATTCCTAAATTTTCATCCAAGGATGGAAGATTAGGTAACGGTTTTGGTTGAGCCTCCGGTGCATCAAAACCTGGAACTTCCCTAGAACTAAGAGTAAGGCTATCATTATAAGTATTCAAACCTATATCCTCTAGTTGTGTTTGGTTCAAAGGTTCTACCTCAATTGGGATTCCTAAAGTCTCTTCTACTTCTTCCGGGTAAGTCAAGGAAGGTGTGTACGCATCAAATGATGGTAGGACTTGTGGAGCATTGAGTGGGCTTATGCTATTCACCTCGTCCTCCATTGTATCTAGATTACCTATGTGTTCATCTTGTATTATGGTGAAATCAAACCACTCCGTGCGCCTAGGTATCTCATCTATAGGCTTATTATCCCCAAACAAACTTCTTGCTTGTTCCCTTAAACTTGCGATCAATTGATCAGTAACAACGTTTGTTGGGTTGTCAATCTTTTTGGCGAGTATGGCACAATTCTCTATGGCTTCCCATGCTTCTTCGGCAGTTAATCCCCAAAGGTCCCCATCTACGGCATGGTCAATGCCCATTTTGCTATAGTGGTCGACACGATGGTAAAATATTTCAATTTGGGACCACAGATCGAAATTATGATGAGGGTCTTTTCGGAGTAAATATTTTAAATGAGCCCATGCATCATAGATAGGTTTATCTTCATGTTGTTTAAACATCAAGATGTCATTAGGAGTGGGTGAATTTTGTGGTCGGTAGTATGGTGGATTCACGTTCTCCATAATGGTGAACGGAATAGTCAATGAAAATTACGAACAAACACACAAAGAAAAAGATAGACTAAAGAAAACTTAAAAATAAAAATAAAAATCTTACTAGAAAGGAATCTAGCAAGTAGACCTAATAAAAAGAAATCCTAACCTAGACAATAACTATTCCCCGGGCTGTGACGCCAAAAACTTGATACGTGGGAATCGCACCAGGTTTTACCTCTCGAGGTATCTCGAGAAGCTTAAAACCTCCACCAGGCAGTGTACCTGATCGTTGTAGTATAGTATAGTGACAAGTACAGGGGGATTGATCGTTTAACTCAGGAATAGTGTCGCTAGGATTAGAAAGTCTCTTAAATTAAGTCTAAGGGTGAGGGATGATTCTTTTTGTATTTTTATATTTTATGAAAGCAAGTAAAATCTCGGTTTTTGGAAGAGTGGGCGGAATTAGTTGCTAGCCAACTAACCCAAATGACTAAAGATGCAATTAAAATAAAATAACAAAAATGAAATGAAATCTAATTATACTAATGGTGTAAATAATGATGGGGAAAGTTGTGTTTACTTAGGTTTCATTACTCCCTAGATATCTTTTACAGGTTGATAGTTTGTTACAATTGCATGGATGACGGGTAGTATTCCTTAATACTAGTCGTAGGGCCGTGTACAATATTCCATAACTCTATAGGATCCTACTTCACTCATATGTAGAGCCGTTAGAAGCTCCTAACATCGGATCATTAGAATTCTCCTACGCATTAAATACAACCAAAAATCGTAGTACACCTCTGATCATGTTTCTTAAGACGTTTAAGCATGTTACCAATGGAAGTCTTCCAGTTTTCTTAAGCCTAACATCGAATACAATCATCCGTAACAACTATAAACAAACAATCAACCCATAATTAACATCTAGGTTTCACTACATCTAAGCAAACACAAAAGAGATCTAGCCGAGCATGTTAAATTGAAGACAAGTGTAAGATATATTCAAGCAACACATAGACATATTGATTGAATTGAAAGGGTACTTATCTCAAATTGACCTGAAAAGTTCAAAGGGTTGATTAGATTATGGCCCAAACCCGGTTGTGGTTTGGGTCCATTAGGTTTAGGGTTTGGATTATGTTAGCTTATTATCGAAGCTATGTATTTAGTACAAATACACATGCTATCTCATATGTAATGCATTCAATCAATAAAACTATTTTATTATCTTACATGGTATCCGAGCTTTAGGTAAGATCCACCTACATATTTTGCTATCCTCCGGTCATCGGCTACTCGCTAGTGATTCGGAGGGATCCATAGTTCTTTTCGCTTTGATTTTTATTTTTGTTAGGATTTTGTTTTTCATATTCAATGCATAAACCCTAAGCCCCAGTCGTCAAAAAAAAAATATGTTGAGTTGCCTTCAATAAACCATATTTTTTTCTTCATCATCAAATTGTTTTCGTTGGTAAAGATCATTGTCGTTTTTCGCAAATAGTTGGTCATCAAATTGCCACTCCCTTCTAAAGGCAAAGCAAGCCATGACGTAAAAGCAATCGTCACGCAAAGAAGGATGCCGCAAGCAATACACAACTATGCCGCCAAATACAATTATGCTTCCATTCAAAAAAATGAAGAAAAGAAGAAAAGAAGAAGCGGCTTTCAACATTCATTCCAGTTTGTCCGTCCACAATGCTGTTGTTCAAACTGCGGGGGAGTATTAGATGATTAGATTATGGCCCAAACCCGGTTGTGGTTTGGGTCCATTAGGTTTAGGGTTTGGATTATGTTAGATTATTATCGAAGCTATGTATTTAGTATAAATACACATGCTATCTCATATGTAATGCATTCAATCAATAAAACATAATACAAACCCTAAACCTAATGGATCCAAACCCACAACTGGGTTTGGGCCATAATCTAATCATCTAATATGTACTCGGTTCAAGTATTTAATGGAAAAGCTCAAATTCTACCTCATAATACAAACTTTATTCGAGATCAAAGTATGTATACATAGTTACCTTGCTTTATTCGAGAAGCTCAGTGAAAAACAGTTTAGTGTTGATTGATAATAAAGTGAAGCCCTTTGGTAATATTTCAAACTTGTATATTTGTATATGTATTTGAACTTGAACTACTTAATGAAGCTCCACTTGATCGAGCTGAAATTATTCAACACAACTTTGCTTTATTCCAATTGTTTCTCGATATTATACTACGACATGTTAAAAAGATTTGTGAAATTTAGAGTGTTGACAATGTCCCATTATGTTATATAAAAATAAAATTTTATAAAATTTATAATCAGGGTTAATTGATTGAATATGTATGCAACTTTCTTTAGCTTTCCGTGTCATGTGTCCATCTATTTTTTTTCTTCCGGTAAACACACATAGATATAATTTTCTAGTCATACTTTAGTGCGACGACTATGCGACTTCTTACCAATGTCGACCAATACCGGTACAATCAGTGACAGAGCTTGAAAGTTTTTCATGAGATGGCTGAAAATTTTTTATAAAATTTATAATCAGGGTTAATTGATTAAATATGTATGCAACTTTCTTTAGCTTTCCTTGTCACATGTTCATATATATTTTTCCCTTCCAGTAAACACATATAAATATAATTTTCTAATCATACTTTAGTGCGACGACTATGCGACCTCTTACCAATGTCGACCAATACGGTTACAATCAGTGGCGGAGCTTGAAAGTTTTTCATGGCCAAAAAAATTTAAATTTCAAACTACAAATCTTAAGAGGGCAAGACTCGAATTTTTTTTTAGTCATGAAATACATACTATATTACACTAATGTGCTTAATTTTAGACGAAACCAGTACCCTTCCTAGTTCATTAATAGCTCCGCCCTTGATTACAATGAGAATAATGTATGCGTAAGCCCCACCTAAAGTCTTATAAATAGACTTTCACTATTTTCATGTAAAAGGGACCTTAAAAATCATGATTACTATTTCATTTACGAAAAAATTCCAAATAAAACTTTTATTTTGCTAATTGACTAATGAGATTAGGTCGTAGAATAGCAATGTATTTTCTCAAATGTGCCGATTCGGTACGTAAACTTTAAAAACGTTGTGTAAATGTAACAAACTTTTATAAGTATTTCAATTTGGTAAGTGATGATGATGTGTGACGTTATAAATGAAGTTTGTAGAAGCAACGACAATCACGCAGAACTTGGGTAAATACCTGCATATGTACGTCAACCTATCTTTATTTATGTTTTGCAATGCAGAACTTGGGTGTCACGCAGAAGTGAAACATAAGGGAAGACGGTGGGAGGTAATGCTAGATGAGAGAAAATGTTCTTGTCGGGTTTGGCAAGTCAAGGGTCTTCCATGTGTCCATGCAGCTGCTTTCATTGCATTCATAAGGGAAAGTTGGAAAAAATATGTTGATCCGTATTTCAGAATTCAAAAATTCAAAGATACATATACTTTTGAGGTCGCTACGATGCTCGGAAAGGATCAATGGTTGCACCTAGAAACAGGGGTGATGCGTGGTAATTGCATCAGGCTTTACCTCTCGATGGATCTCGAGAAGCTTACAACCCCCACCAGGCAGTGTACCTGATCGTTGTAGTATAGTATAGTGACAAGTACCGGGGGATTGATCGTTCAACTCAGGAATAGTGTCGTTAGGATTGAAATTGATCTAACTAGGTCTAAAGGTGAATGATGATTCTTTTAGTGTTTTTATATTTTTATGAAAAGCAGGTAAAAATCTCGGGTATTGGAAGGAGGGGCGGAATTAGTTGCTAATCAACTAACCCAAAAGCTACTAATTAAACTAATGTGCAAGAAAACTAAACTAAGGTTCTACAAGATAAGTGAAGCATGTCTACCTATGATATGTTACTCCTTGCTAGCTATCCAATTCTACCTATTGAATTGACACACCTTGTTTTAATTGACGGGTGTATTCCTTTATACCAATCATGGGGTGGCGTACTTACTTCCCCAATCCTATAAGAGCCTACTTCACTCCTATGTCGAGCCGGCTAAGAAGCTCCTAACATGGGATCATTAAAATTTGCTCATGATTAAATACAACCAATAAAACCTAGTACACATCGGTTCTTGTTTCTTAAGACGTTCAAGCAAGTTACGCAATGGAGATCTGCCAGTTTTCTTAAGCCTAACATTGATGAGACATTCAATCAAAACAAGAATCAATAGGAAACAAGAATTATAAACTAAACCAACTAGATCTATTGAAGTTGTCACACCTTAATTAATGGAGATAGACACACACGTCAACAAGCCCTCATTGATGGAGATAGACACAAATATCAACAATAAATCAATGAGATCTAATCAATTATACACAAGTTTCACACAATCATAAGTAGACACAAGGTGAATTAGCCAAGCATAATTAATAAAGAACAAGCAACAATAATGATAATTGAAGACATGAATTAAGATAGAATCATCAAACCATTACAAGATGTTTATGGAGTGATTGAAACCCTCTAAGTTGCTGGAAAAACACCCACCTAAACCCAGGAATCGACCTTAAAGTTTAGGGCTTTCAAAAAGTGAAGTTATGATGTTATATTTAGAGGCAAGTTTTCTGTCGGCTCATCTTGACGGTGTCAGCCCGTTTACTCTTGACGGCGTCATGACCATTTTTTCACCAAATTGTAGATCTCTTCGTCCTCTTCGCGTGGGCTTTTGAATCACCTAAATCCGAGTTCGTATGCAAAAGTTATGACCAAAACAATATCAGCTACTCCGCGCGCAAGTTTTGACAAGTTAACACGTGACGGCCTTGGGTGACGCCGTCACATTTCTTCTGGATCGTCACCACTTTTACACTTGACGGCATCATCAAAATGCTCTTGACGCCGTCAGGTACTGTTCCCAGCAAGGAAAATTAAGACTTTGCTGTTTTCTTCACTTTTATGCTCCAAAAACGTCCAAAATGCTTCCTTTTCTAGAATTCACTCCAAAAGTACTTAAAATCACAAAAGGAACGATTTAGGGCAATATTTTATCAAATAAATTCAATTTCGGGCTTAAATGACCCCTTAAAAATGGTTCATTGTTCGCCTCATCAAGGGGAGATAATATATCCAACTGTTTTCAAACGCCCCACTGGAAGACCTAAGAAGAACAGAATTGTACCGGCAGATGAGCCCAAAAAAAGACATCAGTGTAGGAAATGTCATGGGTTTGGACATCGTCAAAAGTCATGCAAAAATCCACCAGTGGAAAGTTAAAGTCTTGGTGAAACATCAACCACCAAAAGGTTTTACACTTTTATGTATTTATGGATTTTTTTCTCAATACAGATATTCAAATGATGATGATTGTTTTCCACTATAGGAGAAGACAGAAGAATACAGAAGCTCATGAAGGCTCTGCAAAATTGGGGCGAGATAAAAAAGCTCCTGAAGACAACTACTTTTAGAAATATTTTGTGGGTCTAGTTGCTAAAAGCCTAAAACACTTGCTAGTTTAATATTAAAAATTGTGTGCTGGGATCACTCCTAACAGTTAAATGTGACAACATTATCGGGATTACACTAGTTATCATATTTAGCTTAAACACAAGGACTTGTTATGTAATATTGCCATAGTATGATTGTGTTAGGCTATATAAGCTCTCCTAGACTTCACTAGGAGGGTGAGACTTTGTTTGTAATTTTCATCTTTCATTATCTTGAATAAAACTTAGTTTTCCCTTCTCTCTCTACTTTCTCTCACTAACAATGGAAGTTTTAATCTTTCATCATCCCCGACCTCCCAAATCACTATAATCAATCAAAACACGATCCAACAAGTGGCATCAGAGCCTTGGTTTTTAGTTTTTGGTTGATTTTTGTGGTATTATCTTGTCAAAAACACCACTTTTTATCTGTTATAACAACGAGTTAACTATTTCACATATTATTTGGTTTAACAGTTTATACGTGTATTGTTTTGGTGTCAAATGGTCATAAAGCTTTAAACTTTCATTTACAGTTGTACAAATCTGCTCTAACTTTGCATTTTTTGTACTACTTACCTTTTTCTTTATGACAGTTTTTGTACCATATCCCATTTAAACTTTGTGGTCTAAATGAAAGCAAACAGTGGTCTAATGAATGGCAAATACATGGTCTGAATATGGGTTAGAAACACATCGGAAACTGGTCAAAATAATATTGGTCAGAAAAAGCAGCCGGAAAATTGGTCGGAATCTAGTCGGAAAAGGACACCGGAACATGGTCAACGGGTCAAAACCGTCTTCCTACGTGAAATCTTCGATTTTATATGCATAACTTGGACAAGTTATGCTTAAGGTTCATCTAAGGCATAAAACCCTTGTCTTACGCGTAATACTTACGCAAAAGACAAGGTTTACGCAAAAGATTTTGCTTACGCAAAAGATCATGTTACGCTAAAGAATCTTACGCAAAAGTCTACTAGCATGTTTACGCATAATGTTTTGCGTAAAGAGACCATACTTAAAAAAGTTATGCGTAAAGTGTCTAAAAAAAAGAAAGAAGTGTAAGATGAAGATGTGACCAAGACCTGTTGACCACAAAACCAAATACCAACAACTCGTGTGACCTCAGATCCAGATCTTAAAAAGTAACTATAACATCTGATCTGTTAATCCTCACTGGTCCGTCACAGGTGAAACAAAATTAAAAGGAAAATAACGAGACCAATTGTTACCACAGCCACAATCAAATCAACCCAACAACAAATCCAACTTCACTATCCTAAACCCATCACAACACAACCTCTCGCCAACAACCTTAACAACAACAATCTTATTATAATCTATTCTTTGGTTAGTTGGTTCATTCTAAGACAAACAAAAACGAAAACAACGTCAAGTCGAACCTACCCGAGCTTGAAGATGAAAAGTTAAGAATAATATTTGAAGGGTTCGCCTTTGGTGGTGTTTGCATTCGGACTGAAAGAAACCAATAAATGAGATTGTGAGATTCGTTTTGTGACCACGAGTAGATATAAGGTAAAAGAGTTGCTATGTTTTTATTTGGGTTGAGATAGATTTGATTTGTGTGTTGACTAATTTATGGTTGGCGTTGGATATGTGGATAACAAGAGCGTTTGGTGGAGAGAAATTAGGGGGGCGGATGTTAAATATTAGGGTTATCAAATGAAGGAATCATTAGGGATAACTAGTATTTTATAACCTGATTGTATTAGGTTGTGTGGATCGGGTCACAAGAAGCTAAACGGACTTGGGCAGCAATCATTAACTGGAAATTTAGAATGTATCCATGTGTATTGATATTGGGCTAAAATGTTTTATTCACATAACGTGAATTGGACATTTTTATTTGTATGATTGGTGCATTGATCCGAAAGTTTAAAGGGCTGAAAAGAATTCTTTCACACAATTGGATCGGGCTTTATTGGTCTTTGGGTTATATCAAAATTTATTTGTATCAAATGTATTTTTTAATACATTATATAATTTTTGATATAATATTTGGTGAAAATGAGTGGCATTTTTGTTAGTACATTTTCGTAGGGATACATTTTTGACAAGATCGGGAAACCATTATCATGTTTACTTAAAACCGTCAAAAGGCTAGTTTTTTGGACATATAACCGCAAGATGTGACTACGGCGATAATTCTTTATTATTTATTTGAGGTTGAAGTGGAATATCACGGGTGCGTGTACTTAGTATCTTGAAGATATTGGAGTTGGTTGGATGCATGATTCTTCGAGATCCTTGTTTGAGCTGTTATTCGTACAAATGACCAAGACTTGAGTTGTCTAGTTATACCTGATGTAAGGAGTTACGTTGTTGTGCTCACAGAGTATAGCTATCACTTTAAAGGAGTTACGTTGTAGTGCTCAAGTGTCACCAAAAGATGTGGATAATTCGAGAGAAGTTCTTATACAATTAAGGATGGTTGGATGGGTATATGATTTCCTACCATTATTGAAATTCTCAGTATTGGTTCTTAGTCAGACAATAGTGCAAGTTTAAGTCACAAGTTCGGGTTATTTTACTTCAGTCTCAAGTTCATCATATTGGGTTTTCTCCATCAGTAGTCACTACAAAAAGCCATCAGAATGATAATGGGGTCGGTAATGAGTTAGCTGAGAGGAGTATAAAAGAGTAGAGTTGTTTATCAGCAGTTGATTCTCACGGGCTATTTATGATACTTCACACATATTTGGTTAATTAAACACATGGGGTTACGCTGCCTCCGTTTCCAACGTAAACATAGTGTGTATGCTTCCGATTCTACGAAGACATCGTGGGGGAAGAGAGAGTGGGTGTTCTTTTGCTTCTTTGACTTTTCTTGATTTCTTTGCGAAAACACTCATTTTCCACGAGGATCTGCAATTAGGGGGAAGAAATGTGCACATCAGGGACGCATAATAGACTCACGTGATCGAGCTTACAATTTTATTACTACCGGAGAGACGTCCGCAGAGATGATCAGTGGTTCAGTTTTGTGATTTTGTTGTAATCGTTTCAACTCTCGCGGGTTGTGAAGTGTGAAGTAGCCTGCATATGTGAGAAGATCTTGCTGATTTCTTGCAGGTTACCCCCGAACGGAGCTTCCGCGTAGAGCATAATTGTGATTAAGTGACTAGTCAGATTTGCTTGGTGTGGTTTACGGTGTCGTCTGCAAATTCTGCTGCGTACTGAAAACTTCAAAAGTTAGAAGACATGTGGACTACATCAAAGTTTCGAATCTGCTAAAGATGGTTGTCAGTTTGGGGGGAAGCTGATTCAGAAACTTCGCCAAAAAGAAGTCTACGAAAAAGCCGCTAAAGACATGCAACATGAATTGGGGGGAAGTTAATCCATTTCATGCATATTATATCATTTGCCTACAAGTGAAGATAAAGTTCTCAAGCCGAGGTACAAAATAAAGAACTAAGAGCGTCAACTGTCGTCATCCTCAGCATTTGAAGAACTTATGAAGACCTTTCTTTATTCTTATTTGTACTTGTAGGAAATGTTGTAAGTAATCCCTTATGTTGCCACATTGGGGGAAGATTGTTGGGATCGCTCCTAACACATTATCAGGATTACACTAGTTATCATATTTAGCTTAAACACAAGGACTTGTTATGTAATATTGCCATAGTATGATTGTGTTAGGCTATATAAGCCCTCCTAGACTTCACTAGGAGGGTGAGACTTTCTTTGTAATTTTCATCTTTCATTATCTTGAATAAAACTTAGTTTTCCCTTCTCTCTCTACTTTCTGTCACTAACAATGGAAGATTTAATCTTTCATCATCCCCGACCTCCCGAATCACTATAATTAATCAAAATACGATCCAACAAATGGTATCAGAGCCATACCACTAACATATTTGTAGGACCATAGATCTATCTTTATCACCTAAGAATATGATGTTTGAGAGAGATGGAAGAGCTAGAGAGAGAAAGTAGAGAGAGAGAGAGGTGAAGAGCACTATGTGAAATAAAACCTTGAATAAGCATGAACTCCCACCCTTCCTAACAAGCTTAGGAGGGTATTTATAGTCTTTACATTAGGCCACCATGGGCTTTCTCTTGGGCCTTCTTTTGGGCCAAGCCATTTAGGCTTTTACATTAACATAATGGACTAGCATTTACTAACTATTACATTAATATATTTAACTAACTATTTGACTCAATAATGATCGTCACTTTTAATCCTAACAATCTCCCCCTAATGGACGATCATTGAGATCTCTCTTTGATTACATAAATGATCATCACTTCTAATTCTAACAATCTCCCCCTAAGGGTGATCATTGAGATCTCTCTTTTGTGACCTTGATCTTTCATCTTTGAAGCTTGTTCTCTTTAATCTTTGAGTCTTTGTGTAATAGTTTTGCTAGTTCCGTTGTTCCAATCATTCTTTTTGATCTTTCTTGCCTTTGATCAACATCTTCAAATATAGGTGTCTTTACGTCTTTTCCAACATGCTCATACTTTGTTTGACATTGAATCTTTGTGAAGTTCTCTTTTCTTTGACTTTAATCTTTGTTTCTTTAGTTTGTAGATTCTTTGACTTTGACTTAGAAACGTTCTGAACTTTGCTTTGCTTTGATCTTTGAAGAGAGCTTTGCAGGGTATGAGCATGTGGATCTTTTAGTGATGATAACGGTCTTTCACCAAGTAACATTCATAGTGCCTGCATAAAACAGTTAGCAATAAAGTATCCGCTACTTACAGGTTCGAAATTAGAGATCGTCAACAACATAGTGTGAAGACTCCTTCTAACCCTTGCCAAGGCCGTTCCTGAACCAGATACCCCTGAAAGGGCTTACTAGATCCACCAAAGTACATCAATGATTTTGGTGAGTTGCTGGAGATCACCCTACAACTGTAGACCGTTTTGGGAAATAGTAACCATCATGATAGATAAGGCAAGATCCGTAGATCTCATAAAAGACTCTTAAACATTGTGTCCTTTTTGGCGAACACAAGTGTATGCAATTGGAAGTGTATCCTAAGAGATCTTTTGATGAATCTCATGGTTCTAGACTCGATAAGTGCACGTATGGTTTCCTATGCGGAGATTAGGGAGAGGTCTCCTGCTTCAATATCAACCATCTCTAAGAGACAGGTCGATAGATTACACCGATTCCCCGTGAGAATGAAACAAGCTCTTTTAAGAGAACTTGAGTGGCTTAGAAGGTTAAGTGCAGTGCGTCACTGGGTCCATGACGTTTTGTCTTCAATACCGGTGTCACCTTAGTAACAACCAGTAGCATATGAGTTGAACCCGGTTTCTGCCCTAAGGTTGAACAGTTGGAGGGCTATTTCTTTTCACCCCTTTTCATATCTTTTCTTTTTAATTCTTCAACCCCTTCTTTCTCCTTTCTCATTTTCTCCTTTTTTCAATCATACCTAAGGACTTCTAATTCTAATCTATTGGAATTGTCCTTGGGTAGATCCCTCCGGCTCTGACGGATCATAAGACGGTTTTTCTTAACCTTAGTCACCTTATAACTCCATGACTATCCTATTGTTGCCATCAAACCATTTGTGAAAATCTCTCAAAGTGTTTATGATAATAAAACATACTTTGTTAACACTTCGAGAGTTTTGCATTTCATGAAGGACTCCCCCTTTACATGTGCTCAGGGATTGTTAAGAAATTTGCACATGCATGAGGAGTTTGCACTTTTGAATTGATCCACTTTCAATGAACACAACCGATTCGAGACACGCTTACATCACTAGTTAGACTAGCTTGAAGTTATTACCCGGCCAGGTCAAGTCCACAGAAAGTTTCTCGAAACGGTACATTTCTACTAAGACAAATCCTTTTTGAGACACGCTTACGTGGCTAGTTAAAGAGTTCCATTGTCAGCTTTTAGGTGACAACTAGCTCTAGTAACTAACTTGATGTTATTACCCGTCGAGGATAAGTCTTTTCGATTACTAATTTTATTGTTTCGTCAATTCTTGGGTCATTTCTGAGTCGAGCTCGCACAAGATTCAGCCACAATCTTAAACACATTGATCACATTTTAATCACGTCTTCTCCCCCTCAAAAATAGCATATCCATGGTATTTTTGATACCAATTGATTAAAACCTTTTCTTTTTGGATAGCATATGGGTGAAACGGATGTTTGTAAATTCTGAATTAGTTTCTTTTAAGCATGATCTTTTTGGAACTTCTTTTTATTACTCCCCCTCAAAAATAGAACATTTTGATTAAATTAAGCGATTTAAGGATTTGAGGGAGTAATATCTTGAGCTACATCGTAAAAAGTTTTAAAAACCTTTTGAAACATTTTCCAAAATTTTGCTCAAAAAGTTAAAAAGACTTTGATAAGCTTTTTGGTGAGAAGTCTTCTTTTTAGGATTGTTGCACAGAAAATGTACAACAGGGTCCTTTCTTTGAAAGTCGCGGGTTATATATTGTTATGTGTGCATAAGCCATTATGTTTTTAGGATAAGTGCTCAAAGAATATGTAAAACCTTTGTTTTGATTTAAGCACTTTCCTTTCTTTGAAGAATGAGTCCTTAGCTGAAATACTAAGAAGTCATTATGTTGAAGTTCGAGTCCTTAGCAGAAGTACTAAGAAGTCATTATGTTTTTGAATTAGACAACAACTTTTGGAACCCATTTAAGTACGGCGCCAACGGGTTTACCATATTTTGAAATCCATTTGAAAGTTGTGTCAATCCGAGACAAAGAAGTTGAATTCCAACGAGGACTGAAAACCGGTGTTTCATTTTGAAATAAAGCTCGTGGAATCAACGGTGATTTAAAACTCTTTTGCTTTTGAAAGTTGTTTGAGAAACTCGGTGTCTCTCTTGGAGTTTTAAAACTTGAAGAAGAAGTTTTCCATCCATTGTTGAAACTCGGTGTTTCATTTTGAAAATTCGTTTTTGAGATGAATGGAAACCTTCCAGAATTAGGATTTTTCAAAGCATAGCCATTCTTTTGTTGTAGCGGAAGCATTTCAGAGTATGAATATTTCAAATGTTTTGAACGGCTTTGCTTTGGTTTCCACACTGGCTTTACCGTAGTAAAACGAGAGTATGGAGTTTGAAAATCTTGATTCTTTTCTTTATAAGCACTTGCATTTGAAACCTTTTGAGGAGTAAATGTTTCAGAAAAATTTGGTCTCTTTGAAAACTTCCTTCCTTTTTGCAAAGAATAGGTGGTAAATTGAGAAACCCTTTTAGAAAATGGTTTTGAAGATTCACCCGTGTAAAGCTTTTCTGAAACACTTACTTGTGGTTTAGACTCAGTTGAAACTTGAGATTTTCCTTTTGACTGGTTAAGAACATCAAACTTTGCTTTTAAGGCATTGTATGAAGTTCTCAAATCATTATATTCTTTTTGAAGAGAAAGATGATCTGATGATGCCAGTTTTTCTTGCAAAGAAGCATTTTGATTTTCAAGATGTGCAAAATATTTTTCATATTTGTCTGTTTCAATTGAAAAATCATTTTTGGCATCACCAAAATCCTTTGTTTGTTGTGCAATCGTTTTTTCCAATTCAACAATTTTCTTTTGAAGCACATATTTTTCTTTTTCAAAAAGATGATTTTGTGTGATCTGAGAGTCAGATTTGTTTGAAGTTTGATTCTGAATTCTTGACCGCTTGATTGAATCAAACAAGTTTTTGTAAGTCTGTTTCAAATGCTCATTTTCTTTTTGTAATGATGCCACAACATGTTCCAATTCAAGATTTTTTGTATCAAGTTCGTCAAAATCAAACTTGATATTGGTATCATCACAATTTTCTTCAAAAATCTTTTCTTTTGCTTTAAGCACTGATGTCAAAGAGTTTTCAGAAGACATTTTCTCATTCTGCTATTGCAGTTTTAGTTGGAAAGAGATACTTTGTGCTTCGAGTTTTGCAAGATGTTTCTCAAACTGAGCAGTTCTTTTTGATAGTTCTTCTTTGACATCAGATGCTTCTTTTGAAAGCTCGGTGATTTTCTTTTTGAGATAAAGATTTTCATATTTCAAAGAAGATGTTTGTTCAAAATGCACATTCTCATACTCATGGCTGACAGATGCTGACTTGAACGACTCAATTTGATTTGTGAAAAATTCTTTTTGAATGTCTAGAATTTAAGCATTTTTCATCAAATTCGTCTTCAAGAGAATGAACGTACTTAAGATCTTCTCACATTTCAGTTACAAGATGTTTTTCAGAGTACTCAAAACATAAGTTGATATCTTTTACACGAGGTTCAATCTCATCTTTCAAAATCTTTTTGACTTCTATCTTAAGGCGTACATCTGATGAAAGAGGATTAGAAAAAACGTTGTTTGTGATGTTTTTTTGCTTAAACCAAATGACCTTTAACGTTTTCTCAATGTGATGTTTAAGATTACAAAATTGTTTCCTTGCTCTATTTTGCCATAACTTAGCATCATAGGTAGCAAGTTGAGCTTCTTTGAAAAATCTTTTCACATTTGTCTCTTTTCTTTTGAAAGGTTCTTTTGGTATATCTATCAATTTTAGACAACCATACACAAAGCCGTGGTACGAGAGTGGGTTTTTTGTTTGTTTTACTTTCAAACGTTTTTCCTCTTCAGATTTTAAAATATCTTGAGACTCAAACAAAAGATCATCTGACAATTCTTTTCCCATATCATTAGTGTTATACAAGATAGGTGTCAACTTTTGCACTTTGTTTAAAAAACAAGGTTTTTCATTTTCCACATTAGCATTATTCACAAAACCAATCCTAGATGTTTGTTTATCAACCTCCTCATCTTTAGTAGGCAGCATGTTGATAGTATGAGAAGTCTGTCCCAATTTTCGAAGTTTGTTTTCAAGATCGTTTGTTCGTTTCAAAAACTCTTGGTTTTCATTCTCAAGTTTCGTGTTTATAATCTCAAAATTTGATGTGGTTTTCTGAAGCTTTGAATTTTCACTTTTTAAATCATTGTTCTCTTTTAAAAGCGCTTGAACCTTTCTGTTGTTAACAACCATTTGAGCATCCAGATTTTGAATGGAACATTTTTCACGAAGAACAGCTTCTCTATAACCAACTTCAAGTTCTTCATTTCTTTTTAAAAGTGGTTTGACAGACTCTCCATACATTTCAAACTTTTGAGCTTGAGATTTAAGGTTTGAGTTTTCAAATTCGAGTTCAGTTTTTCTTTTTGTTACATTTTGAAAACCTTTTTCCATATCTTTAAATCTCTCAAGCTCTTTTGTCAATAAGACATTCGTTTGCTTAGCTTTGTGATTGTCCTCTTTGCACTTTTTAAGTTCATGTTTGAAATTATTGATTAATGAAGCAAATAAGGCACGATCTTGTTCATAAGAAGATCCATCCTGGGCAGGCTCACCTCTATTAGGATCCATATCTGGAGTATCAAAAGTGATATTACTATCATTTTGTTCCACCACATAAGTGTCACTAATAGACTCAGAATGCTCAGGATGTGTCTGATTATGAGCAAACACATTATTGAACACAACACCATTATAGTTTGAATGTTCTACCGTAGCCAATATTTCTGTGTCTGATGAAGGTCTGATGTGATCATCCTCGGTATCCCAAACAGCTTAATTCCTTTGTGTATCATCAGCATCCGAATCATAGCAAGGACTGCTGCTTTCAACCTGCTGTTCTGAAGATGAATCACTGCCCGTGAAAACCAAACTAACATCTGATGCACGAACCTCTTTGACTGTTTCCTCTTCTGTTTGAAAATATTTCTCTGTCTCTTTGTCAATCACCTCTATTTCCTTTAACTGCATCTCTCTTTCAATTAGCTCTCTTTCTTTAAACTGCATATCTTTTTCAATCTGCTCTCTTTCCCATTTCAGCTTCTCAATTTCATTTAACTCAGCTTCCTCAGCATCAAGTATCTTTTCGAGTTCTCCCATGTCATTTATGCATTGAGTTTTGAATGTCGAATAGCTTACCCTAAATTTTTGGTAAAATGCATCGATAAACTCTGACTGGTTCATTATCCAAGTGTTAAAGATACTTTGAAATTGAGTTTGGATCACTATAAGAGCTTCCCTGCAGTCACATGTATGAAGTTCTTCTTCATTGAGTAGTTTTTCAAGTTGATTCAGGTTTTGATTGAGTTTTTCTTGGAAATAATGAAATCGATCTCTGACGTAGTATTCAAATGCTTGATCGAACCTTGACTCATATCCAAATATGTTTATAACCTTCTCAACTTGTGACTTGAATGCTGTAAACTTTTTCTTAAAATCTCTCTCTTGGATTTGCACTTTCATTTCCATTGTGTAAACGATGTGTGATAAAGTTGATCTTAGGATCTTTTAACATAATAAAGGTTGTTGTTTGAAGATTAGATGTTTTTGGCGAAGTTTGAAAAGCGTATGTGGTTGATTTTAGTGATTTTGAATTTTCCCTCCAAAAATAATTTTTGAAAATTATCTCCCTCAAAATTTGAAAATCACGTTGAAATGCAATTCTAAGGTTACCAGAAAAATTTGAGTTTTAAAAATTATTACACCAAATTTTACCCAAAAAATTTGAATTTTGGCCTAAAAATTTGAATTTCGGGTCAAAATTTTCAATGTTATACCAAAATTTGAATCTCACGTAAAAACTGAATGTTTAGTCTCGGTAACACTAGAGTTCACTGGAGCTAACTCGGTAATACTTGTCTTACACGATAAGTGTTGTAACTCGACAAGAATTCTGGTTACTTGATAACAATGCTAACTTGATAAAGAGAAACCAACTGTAACTCGATAATGGTTGCTAACTCGGTAAAGTTCGAAAAATTTTGGCAGAGTTTCGTTTAGGTACACACAAGAGAAATCCTTACTCGATGTACGATAAGGAACCAAGGCTAACTCGCCAATATTGTAACTCGGTAAAAAAAAATTTCAAACTCGAAGAAGAAAAAAAAAATTTCAAACTCGATGAAAAATTTTTCAAACTCGATGAAAAAAAAATTTCTAACTAGAATTTTTTTTTTCAAACTCGATAAAAAATTTTCAAACTCGATAAAATTGTTTCAAACTCGATGAAAAAAATTTTCTAACTCGAAATTTTTTTTCCTAACTCGACAAAACGCTGATGAACAGTAACCGATCCGAGATTTTTCACCCAAAAACACGATTTTTCACCCAAAAACTA
This sequence comes from Artemisia argyi, assembly GCA_030686995.1. Classification (NCBI taxonomy): domain Eukaryota; kingdom Viridiplantae; phylum Streptophyta; class Magnoliopsida; order Asterales; family Asteraceae; genus Artemisia; species Artemisia argyi. The sequence continues at coordinate 103,503,906 of CM060686.1, read as the reverse complement.
TCTAAAACAACCTAAAATCATCCCATGGCTCTTGATACCACTTGTAGGACCATAGATCTATCTTTATCACCTAAGAATATGATGTTTGAGAGAGATGGAAGAGCTAGAGAGAGAAAGTAGAGAGAGAGAGGTGGAGAGCACTATGTGAAATAAAACCTTGAATAAGCATGAACTCCCACCCTTCCTAACAAGCTTAGGAGGGTATTTATAGTCTTTACATTAGGCCACCATGGGCTTTCTCTTGAGCCTTCTTTTGGGCCAAGCCATTTAGGCTTTTACATTAAAATAATGGACTAGCATTTACTAACTATTACATTAATATATTTAACTAACTATTTGACTCAATAATGATCGTCACTTTTAATCCTAGCAGAGGTTGCCTCACAATTTCTATTCTACACATCCCTTGATGAACTTAAACAGATTCTCTTGAAAGGAGTCTACCTTAACGGATACAAAACGGTATTCAATTGGCTATATCTATTTATAAAGATAATATGAGCAAAACTAATTTTCAACTTACTAATTATGCAGTGGTTTTCGCTTAATAAAAAAGGAGAACATTGTAAAATGATATCAATCAAAGATTGTTTGATTCCAAATCAAGATTTCCCTTCTCAATATGAGTCTGATTATTGGTCAAGGTGACTTGTCATACTGATTTGCCCTAAACAGTCAACTTATATTGACCAAGGAATGGTCAACAAAGTCAGACAGCCTAGATTCAATCTCCGTGGAAGTATAGGGGTTTCCCCGGGTCGTTATGTCCCGACGAGGTGTGATGGTGTTCAAACGGGTTTATGATCGGGTGAATTTGGATAGAAAGGGGGTTTGTGATTGATTACACTACTGATTTATACAAGGAAATAGCTTAAATAAGCTATATTAACAAGATTGTAAAATTGGAACACCCAGAAACGTTTTAAACCTAAAAACGCGTACGTTCAATTTAAGTTTACGTGAACGTACAAAATAAAACACGAGTTTTGTACAAATAAAATACTTACGAATATGAAAATTACATTTTTACAATCCTAATAATAAAAGAAAATTTTTAGAAAAATAAAATTAATTTTTACACTATTTAATTATTTATTATTAATTAATTACTAATTATTAATTACTTTTTAATTATTTAAATTATCCTAAATTATAACTAATTATGGAATTACTCTAAAAATATGAAAATTAAATTTGAAAAAATCTAAAATATTATAAAACTAATTTTAAAATTAAAATTATATTTTTAAGACTTTTTATCCAATTATTATTAATTAAAAACTAATTTAAACTATTTAATAATACACTAATAAATAAGAAAATGTAAAGTAAGCCTAGAAAAATAAAATAATGACTTAGAAAATTCTAAAATATTATAAAACTTATTTTATAACTGGAAATATATTTCTCACACTATTTATCTAATTATTATTAATTAATTACTATTTAATTATTTATTAAATACTTTTAAAACTAAATAAAATGCTAATAAATACTAAATAAGCTAAGAAAAATATGAAACTTTTCTATAAAATTAATAAATAAATGCAGGAACCTAAGAAAATATAAAAACACTAAGTGCTTAAGGAAAATAAGCTAATAAGCAATAAGCTTCTTAAATAGAAACTATCACTTCCAAAAAATTGAGCTTTTCTGGATTTTCTTTTTGGAAAACTATTTTATAACTAAAAATAAACAACTTTAAAAAAGGCACTTTGGACAAAGCTCAAAAATAAGCACTTGAGAAGCTTATGTGCTTGGCAGATGGTATTTTAGAGCTTATTAGGACTTGTAGTGTGTGCAAAAGCTGACCAAAAGCTATCTCATGAATAAGTAAACCAAAACAGAGCTATGGGAACTTGAATTAAGCCAAATGGATAAGAAAAGTACAAGCAATAAGCTGCTAATGGCCAATAAGCAAAATAAGCAAAACCAAATTCCACACAGATTTCACAGGCCAAATGGCCATCTTTGCAGGCCTTGTGGGGCCCACTAGGGAACCTGGAAGCCCAAACAAAAAGCTGAGCTTATTGGCTTTCTAAAAAGCTAAGGTTTGATCCCTGGGTTCCACAAATGAAGTCAGGGGAGGGCTTGGGATTTAGGAACAAAAGCTGAGCTTACTCAGTGTAAAGGGAAATGGACAAAAGAGATTGGGCATGTAGCCCTATTAAATGAGCCCCAAACCACAAAATAAGCTAAAAACCTTGGAGCTTAGCTTATTGGCTTTCCAATAAGCCAAGAGTCAAGGTGTGGGGCCCACTAGGGAACAAGTTATGAGCAATTGAAAAAGGGTCTGATGGACTGGGTCTTGGCACAGGGCACACTCAAGCCCTGCACGCCACTTTAGGCTGTGAGATAAGCCGTAAAGAAAAATTACAAAAATAAGCTCTAAGTGGGATCATAAAGATTAGCTGGGACACTTTAATATGTAAAAAGCACAAATCCTAAATTTTATTACAAAAATCACAACAATTCTTGGGAATATTGGATTTTCTGCACAAAGTAAATGTTGACTTTTTTTTATAAACTACTTATTTGACTTTGGTGAAGTTCTGATGAATCCTACAAGCTAAGTAACATGTACTAAGCTATGATAAAGCTAATCTAGGCTAAAGATATAAGTTACAAGCTAATGTAGAGGTTTATGGAACTCAAATCCCTCACAATTAACTGTGAGGGTACTTAATATGGGATTTTGACTTTTAGGGTAAAAGTGACCAAGTGAATGGTCAGTTTGGACTGTAAATCACTTAAGAACTAAGAACCAAGCAACTCAGGCAATAATAACAACAACAAGACAGAAATATAGCCTAATCCAAACACCCCTATCTAAACTGAAAATGGAATTTTGAGAAGCAAACTTACAATCTAAATCATGAAACTGAATGTTAAACATACACTAACCTAAAATGAGCATAAATAAGCATATTCCAACAACTAATAACAATTATACTACTGAAAACAAAGTAAGAGCACCAATAATAAAAAAATTGAAATGAACTTACAATACCCTTGTGCCCAAAACAGTGGTTCATAAGACACCAGGATAAACTCAGAAACCAGACTAAAAGGCCTAGGGGTCTTCAATACAAACTGATAAGCTCATGTACCAATTCACTAGACAGTTTGACTTTCATTGACTAATTAGATTTTTGGAGCATTTGAGATTTAAACAAGGCAAATGAACTATATAACTTACCAATAGCTATGAAAAGCTAAAAGAAGCTATATTAACAGAACTCAAGCTTGTGGAAGCTTATAGTATCTAGTTCAACATACACAAATTTTAAAATTGTAAATGAAACTTTAACTGTTGAGGATCACAGATAATGGAACTGAATTGCAACAATTTAAAAATGATTATACCATTAAAACAGAAGATTGCAGTGCTTAATTGTGAAGGATTACATTAATTTAAACTAAATCGGACCTAAATTAAACTAAAACTAAAAACTAACTCCTTCCTTCTCTTTCTTTGACTTATATAGGCCCAGAGGAGTGCTCTTTCTTTCCCACTTCACTTAGAACCATCAGATTAGCTTCAATTGATCCAAGCCGTTTAATTGGGTTTTGGCGGGAAATTTGGATAAGGCAGGTTGAGTGGGTTAGGTTGGCAGGTAAGATAATTAATGTTGGGGGTTGGTATGGTTGGTGAAAGGTTTTAATGAGGTTGCTTGTGTTGGTGAAAATATGAGAGGAGGGGGGAGACAGGTTTGCAGAAAACCTGGGGAAGAAGGTGATGGAGTTAGGATTGACCAAGTTTGACCGGGGGGTGGTTTATTTTAAAAATGGGATGGGCCGTGGTTTGTGTGGGCTTGGGATGGATCAGGAATATGGATTGGATTTGGGTGGATTAAGTTTGTAATAAGAAAGACTTAGGGTCCATTTGGTATGCTAAGTATCACAAGGACCATATTTTCCATTTTCTGAAAATTAAGGACTAAACCTGCCATCTTTCCAAAGTTATTTCCAAGGACCATTGTTGCCAAACCCCAATAATACAAGGACCACAAATAAAATTTTCCATTTTAAAAGCACCCAAGGACCATTTTTGTAAATTTCAAAAGTTGAGGGACTGCCATGTGATTTTCCAAAAGTTATCACAAAGATCAAAATTGCCATCTTTCATTACCCCAAGGACCATAAATGTAATTTTCCAATATTTAAAACCCTAGGGACCAAAATTGTCATTTTTGAAAGTCCAGGGACTAAACTTGCATTTTCCTCAAACTTTTCATCAAAAGGATATTTGTGATAACCTTTGAGTTTCCAAGGACCAAAAATGATTTTTCATTCAAAAATATCCCACCAGGGACCAAATCTACCAAAAGTGAAACTCCAGGGACTAAACTTGTAATTTCTCAAAACTTTGAAATTTTTCACCAAAGGACTAATATGACAACTTATGATTTCAAAAGGACCTTTGGTGACTTTTCTTTTAAAATAAGTGCTCAGGAACTATTTTTGTCAGTTTTTTGAAAGTTGGGGGACTGAAACTGCCAATTATGCAAACTTTGTACGTTTTTCATCTGTTTTTACTCATTTTGCATCTGAAACATATAAAACACAATTTTGAAATATTTTCTGTATTTTGATGCATTATTGAGTGTTTTTAAATGTTTTTGCAGTTCAGATTGACCAAAAATGATGAGTGTTTGAGCACTCATCACATGCTAAAACTTATCCCTATTGTTTCATAGGTATCTATAAATTGATGCATCAATCTTTGCTTCTTCTTCTTCATGCAGATTTCCAGCAGGTACTTATCGAACAAATAATAAGGGATTTAAAATACATGTGAAGACCCATTTATTGTCTCCATCAATCACATACACCGTCAACCTTGCCTTTTACGCTTCCTCATTTGGTAAACAAGGATATGTAGACCTCAAATACAGATTAAGAGGGGAGACAACAACTTCTATTGTGTACCTTGCAAATCAGAGAGATGATGATCGGTCTCATATGGCTGAATTGTATCAATTCACTTGTGATGGGATTATTGTTGATCTTGAAATTGATTTTGACGATCATGGAACAAATATACTAGTAGAAAGCATCTTGTTTCAGCCCCTGGAAAAAGTAAGCAAACATATATGACATATACGGTTTATTCATCTTAGTTAATTTTTCATGATGGATTAATTATTCTTACACAATAGGTAAACCATTAGAATCTTTCGAATTAACAGTGTCAAAAAGGTTGGATCTAGTAATATGTCGAAATTGGTTTGGGTCAAAATGGGCCATTTTTTGTTATGAGTCGGACGTACCGGTTGAAAAATGAAATGCGAATAGAATTTTAGATTTCCTCAAAACCGATAAATATTCAAAGGAGATCGATACAAAATTTATAAAAGGTATGAATTAGTTTTTTATAGCTAAAACTAAAACTTGGAAACCAATTACTTTGTAAAAATAAGTGGAAGATCAACTATCAAAGGATGACAAGGTGGAGAATATCCAAACCATATCAGATTCAGAATTAGACACTTATTGGGAACAAAAATTGTTGAATGATTATGAAAAAATACTCAATTTAACAAAAGATAGTTTGCAGTGGACAACAAAGAAGGAACTCTACTCAATTCTCAGAAGAGGGTTCCTGATCAACAATGGTCAACAGGTATATTTTATAGGAATTATAAGACTATTATCACTAATTTGAACCTATTTTAAATGTAATATTCCTATACTTACATATCTATATGGATTGATAGTGCTTCACTATTGATAAACATGGGAAGAAATGTTTAATGATATATGCAAGAGCGACTTGGGTAATAGATGATAAGAACTCAGCTTGTGAGTCTTCCCACGAATCAAGGTTCTATCTCTATTTTTTTCAAGCCAGTTTTCTTGTAACAGTTTATATGTTATGAACATGTGTCCACCACTTTTCAACTCCCTACGAATATAGATACTTCTATGAATCTTTCATTTGCACTCACCTGAGATATTATAAGGGCAGAAATATTTAAATTCTAGTTTGGTAGTGCTTATTTACCTTATAAGTGAGTGACAAGGATAACTCCCATGGGCTATGGTAATCTATATATTAAAAGACTGATAATAGCATCTATATAGTTAGAAAATCTATTCTACACAACTATCTTTTCAATTTACCTTAAGTGCATTCCAAGAACACAACTCTATTGATCTTTATTCCTCTATCAGACCGAATATTCATGCCCACATTCCTCAGCTTTGCTACATGGAGGGCTTCCTCAATTGGCTTCACATTAAAGTTCATTAGCTTAAGCTGTAAAACTTATACAACACCTCCTAAATCATTCTTTCATCTCTTAGAACTGTAATCTTTTTCCTGCCATAAGAAGTAGACAACAGCAGCAAGTGTGAGTCTTCTAAGTATATAATTATGAGCATACCATAACTGCACTTATCCTTATTTAGTAACCTATTACGTGTTTATAACTTTTCTCGAATTGCCATCGATAGGAGATTTGTATGTCTAGGATTACAATTAGACTACCATACCAAGGAAAACCACTACACATATGGAGTTTGACTTCTAATAGCTTCCCATACATGCTTATCAGCAAAATGGACTTCTTTGCCTTATGAATTTGTCCACACCGCTGCAACTTTTCACAAAGGATTAGTACATCCGAGATTCTTGTAACTGGAGGATATATTGTAGGCACTTTCATCTTCCATCTTTGAATATAGCTACATACAAGCCTCATTGAATTGGATTCCCCATTTCTAATTTACAATATGAGACTTCACTTTATCTCTCATCCCTAACAAGTTCTTTCATTCCCAACTGTCTAAATTCTCGTGTTTAACTTCTCAAACACTTCTGCCTTTTAACTTCATTGTGTGAATTCATTAAATCCCATGAATATGTATTAGTTAAGAATGACACTTATTGCACTGAAATATTCCGTAAATGCTTGATGATTTAAGCTTCATTCTATTTATCAAAATCTTTCAACTCGAAAACTCCTTGATCCTTTGGTCTACAGATATTTTCCGTGCCATGTTAGCTCTGACTTTAGTAATTATTGACACCATAGGAAACCTTTCAAATCTTTTACAAGTATTTTTAAGAAGCATGATTACTCAAGCCCAATAACTCTGAATAGACTCAAGAACATAAAAATTGGATTTTGTACCCCCCACGGTATGCCAAAGCATTGTAGGACTTTGGTTAAGAAAAATATAACCAATTCCACTCAGTTTAAATGTTATTACTGTTTGACAAATAAATCATACAAGTTCTTTCATCTCTAACTGTCTAAGTTCTCGTGTTTAACTTCCCAAACACTTCTGCCTTTTTATTTTATTGTTTGAATCCATTATATTCCATAAATGGGTAATAGGTAAGAAAGACATTTATTACACTACAATATTCCATAAATGCTTGATGAGGAGCTTCATCATATTTATCAAAATCTTTCAACCTGAAAGGTCCTGTTATGGGTCAATCTTACACAAGGGCCATACAGTTCCTTATTGAAAGTACAGGGACCTTTTGTGTCATCTTCTAATAGTTAGCTACAATTAGTATAAAATAAGGGAAAACAATATGTGTTTAGTATCTTGTTCATTGTGACATTGAAAAGGAAATAACCTCATCAAAGTTGTTCTTTGTTAGTGTTACGATCTAGTGAGCTATTTTCACTAGATAAGTGCATCGATTCAATGTATTAGTTAATGAATAAGTGCATACCTCATTGATTACTGAGGCCTAGTAAATCCAAATAGATTTTGTACCTACGTTATGCCAAGGCATCTAGGACTTTGGTTTGGTGTGTGATGGCCACCTGTTAAACAATAAACATAAGCAACTTAACGCATTAGCAGGCTTCTACTACTTGAAAACCTTAAACACTCCTAATCTATTACATATATGATGATTTCTTTTCTGCAGATTTGTAGAAGTGATTGTAATAACTACCGGTGACGAATTCGAAATCAAGGGAGAAATCAAATCCGAAGTAGTATTACCTGAAACAAACTATGCAAGTTACTTTGTCTACAAACTCCCACAAGACCAATCTACATTTGAGGCTCCTATGTATGTGTGGGAACAAGATGGTTCCATGTATGCCGGTTGGTATATCTATTTAGTAAGCCCTCCAAATACCCCAGTTTTGGGACCAAAGCTTGATGAAAACATTTATAACCCACTGAATAGATACAAAGGGAATGCCATTCCGCAACAGAGGAGCGATGGTTGGATAGAAGTACAAGCATGGAAGTTTCAAACTACCACCAAACCAATTTCTATGCATCTTCGGTTAAAGCATCCTTGTAAAAAGGATCTTTGTGGGCTTATGGTACAAGGAATCGAGTTGAGACCCATTTAGATGATTTTTTACATGATTTTATAGTAGGCATGATAATACTATTTGCACTTTGCATTAATTTTCATAAGTTGATATGTGGGAGATAATTTTTGCAAAATGTTAACCGGGTCAAAACCCGGGTCTAGGATGAAGCAGATAAGGATTTAACCATTTTTTAATGAAAAGTTTTTATCAAATATGAAGACTTGTTTAGCCAACTCGTAACTCCAATTACATTCTGGGGTCCTTACCTGAGAAACCAAACGGCTGGCTATTCTCACCCCAATGTACCTTACGTAAACATATAATCACTTAAAATCATTTAATTACTTTATTTTTTTGCACACAAAATATTGCGTATGTCTATAACTTTATATAATTTGATATCCATGCATTTTTATATTAACTAAATTATGTAATGCAATTCATATTGTTTATCTGGTGACCTAACATTATAGTTTGTGTAGGTTATAAGATGTTGTGATTTGATCTATTCTAGGTATGATTTATCGTAATTGAAGTTATAGTAAAAGCTCATTTTATGTTAGTAAAAGGCGTTGTTCATCAATAAAAAAGTATTGTTCATCAGTTAGTCTTGTTTATCATTTTTCTAAACAAAATCACTTTATTCATCAGTTCCCTAAAAAAAATCATAATGTTTATCGTTGTTTTGTTTAAAAAATCATAAGGTTTGTTAGTTTTCTAAAAAAACATATATAATGTTCATCGGTCTAAAAAAATCATAACATTCATCAGTTTTTTTTTTGTTTTTTTTTTTTTTCTCATAATGTTCATTAGTTCATCAATTTTCTAAAAAAATCACAATGTTCATAAGTTTAAAAAAACTCATAATGTTCATCAATTCATCAGTTTAAAAAAAAAGTACTCATTAGTTAAAAAAAAACATAGTTCATTTTTTGTAAAGAAAAAAAAAACATAATTTCATCTGTTAAATCCTAATGTTCATCATATAAGATTGAAAATAGCAAAACATGATCGGACAAAAGGAAAAAAATCAATTATCTGATGACTTTTTAGACTTTTTAAAATATGTTCACTTTTTAAAGGATCATAACCCTGATATGTATTATGGTTGTTTTTGAAAATGTTTATAATATAATTAAAAGGTTTAAGAACTTTTAAACTATTGTAAGGATTCATTTTAAACTTGTGTCACATTAAAAAGTTTTAAAATATTGAATATTTTCAAATTTAATGCTTTTGACCATATGAGATGTTTATATCATTTGAAAAAGTTTATAAGCATACGTTTATAAAATAAAAAATGTTTATAATTTATCGTTATAATACATTCATAAACCTTTTAAAACATTTATCATAATGGATGACTTAAGTACCAAATTTAAAAAAGTTTATTTTGTAGTGCTAATTAACTAATGTTATTTTCAAAATGATTAAATTACAAACATAAATAACAAAAACGTGCATGATCATAAATAATGGAATGACATAAATCAAAGTTAATGGAAGCCAATTATTCCTACCAAAACCATCACAAATCAAAATAATGGAGCACCAAAAACAATACTTCAAAGCAAAAACAATTATATAAAAATAAACCACAAGTAGGCCCCATCACTTCTCCACTGGATATTCAAGCTCATCATCACTTACTTCTCTTCCTATCTAGGGTTTCTAATTCAACAAAAACCCCTATTTTCAATCACCTTCATTTCATCACAGTTTCCAAATTAAAAATACCCTTTTGCTTCAATCATCTCAAGTATCAGTATCCCTAATCAATCACTAGGTAATTTCATTTCTATTTCCTCAATTTTGAATTTTCATTTTTCATCAAGAATCTTGCATAATTTTATATATTGAATAAAGTTGTTAAATTTTTAGTTTTTATTGCAATTGGGCCAAAAGGGTGTGTGTTAAGCTAGTTAGAAATGGGGAAATCTGGTGGTAGGAAGAAGAAAAGTAATTTGGCCCAAAGTCAAAGTAATGGTCAGAGTGATGGTGCTAATGCGAAACCCGTGTCGAATGTGTCGAATGGGGGTGGGGAAATGGATGCAAGTGTGTTTTTGAAAAGGGCTAATGAGTTGAAAGAAGAAGGGAATAAGAGGTTTCAGAGCCGGGATTTTGTTGGTGCGATGGAACAGTATGAGAATGCGCTTAAGTTGACGCCGAAAAGTCATCCTGACCGAGCGGTTTATTATAGTAATAGAGCGGCGTGTTTGATGCAAATGAAGCCTATAGATTATAAGATGGTGATAAGTGAGTGTTCTATGGCGCTTCAGGTTCAGCCTAGGTATGTTAGAGCGTTGCTTCGTAGGGCTAGGGCGTTTGAAGCGGTTGGGAAATATGAAATGGCGTTGTTGGATGTGCAGACGCTTTTAGGTGAAGAACCGAATCATAGGGATGCGTTAGAGATTGCTAGGAGGTTGAGGGGACCTGTTCTTGGGGCGCGTCAGGAGGCTGCTCAAGCCCAGCAGGATCTGCAGAGTCGACCTTCGCCTGCTGCGTTAGGGGCGTCTGCTATCCGTGGTGCGCCTATTGGTGGACTTGGACCTTGTTTGCCCGCTCGTCCTTCTCCTAAAAAGACTGGAGTTTCTGGTGCAGTCAATGCTGGTAATAATAAGGTAGATAAGACGTATACGGTTCCACCTGTTGAGATTGATAACGAGGTTAAAACTACCCAAATGCCTAAGCTTGTTTTAAAGCCTTCAGGTGGTTCTGCTAATAAAGCGAGTGTTAGTGGCGATAAGGATAAGCAGAATGAAAAGGTGGTATCTTTGAAACCGCCTGTTTCTGAGGTCGTGATTCAGTGGAGACCTTTGAAACTTGTGTATGATCATGACATACGGTTAGCACAAATGCCAGTGAATTGTAGTTTTAAAGTGTTGAGAGAGATTGTAAGCAAAAGGTTTCCGTCTTCCAAGTCTGTTTTGGTAAAATACAAGGATGATGATGGGGATTTAGTGACTATAACTTGTACTGCCGAGCTTAGATTAGCTGAGTCGATTGCAGACGGTCTTGTTCTTCCAGATAAAGAACCTGATACAGAAAAATTCGACTTATTTGGGATGTTGAAATTGCATGTTGTCGAGGTTAGTGAAGAGCAGGAGCCACCGTTGCTGGATGAAGTAGAGGAAGTTGAAGAAGAAAAGCCTGTCGAGATTGAGGCGATTCAAGAAGACAACGGTGGGTCCAATTCTAATTCTGAAAATGATCAAAAGACGGAAAAAGAAGACGATACAAATGAGAAGCCAGCATCTTCTGAAGACCCCGAGTTGAAAGAAGTGGAAATGGATGATTGGTTGTTTGAATTTGCTCAATTATTCCGTACCCATGTTGGGATTGATCCAGATGCCCATATCGACCTCCACGAGCTTGGAATGGAAATGTGCTCTGAAGCACTCGAGGAAACTGTCACTAGTGAAGAAGCTCAAGTTTTATTTGACAAAGCTGCTTCAAAATTCCAAGAAGTGGCTGCATTGGCTTTCTTTAATTGGGGAAATGTTCATATGTGTGCAGCAAGAAAAAGGATTCCTATAGATGATTCGGGTGATAAAGAAATGGTGGCGACTAGACTTCAAGCAGCATATGACTGGGTGAAAGAGAAATACACATTAGCAAAAGAAAAATACGAAGAAGCTTTATCAATAAAACCAGACTTTTACGAGGGATTACTTGCATTAGGCCAACAACAGTTTGAAATGGCAAAACTTTATTGGTCTTTTGTTGTTGCCAAGAAAGACGATTTGTCAAAGTGGGACCCAACAGAAACGATTAACCTTTTCGACAGTGCTGAAGAGAAGATGAAATCTGCTACTGAAATGTGGGAAAAACTTGAGGAGCAAAGAGCAAAAGAAGCTAAAGATCCTAATGTCAGTAAGAAAGAAGAATTATTGAAGAAAAAGTCGAAGACTAGTACTGAAGTTTCAGGCGAAGAAGCAGCCGAGCAAGCAGCTGTTATGAGATCTCAGATACATCTCTTTTGGGGTAATATGCTGTTTGAACGATCTCAAGTCGAGTGTAAATTGGGTCTAACGGGTTGGAAGAAAAACTTGGACACAGCGGTTGAACGGTTTAAGCTTGCGGGTGCATCAGAGGTTGATATATCAACGGTTCTGAAGAACCATAGCTCTAATGCGGAAACAGTTGAAAACACGGAGAAAAAGGTGGAAGATCCAAGTCCAGATATAATAAGCAAAGACGATGATAGCGATCAATCGTGATAAGGTAAGTTTTTTATTGGTTGTCTAATGCAACAATTTTTGTGTGTTTGTGACATTAGATTTGAGAATTGGTTTGTAAAAGAATAATTTGATGCCAAACTGTGATTCTTTGGGTGATAAGTCATAGGTGATGCTAATTTTTCTCATCTGAATGACTAAACCTTTTCTTAGTTGCAAGAGGTTACGGTTTGCGTTTGGGTTCTTATGATTGTGATCTTAAGTTTACTCTTGTTTGACTTAACTATAATGATCCTTGTGCAAACAAGTCATCCCTCTGAATGTTATATGACGAGTATACTGATTTCAATGTTGCCATTTGTTTTGGTTGACATATATTTTCATTTTGCATTGTTAAATGGCATATCAGACATTTTCCGACATTCCGAGGATCAACGTTTAGTTTTTTTATATGTTGTTGAAAGGCTATTTTTAGATGGTTGATGAAGGAAAATTTTGAATTGGTTGGTTTTATTACGATTATTATTGCCTCATGATTCGTTATTAGTCGAATAGTATTGTGTTGCAAGTCAGAATCAAGTAATAGTTCTGTTGATGTTTTGTTTGGGTACCTGGTGTGTATCGATCTATATACAGCTTCGTCCCCGGGGAAGTAAACATTCTTCTATGACAAATGCGCTCGATTGCACAAGAGTTTCAGTTTGCTTGTGATTTCTACTGACATGGCATGCCATGATAGAAATGCTCATATTTTGGGATACTGCAGACCTTATTCGTCTCAGTATTAGGTTTCATTTTTATATAGCAGTGTTCGATGTAGAGTTGGCGATGCCAGCCAGTTTATCTTGAAGCGGGGTGATTTGAGTTAGTATTATTCTATTTCTTTTAAAAGGGAAACTTGCAGACACACAACTATGCTCAATCTCACACAACCAGTTATATACTTAATATCTGGTCAAGCTTTAAACGTAGATAAAAATGAAATGAGTCAAACTTGTAATGTCTATTGTGATGACGACAACATCTAAATCGATCTAAGTTAAAATGTTTATTTAATCTATATACTCATCAGTACATTATATTTATATAGTTCAAAGAAATACAGTATATAAATGGGTAGTGTTAACCCCACGGTATGCTACTACTACTAGGCCTGCAAACCCTCCTCTTGTGGGGCCCACATGCAGGTTTTGTCCTTTTAGGTTTTTTATTTATTTATTTTTTTTGTTTGTTTTGTCCAAGTTTTTTTTGGGTAAAAGGGTTAATTCACCCCGGTAAAATGCATTACTCCAAAAAAACGTTGAGGTACATAGGATGAGGGTGATATCCCTCACCTCAGTCCCTTAGGACACTTACAGACTCGAATATAGGAATGACACACCATTCCTATAACTTACAATAAAATGAACCTACCAATAATGACAAAAGTACATAAAACATGACAATACTACTCAAGAAAAGCACTTGAGCCTTCGAAATCACTATGGCGGTCCATCTTAACTTCCATGAAGAATCCATGTATAAACATCCATGCGATCTTCAACATGTAATATTATGTAATGTCCAAAACGAACAGCAGCAACCCAAACCGAAATAACGATCCATGTATGCCACACTTCAAACTATGGTACAAGTCATATTGACATCAGCCGTCACAATTAGAGTCGAATCAACTTGAACCAATGTAAGACGAACTTGCCATAGACAAACACAAGGGTTTCACAAACCCTAACTTTCACCTCTTCGATCCAATCTGCAGTATCAAATAAAGAATCGACTGAACATGCAGAAACGATCAGCCATAACCATAGGACAAAGGTCATCAGAACCCTAACATCCAAAAATTCCACTACCGTGTAAAAATCATAGGGTTTAACAACCAATAAGTGGTTTTTGAACAAGAACCAAACAAAACTTGACTTCCACCAACTGAATTTTTAGTATCACGAATCAGCATAAACTAGGGTTTAGAAACCCATCTATAGGGTGCTATCGCACCCTAACCCTCATCGACAACCATCACATACCCTCTCTCGAACCCACTTCCATGAATAAGCATTACAATCCAGCAAATAAACACGATCTAACAGATCGACATACCTAAACGAATGGACAAACGTACAACTTACAACAAAATTAATAGACAGAACCCTAAAAAATTAGGGTTTCGTTACCTTCAAAGCATAATCCAAAAATCGCCTTATGCAAGAATAATAAGCATGATTATATGTGCAACAAGGCAGACCCAGAATCGATCAAGTAAAAACCTAAAAAAGGCTATGTAATCGTTCAGCACAGATCCATCACCCAATCGACCCTTATATATGTAGAATCAGTGTAAAACCGACTAAAGATAAGAATAAAGGGACGATACAAAAAACCATCAGATCGTATAAAGTAGAGGAGTTTGTTCAAATATCAGAAGGATAATTAAACCGACATATGTAAATACTATAATACGATCAGCAGCAGCCCATATCAACGAAACCCTAACTAACGATACTGATATTGATGAAATTAGGGTTACGGATAAGCAAATAAAAAGAGAGATCCGATTAAAAACATGTTACCAACCACCCTCCAAAGAATATAGATGCCAAATTCGTATTGCATATCTCTCAAAAAGAGATAGAGAGGACGAATTGGCAGATATAATGGCCGGAAAGTAGATGAGGGTGGCGGCCGGAAATCTCCCCTAGGGAGAGAGAGAATTTTCTCGTTTTGTCCAAGTTTGTTTTTTATGTAAGTTTTTTTTTTTTTTTTTTTTTTTTTTTTTTTTTTTTTTTTTTTTTTTTTTTTGTCACAAACACAAACACAACTGCAAACACAAAACACAACACAACCAACTGCAGTATTGAGACAAACACAGGCTCGGATTTTTCCGTTATCGTCATCGCCAAGTCCTCTTTTTTTTTGTCACAAACACAACTGCAAACACAAACACAGCTGCAAACAAACACAACCAAGGCCCTTGTTGACCACACACTAGTCTATTTTTTAGACAAACACAACTGCAGTATTGAGACAAACACAAACAAAAGGCTCGGATAATTGTTATCGTCATCGCCAAATGTGGAATTTTTAGAAGGCTCGGATTTGAAGGTTGCGAAAGTGATAAAAATATCACTCCGCCATACCATTCGGTTTTAAAAACCATTCGTCATCGCCTCGGCTCAGATTGTAAACCAATCATCATTGCCTACACCCTACAAAATTTACAAGTTACACAGCCAAAGATTCTCAAGTTCTGAAAAGTTCACATGCCAAACTGCACAAGTTCTCAAAAGTTCACATGCCCAAACAGCACAAGTTCTCAAAAGTCACATGCCCAAACAGCAGGATTCTCAAAAGGTACATCACAAGCCAAATAGTAAGGATTCCCAGGATTCAATCCTGGACTATAAACACAAGTGTGAATCACAAACAACTAAGCAACCACAAGTCTAAACAAGTTACTAACCACAAGTGTGAATCACAAACAACAACTAAGCAACCACAAGTCTGAACAAGTTACTAACCACAAGTGTGAATCACAAACAACAACTAAGCAACCACAAGTCTGAACAAGTTACTAACCACAAGTCTGAAAGAAGCAGTATCACAAGTGAAACACAAGAAGCAGTATCACAACAAGTGAAACACAGAGCAACTCTCAAAGAAGCAACCACAAGTCTGAATCACAAACAAGTGAAAATGTGGAATTCACAATTTAACACACGGGAGGTAAGGCTCAGATTACATTAAATCCTTTATCATATTGGCTGCAACATCAAAGGTTGCAAATATATTGCCTATCCATTTGGAAATGCCACGCCAAAATTAAGCTTTTATTTTTTTTAAATCATCATAGCCATCACAAGCAGTTTCATCACAAGCAGTTTCATCAGATACATCACACCCTCCCATTTAGGGAGGGTTTGTCTAAAAAATAGACTAGTGTGTGGTCAACAACACCATCACCATAAACATCAAACATCACAGAAACATCACTTTATCACCACAGCTGTCTCACACACAATTAAGCACAACAGAACCATCACATAAGAACCTAAGAACACAGAACCACCACCCCAGCACCACATAAACATCACATAAACATCACATCACATAAACATCACGTATCTAACAAAACCATCAGAGATACATCACAGATCTATTTTTTTTAGATCTAAACTTTTTTATTACAGAACCACCCACCACTTTATATGAAGTAAATCAAGTCAGATTCAAAAACCCCCATACTAATTTTACGAAACCCTAATTTAAAAAATTAGGGTTTCTTTAAAAAAATCAAGATTTTGATAAATTAACGTACGAATCTTTCAATTAACACACTTTATTATGAAGTAATCAAGTCAGATTCAAAAACCCCCAAACCAATTTTACGAACCCCTAATTTAAAAAATTAGGGTTTCATTAAAAAATCAAGATTTTGATAAATTAACGTACGAATCTTTCAATTAACGCACTTTATTATGAAGTAATCAAGTCAGATTCAAAAACCCCCAAACCAATTTTACGAAACCTTAATTTAAAAAAATTGGGTTTCTTTAAAAAACTCAAGATTTTGAATCTTTCACGTACGAATCTAACAAAAACATCACATAAACATCACGTACCTAACAAAACCATCAGAAAAACATCACATAAACATCACGTACCTAACAAAACCATCACAGATCACCAACATCACCACACACTCACAAACTCTCTCACAAATCACCAACAACATCACACAAATATTAGTGTGATTTTAGATCTAAAAGAGCAGATAACTTAGAGAGAGAGAGAGAGTTTTGAGTGTGTGGTGTGTGTGTGGTGTGTGTGAGAGTGTTAATACCGAGTGTGGTGTGAGACAGCTGGATAACACAAAACGCGTTTTTATTAAATTTTTTCCTTTAAAAAAAAAAAGTGTATTAAAAAGTGTAAATAAAAAGTGTATTAAAAAGTTAGTTGTAAAAAAGTGTATTAAAAAGTTAGTTGTAAAAAATGTATTAAAAAGTTAGTTGTAACATTATCGACGACTACAACAAAAATTGGTCAACAAACCGGGTACAGCATTATTAATTTAGTGTTTTTTATTATTTAACAAATATGCACCCGATTGACCTTATATTAATTCATTGTTTTTCAGAGATTGCCCAGTATCTGGATAACTGGCTCCGAGAGTACGGGCACATGTTTGTCTCGTGTGTTACCGATGAATATCAAAGCTACGGCCAGTCAACAACGTGTAGAGTTGAGGCTCAACATGCATTGTTGAAATTATATTTGGGCACAGCACAATCCAACTTAAACACGTTGTTGATTTCGATTGATAAGATTCTTATTTCTCAAAAGAGCGCGATACAAGAGACTTTTAACAGGAGCAAAAATGAGAAAATGAATAAATGTGATATACCAATATTTTCAGAGTTGTTGTATAACATTTCCAAACATGCTTTTACACTCATGCACAGAGAACTCCTTCAAACGAATTTCGCCGCAGAAGATTGTAACCATCAGTTGCGATCAATTTATGGGTTGCCGTGCTTTTGTCAAATGATGGGGTATCGAATTCATGGTAAGTATATTAAAGTCAATATTAATGAATGCTTTCACGGAATGCTTCCACGAAATGGTTTTACATAAGTCACTTTTGATAAATGCAGGTGTGCCAATTCCATTGGAAAGCATTGATATATTTTGGAGAACCCTGTCTGTACCGTGGCCTGTTGTCGGTAACCTTGTGCTTGATGATGATGATGATGATGATGATGATGATGATGATGATGATGATGATGAAAGAGAGTTTGAAAATGACGTTCGACAATTCAAGAGTGCTTTTGGCAAAGCGACGTCGTTTGTCAAGAAGAATATGTTGAACAAGTTAAGAGGGATATACCAACCTGAATCTGTGGACACACGTCAACCTGTTGTTCAGGAAAATACCCGTGGACGTCCGAGCGAAAAGAACAAAAAGTCCAAGGCTACAAAAGTTCTGGACTTAAATGAAGTACCGATCGTAGATCACCGAAGAAGTACGAACACAAGATCTACGAAAGTCCCAAAATTGCCGAAAGAGCCTCCAAGACACAGTTCGTACACGGGTACTAGTCCACGGCACAGATTATATGTTGGAGATACTGTGAGCAATGGTTTTATTCGGGAAATTCCACTGCTTTACCGTCCATACGTAATAAGTATACGTAATGTTGCGGGTGATGGGAATTGCGGGTTTTGGTGCGTTGCTCACTTTATTTTTCAAAACGAACATATGTGGGCCGAAGCCAGACATAGGTTGTTGCAAGAGTTAGATTACCATAGGAGTACTTACACAGATATGTGGGGCCCACAAGACTTTAACTTTCTTTGGAATACGATAAACTGGTTCAACGGAGGTGCACATCAAGGTTACTGGATGGTGATGCCAATGACGGGTCTAGTTATCGCTTCAATGCTAAATCGACCGATTGTATTTCTATCCATGCGTGGTTATAACACATGTTTTCCGCTTTTTTCCGGGCCAAACAACACACAAGGAATCGACCCCCTTGTGATTGCCCGTGTGGGGGAGGGCTCATGTGCTCATTACATTATACCGACGCTAGACCCAACTTTTACACTTCCGCGTAACCACCCACAATGGAGGTTTTTCCGACAGCCAATTGCAGAACAATGGATAAGTTTATATCAACATCGACTATCGACATTGTAAATGATTATTGATTTATGTTGTAAATAACTGTTTGTATTATATAGTAATTGATTAAATATTTATTTATATTAGTAAATAACATTATTGATTGATTATGCAAATTCTTTGGTCAGATGAGCCAAAGAAATCCTTTCTGGTGCCGATGTAATAAAGGATTTATTGTAGAACGGACATCCTGGCAAGATGGTAGTCGTGGGCGACTGTTTTATGCATGTCCTCTTTCAGTGGTAATTAATCATACGTTTGCTTAGTTATGTAAATAATTTGTTTGTTAAAAATACATTTCTTATTATTTCCTGAACATGTAACAGCCAGGTACAAAAGACTATGGGTGTCGATACTTCGTGTGGAAAGATGTATTTGAAGCACAGCACTTTAGTCAAGCCTCTTCTTCAACGCATTGCTCAAACTGCGTTGCTACAAAAAATGAGATCAAGTTGTTGAAGCAAAGAATAAAGGCGCTGGAAATGGAGTTAGAAATGGCAAGGAATCCTGAGGATCACGCTTGTCAGTCAAGTGCCCGGCTCCATGATCTTTTAACCGAAATGAATAATCTTCATATGTCGTAGATATTGTTGTTTTTAAATAATATGTTAACGTTGACGTTTAATTTTATAATAATAGTTGTTGTTTTTAAATAATTTAAGTTTATGTGTAAACACTGATCTTGTAGTAGTTTATAAATGCAAATGAGTCAACGTCATCTTTTTTTATAACGCCATATTTTTTTATAACGTCATATTTTTTTATAACGTCATATAGGCAATTATTAATTAACTATACACAACACAAAAACATTACAAACATTAGTTTATAAATGCAAATAAGTCAACGTCATCTTTTTTTATAACGTCATATTTTTTTATAACGTCATATAGGCAATTATTAATCTTTTTTTATAACGTCATATAGGCAACTATTAATTAAGTATACACAACATTACTAACATTACAAAAAAATATACAAAACAAAAACATTACAAACTAAAAAAAAAAAAAAAAAAAAAAAGACAACTACAAGACAAAAGTACAAAAAAAAAACAAAAAAATAACAAAAAAAAAACAAAAAAAAGTACACACTCCCACTAGGGGAGGGTTTGTCTAAAAAATAGACTAGTGTGTGGTCAACAAGGGCCATATAAATTGATTCAGTAGATTAACCTAAACCGACAGACTTGTTTTGACCCTTATAAAAACCTGCACAAAGTGGTACTTGTTATGTCCTGGGACATGACTAGTTATTTTGCCACTAGTAGTATGATGGTTTTGACATTTTTTATACGTTTTCGTCCGTTTCTCTTATGTTTTTATCTGTTTTTATACGTCTTCATACGTTTTTCATATGTTTTTTTTTTTTTATGTTTTCGCCCGTTTTCTTACATTTTTCTACGTTTTTGTACGTTGAAGACGTATAGAAATGGACGAAGACGTATGAAACCGTAAGAAAAATGGACGAAATGTATAAAAACGGATAAAAACGTATAAAACAGACGGAAACATATAAAAACGTATGGATATGTATAAAAACGGATGAAAACGTATAAAAATGGGCGAAAACGAATAAAAACTTAAAAAAACGTAAAAAAAGCGAACGAAAATATATAAAAATGGATGAAAACGTATAAAAACGAACGAAAACGATAAAAACGGATAAAACCATATGACAACTTAAAAGAAAACGTACGAAAAAGTATAAAGACGGATAAAAACATTTGACTACTTAAGAAAAACGGGAAAAAACGGATAAAAACGTATGAAAACGGACGAAAACATATAAAATGGATAAAAAATATAAGAACGGACGAAAATGGATTAAACGTATGATAATCTAAGAAAACGGGTGAAAACGTATAAAAACATATGAAAACGTATAAAAATGTAAGAAAAACGGATGAAAACGCAAGAAAACATAAAAGAACGGACGAAAACGTATAAAAATGGATAAAACGTATGAAAACGGATAAAAACATATAAAAACGGACGAAAACGGATAAAAACGGACGAAAACGGATAAAACGTATAAAAAAGTAAGAAATATGGACGAAAACGGATAAAAACGGTAAAAAACGTATAAAAACGGACGAAAACTTGTAAAAATGAATAAAAACATAAGGAAACTTTAAATTATAAACAACCGTTATTGTTAAGTATAAATGATGTAATGATATTTAACCGAAGGGGCTAACGTGTAAATTATAATGGAACTACTTAACACCAGTTAAAATAAAGGACCGGTGGTGTTATTTATTTACCAACTTAGGGACTACCAGTGCAACTTCAAACTTTGAGGGACAAAGGTTGTTACTTTTGACAAACCACAGAGACCATCCATGTAATTTACTGTAATAAATATCGAGTTAAAAATGGCTTCCCTTTGTCGTTCAAATGAGCATCTTCTTTTGGTTAACTAATGATTAATAGGGTAACCAGAGTATAACAGAAGTCCTAAAAAAGCCACTCATTTACAAGTACACTAAAGAAGTCTCAGTTATTTTAACCGGTAATAGGTTATTCCAAAAGTGCAAAAAAGATAATGTCTTTGATAACACCCTTGTTGGTGGATTTTTATTCCATATTCAAAAAATCATATTTTACTTTTCTAATTCTGTTAAAGAACTCATTAAATATGTAGTACTGTATTACTTTTATTTAAAGAGTTTAAGGTTTAGAAGTAAGGCATATATGGTTACCTCATACATGGTAAAAGTGACATTAGTTTGAGGCATTCTCATGCTTTGTTTACCTCGTACATTGATCGTGGTTAACTTTTTACACTTTCTTCATTGAAGCATAAACATTGCTAGTCCTTCGTTACTGTATTTCTACGCTCAAATAGGTTACAGTTTGTGACATGTTTGTTTGCTCGCATGATATCAAAACAAGATGAATTAAGGACACATAAGATGTTACGGAGCACTACTTACTAACACTACACGGGTAAGAACAAAACTTTTCTTAACATCAGGTATTCTATTCTAGTGAACGGGTTAACTGCAACGGGTACTAACAAAAAAGAGTGTTCAACAAGGATGATCGTTTGTTTTCTAGCCATGACCACGATGAATATGGGTCACATGGTCAAATTATAGAAGGAAGGTCAAATCATTGACGTTATATATGTTACCAAACGCGTACGGTGTGCTCATACTAATGGCTGTAGTTATGTGAGAAACTATAAGAGAAAAGAGAAAATAAAGCTCAATGTAACATCTATGATTATTAACAAAGAATATTTGTAATCTTCAATTGCACTTACAATACAAGAACAAATTTGAGCAAACCTCATGAAAAACTTCAAGTATAACACCATGAAATTCCTCGGAATTCATTGATATATAACAATTTAAAAGACGGCGTAGATCTTTAGGCTGAGATATCCGGTTTGTGGTGATCATCTCCATCATGGAGTCTCGAAAATCTTTTCTAAGATTATAAGACGATTTCTCCAACGCGACCATGACAAACAATTTATTACTATCTTCTCTTACCTTTCTCCTCCTCTCTTCATATCTTCTTTCTTGTCTGTCTTTGATTATTTGGTCTAATCTTTCTTGAACCATGGCGTGTGCAAGACTCGAGACTGTTGGATAACGGCTGGACTTCCCACTTTCAGTTTCTTCGGAAGAAGAAGAAACACTAAGCCTACAATTGCAACATAATGTCCTGCATCCTTTATATGGAAGTTTTTGCTTCTTGGGAAGGCCTCTAGAGGTTGGCATTTTGGGAGAACAGAGCTTATCCAGACAGTGTGTTAAAATATATATTTATGGCCACTAAGTTACTAAAAGCAAAAGAAAAAGAAGGCCAAGCAGGAGATCTCATGATTGTGTCACTAGGAATACAATGAATCAACCAATCAATGAACAATTTTGTTATGTATTCATTTAACATGAGTGCGATAGACCAATATGAAGCTTGATTCGGAATGAAAGCAATATAAATCTGTGAAAGTGTTTGGATGTACATTTAAAATAAATTATTGCAACTTGAGTATGCACAAATTATCAAATCATATATAGTTTAGCTTTCTTGATTCTTGCAATAATATAGCGATAAAAACCACATAATACTACCTATATGCTTAATGTCGCCTTCACAGAAACTAAGAACATTAACTTGGTTCCAAAAGATTTCCTTACTTTGTCAATTTTTCCGGGTAGATGTTTAACAAATAATCAAACACTAGCTTAAAATCACATGTCCAATTATACATTGTAAACTTATATTAGTCAGAATATGGATACACTTATTATAGCTATAGGTGCATATGCCACATGAGTACTACCTGTCATTTAAAATATAACCTAAGCTAACACACCACATGGCCTCATCATTGGAACGATCCTTTTTACTCACATACTTAAGAATAGCAACTTATTCTGCATCTCAAACCTGCCAAACAATCCCTTTTGGCCATTTTAATAGTACTTGAGAATATCCAACATATTTGGTGAATTGCTGATATGGCAGCTGCAGGATCACCCCTTAAAAGAAAGTATACAACTATGCAGGGTTCTTCACTTTAGTTATTCTTTCCTACTGAGTCATGGGTACAAAATGATTAACACTAAGCTACTTTAATCAAAAATAGATATATAATATTATCTCCATAAGGATTAATTAACCTCGAGAAATCAATTTTTGTCGGGGTTATCGGATAAAAGCAAGACTATTATGTGCTGTTTTTAGGTGCTCCCCAAGTTTCCCTCTTGCTTGCTTGATCCCGAGTCCCTAATCATGCTAAGAATCACAAGAGGATTGTACAACTATAGAGAATCTTCTCTTTATAGATTTATTGTTTATTATCAAATATCTTTGTTCATTCTATGCACATAATTAATTGATATAGGATGCTTTTATAGTTTGTAACCAGTGCTTACTACGTATATGCCTATTGCTTTTTAATACATCAGATAATTACCAGTTTTAAGATTATCTGTGATTGCATATACAAAGTGATTAACTGATTATTTGTGAATGAAATAACCAATTTTTGATAAGCATCATGCAGTTGCTTATTTTTCAAAATGCAATAAGATATTCAATCTTTATGGGCAATCCCAAACATTCTCTTACTTCATAACAGTAAAAAAGAAAACCAAATATCCGCAATGCTTAAAAGCTACGGAGTATTATATTTACACATCATTGTTGGAACAACATTTAAGCAAACTTAATTGAGAAAACTCTAAGAGTATTATGATTAAAGAAACCGTAGAACTCCTAATTTATGTGGCAAAGTGATCCATGCCATGTATCAATGGGAGTAACTGATTAAGTCTTAGGCATTTAAGAAGAAAATACCATTCTCATTGTACTTATACACATGTGTTAGTTTTACTCCACGGCCGTAATACCATCTTGAGAAATGACATCAAATCGAATAATAAAAAAACCTTAATACAGATGTCTAGACAGTTTTCCTTTATGTACATGGCATAACGCAAGTATGATGAGCACAAGAACTTCACTTCTAAATCAAGAGACAGTACTTACGCAAATGCGAAGAGCAAAGTTTTCCTTTTTGTCACTTTACCACAAAACAAAAGAGACACGTAGTATTAACTAACAAGACATTATTACATTACACGCAAGATACGTCTTTGAAACATTTCATCCAACACTATAACGTCTGACGAAAAACATATTAAAATAACAGCAAACGAATTACACCATACACGCAATCTTGTTCACACTAAATACATACTTGAGATGATAAAATCACTAGTTACTTTTCTTCATTTGCTCCGGTTTTCCTTGTGGTTGTTTGGCCGTTGCTAGCTTATAAATCCCAAAAACCTTCAACAAAATTATAGAATATGTAAAGAATTCATTAAAGATCAAATTTAAAATTGATGAACGTAAAAATAAAATATTGGAGTACCAATGCAAGGACGTGAACTGCTATCAATAAAATAGTGACGAATGTTGAAGCCTCAAGGATCCATGACTGATCAGAGTTCTTTTGTTGAATTGTCATTTTGAGGATTGTGTGAGATTGTGTTTTCGGTTTTGCAAGATTTGGAATTTTAATATAACTTCTCAAAACTGTTCCATATTTTTCGTGATTTTACGGTTATTAGTTTCCACGTTTGGGGTGGCATACTAGTGTAAAACTTTTTTTTTTTTTTTGTCTTGGGAAATCATGAATTTATCCAAAGAAGTAATTTTACTACTTTCTCGTTCTAAAAATTAATTGTTCGAGTTTTCTTTTCGAGTTGACCCAAACTAATCATTCAATACTTAAAATAGACAGATAATTTTGATCAAGTTTACTATATTGCCACACTTGAGGTTGGTATTATGACCTTTAAGAAATCAATAATTAATTAGTTAAATTTAGGGTTTTGGTAACAACAACCCAATGGTAATATTAAGTGAGTTCATATTTGGAAATATTATTAATTATGGCAAGTATTAATATAAGTGAGTTCATATTTGGAAACATTATTAATTACGGTAATCTTAAACAACTCCCATTGGGTTGTTGTTAGGAAAACCCAATTAAAATTGTCGTAAGAAAAGCAAATCAATAATTATGAGTATAATTTTTATTAAACTACGTAACTTTTTTGTCGTTTATAACTATATATGTGCATACATGAGGTTTTGTTACTAAAATCAATTTGATTTAAAGTTTATGTTTGTACGTTGATATTTATAATTCACACGTGTATTCGTTGTTCTCGATATTATGATTACGTTGATATTTCCTTCCCATGTTGATGTTGTTGATGATTTGGTTTTGGACGAGCTTGGTGGTTTCGATTTACCTCTTCTTGATTCTTTATTCTCTAAGGGGCTGTGTACTGTCAAATCCATCCCTCCTAAATGTCGTTTGGGTTTCTCTCGTGTTTTGAAAGGAGCTCTTGACAAGGTAATCTGCGCACCTGATGACATTTCTTGTTGGGTTGGTTTGTTAGTCTTGCCTCTTTGTCTCCTTAAAACTTTTTGCCCGAGGAGCAATCAAGAATGTAGGTCGGCCAATAAGCGCCAACGCCAGGAAGAATATATTGTTAATGCTATTCGGGCATGGGGCACCCCTAGTGGTAGTATACAGATTGTGCGTGACGTTTTAGCCGAACCCTCACCTGTTTGGTCTAATATTGATGATGACAGTTCGGATTTGGGTGACCGTAATGTCAAGCAATGTAAGAGGAAGATTTGTGATGGTCATTATACTGCTGCGGTCAGAGTTCTTTCGTCTTCTGGTATTGCACCTTATGATGTTTCTACTCTTGAAGACTTAAAAGCTAAGCACCCTTTCCAGTCTGCTCCTCTTTTGCCTGATATACCTATTGATCATCATCACCTTACTACATCTACTGCTACGGTTCTTGACATGATTAAGAGTTTCCCGCGTGGTACTTCTTGTGGGCGAGATGGTTTGCGCGCTCAACACCTTTTGGATTGTTTAAATGGTGCGGCTGTGGCTATTTCCGATGAATTGATCGCATCTATCACCCAAGTGGTGAACCTTTTCCTTGCTGGTAAATGCCCGAGGGAGTTAGGTGAGTACATTGCTAGTGCTCCTCTCACACCCTTAGTCAAACCAGGTGGGGGTATCCGTCCTATTGCTGTTGGGACTGTTTGGAGGCGGTTAGTTTCCAAGGTTTGTGCGTCCATGATTGGCCATTCTTCAGACGGTTATTTAGATGATTTACAATTTGGTGTTGGGGTATCGGGAGGAGGGGAGGCTATTCTTCATGCAGTGAATCGTTTGGTTGAGGATCGTGGGGGTGATGTTGGTCTTTCTATGTTGTTGGTTGATTTTAAAAACGCTTTCAACATGGTGGATCGGGCTGTTATGTTGCGTGAGGTTCGGCTTCATTTTCCGGCTATTTCACAATGGGTGGAATTCTGTTACTCTAGCCCCACCAGATTATATTATGGTGAGCATACTCTTTGGTCTCATCAAGGTGTGCAACAAGGTGATCCGCTTGGGCCTCTTCTTTTTGCCTTAGTGTTACATCCCCTGGCATGTAAGATTAGAGACTCTTTTAACCTTTCTTTTCAAGCATGGTATCTGGATGATGGTACTATTATTGGAGATACTTTGGTTGTAGGTAAGGTTTTAGAGTTAATTATGATGGATGGACCTAGTCGTGGCTTACACCTCAACGTTGATAAAACTGAGGTCTTTTGGCCAAAGGAAGACCCTAGAAGCAGATATGCGGGTGTGTTCCCTCCCAATATTTCTCGCCCCATACATGGTGTTAAATTATTGGGTGGGCCTGTTAGTGTTGATTTTGAGTTTGGTAGTAGGCTGGTTTTGAAAAGGGTGGCTAAAACCATTGATCTTATGGATGCTGTTGCTAAACTTAACAACCCTCAATGTGAGTTGTTGCTACTCCGTGCATGTGCAGGTATTTCTAAGTTGTATTTTTCTATGCGCACATGTTCCCCCAGGGTCTTTGAGTGTGCTCAGGTTTCTTTTGATGCGGCACTTCGTTCTTCTTTGGAACGTATTGTCACTGCTTCTGGGCCTGGTTTTGGTGATTGGCAGTGGAGACTTGCCACCCTTCCCTTTGCCTTTGGGGGGCTTGGTGTTTATTCTGCAGGAGATGTTTTGAAATATGCTTTTCTTGCGTCTAGACTTCAATCTGCTAGCTTACAGACTAAGCTTCTCCATAGTTCCGGTATTGTAACTGCTGGTCCCTCCTTTGATGATGCTTTATGTACTTTTAATATAGATATGGATATTGATCTTTTGAGTAACCTAAGCGAGGTCGCTGCCCCCAAACTCATGAAGAAATTGGCAGATATATATTTCGATCGGGTTATCCAAACTGTTGAATCTACATTCCATCTTTCTACTCGACAGATTGCGTTATGGAGCTCTCAAAAGGAGGATCATACTTCAGATTGGCTCAGGGTGGCTCCTATCTCTGGATTGGGTCAAACTATGAACGCCCGGACATATCGATGTGTGTTGTGTTATCGGCTGGGTGTTCCTCTTTTCACTGTCCAGGTACCGTGTTCAGCTTGTTCTCGTGTTTTTACTGGAGATATTTATGGGGATCATGCGGTTTCTTGTGCGGGTATTGTTGGCATTAAACATCGGCATAATATTGTGCGTGATGTTCTTGTTGATATATGCTCTCGGTCCGGAATTTCAGCTCGTAAGGAGGTGGATATTGGGCTTTATGGTGATAGGGATAGATCTTTGCGCCCAGCTGATATATTACTTTACTCTTGGGATGGTGGGCTTGATGTGTGTGTTGATCTTACGGGGTCTTCACCTTTGACACAATCTGGTATGATTGATTTTATGCCAGGTCGTGCGGTTATTGAAGCTGCACAACGTAAACGTGTCAAGTATGAGGCCAAATGTGTGGATATCGGATATGGGTTCCTTCCTTTCTCTTTCTCCACTTTTGGAGAACTTGAGAAAGATGCAGTAACTCTTCTAAAGCGTATTCGACGTTTCTCTTCGACTCAAGACATTGGAGCACGGACTGCCGTTCATATTTTTAATAGGATTGGTTTCGCTATTGCTAAAGGTGTGGGGGCCCAGTTGGTTTCTCGGCTCCCCACCAATTTCTTGTAAAATCCTATTTATTGTTAATAAAAGTGATGGTTTATAATAAAAAAAAAAAAAAAAATAATAATAATAATAATAATAATAATAATAATAATAAAAATAATAAAGTGATGTAGGATTTGATTCGCTGTAGCTAGAGGAGTGAAGCCCAAATAGTATCTCGGCTTGTTACTAATTTCTTGTAAGTCTTATAAATTTTAATAAAGTGATGTTTATAATAAATAATAATAGCAAACTTTTATTTTTAAACGGGTCAAAATGACATACAAGTGGTTTTTGAAACTAAATTGATAGCAAGCTTTCATTTTAGATGATCATACAATTTAGTGCAGCCATTTTAGCGTTTTGAACCACGTTTTTTCTATCATTTTTTACGTTAATCTCTTAGTTTCTGCTATTTTATAGGTTTTGTATCCGCACATTTTGACATGGAATATCCGAATTCCTTGCACATATGAAATGTTCTCTGCCCTGCCAGCCTCAAGCAATTCATACTAGACAAAGCAACAAGAGTATCACCGGTAATCGCACATCCAACACCATAAACAAGCTTCCCCATTGTATGCATCCTGTTAGAATGATCAGACTGTGAAACATGTCAATATGGTGTGGGTTCAAATGGGTTTATACGTACAATACAATCAAACCGCTAACACTTGTCCACTTTATTTGAGATTTATGTATCACTGTTGCAAAATCTTAGGAACAAGACAAAGAAATCTACATTACTTCTCACCTTATGATTTTTTTGTTTCTGTTATGTTCGTTTTATTTTCATTAATAGTTATTGCTTTGATGCCTCTTAAATACTTTAGTAGAACTAAACATACAATATTCATGTCTATCCATTTGTAACTCTGAAATATGAAAGCACTAACAGTTGGAGTTGGAACACTCATTCGTATAGAGGTTATGCGAGGTATAAGCATATGCGTTACTATATTTGTACTCGAAAGTCAAACTTCAAGCATAGAAGATTGCAAGTTATAAACTAATACGGGAGTAAGTACCTCTATATGTTTATGAATTTAACAAAGCCTAGTCACAAAAAAAATACCATCACAAATTTGACAATGAATGTTTTATTCAACTATAATGTTGTATCATTTAGTATGCAATTTTCAAAGTATCTTAAAATAAAAAAGGTTTTGCAGCACGCCCAAGTGTTTTCGTTTGGAAACAATAATATTATCACAATTGTTCTATGCATCGATAAAGTGTCCCGCAGCAATGCACGGGCTAACCTGCTAGTTTCCACTATGATGCAATAAGATTTACATTATGAAAATGTTGATCAAATAGAGTATGGTACATGTAGCTTTATAAGAATGATATTGTGCACTAACATTAAATTGGTACTATTAGGTTTATCATGGTTAGGCAAACTTAACGAGAAAGAAATGTGATAAGATCGTTCATGATAAGATAAAAAAAACTGACTACTTTATTTTAAACGTGAAAAATACACACATATTTTTCGCATAAATCATTGCATCTGAGCAAGCATTTTCTTTTCCAATCTAACATGAGGATGAAAGGTATGGACGTGTGTAGAGACATACTTGTTCATGCTCAACTTTTTAATTGTAAACAATAGTTTCGTTGCATCCGAATCTCTTGTTTTTGCACTCTACTCTGACTGACTCGAATGCGTTATTTGTAATTTTACTGTTGTCAAGGCGAAGTGGCAAGCGGCATGATGGGCATTCACCAACAAAGAAGTAGTTAACAATCCTTTTCTGTGCAGCTGCTTGTTTCCCTTGTTTCTTTAATTTCCTAAGTGCTGATTTCCTAGCATTATCATTATCATCTCCAAGATCACTTTCATAAGAATCAAGTCAATTTCCTCAATATCATCCTCTGTTAAGTTAACTTCAGTAGTCAAAGCCTCATTTACACCATCAGCATCATCATCAACATTAAACCTAAAGCCATCCATAGGGACCTCTACTTCCTCTACAATGTGTTCCTCATCTTCTATAACTTGGCCAGTTTCCTCATGGTTACTACCCTGCTCATGGTCACTACCATGCTCATGGTCACTACCCTGCTCATGATCACTACCTTGCTCATGATAACCACCCTGATCATTATAACTACCCTGCTCATTACCTAGCTCAATATCACTATCAATGAAGTTATCCATACCCTGCTCATTATCACTATCCATGAAGTTATCCATAGCCACAACTATGTTAACCTGCTCTACCATAGCCACATCTGTATTAACATGTTCATTTAACCAATCAATGGCCAACTGCTTACTAGACCTAGGCACTGGGTTCTTCACAACATCATCTTCATCCAAATCAACTATTTCATTAGTGTCATCTACCTCCTTGATCTCCATTGTTTTCCTAAATAAAGGCTTATAAAATGACTCAACCCTGGTCTCATTGTGTTCAATGAAAACTTCTATAACCTTATGCTTTGAAACATAACTAACCAGGCTCACAATATCATCATCACAAGCCAATGCTCTAAGTCCCCAATCCAAATTTTTCTTAGGTTGTCTGAAGTGATAGAACATAAGTTATTGTGGATCATATTTTAACATTTTTACAATGTTATTAACCACCTCAACTGTAAAGTGTTCACTATCTACAAAATCCACAAATTGTACCTTGCCATTTACATAATTCCTATTAGGCCTACTTGTGAAAATTCCACGATGATGCACCTTCATTGAAAAGATGTTGGGATAATCGACTGTTTAACAAACAAAACAACAATGTCAGAAGTTAAGCTAATCAATAATCAACAAAAAAATGTTTACAAACTCTGCCAATGCCTTACCATAAACTGTATACGGATCATATGTGTTAATTGCATGATCAGGTCCAAAACGCCAAACTTGAACTCCCCTAATCATTTTACAGTGTGAGTCTTAAGGGACGATTTTTGCAAGCCTTTATATCATTTAGGATTATGTTTTGATTAGTAAATTAGGGTTTGAGAAAAGGGGGGGATTGGTTTTTAGTGAGTGGGTGGGTAGTTTTATATTAAAATTAGATTTTATGCGGTCGGGTCGGGGTATAAAAGAGGTTCGTGTTTTTTAGTTAGTGAACTGACAAAAAAAAAAAAAAAAAAAAAAACCCTCGTGTGCAACGCACATGGGATGACTAGCGGAGCAGCGTTAATGGTGTGTGGGCCCAGGGACCAAAAATGCAACGAAAACTTGAAAATGGGGACCTCTGGTGCACTTTCAAACTTTTAGGGACCAAATTTGCAATTTGGCCAAACCACAAGGACCAAAAATGCAATTAACTCTAATTCAATATTGCAAGCAAGTATATACATAAAGTGGTGTAGATAGATTGTCTGACGGGTTAAGTATAACTAAAATGAAAGCTTGAGTTTGTATAAATGCACGTAAATCATTGCCCAAGACATCCGTTTGATAAACCCATAAGATAATACTATTCGGATAACATTGATTGAACTTTTGCCCTTTGATATAATTATTCTAATCAATGATCACGAATAGGCATACCCGTAACAAAAATCGAATGTATATAAGTCATTTATATACAAAATATAAAAAGAATATCTTTTAATAGCAGCGAGATTACATACATGGTAGACCGGGGTGCACAATGGGTTGAGGCAGATACGGCATTTGAGACAATTTAGGTCAAGCACACATAAAACATGCCCCCAAACAACTACAGTTGCATTGTCGACTGGTGGACGAACCACTTGAGGTGTTACTCGAGCCACTCGCGCTGACCGACATCGTAATTGCAACAATGAAGAAGCCAAAGTTTGAAGCCACCTGACAAAGATGCTGCTG
Organism: Artemisia argyi; assembly: GCA_030686995.1. Lineage (NCBI taxonomy): Eukaryota > Viridiplantae > Streptophyta > Magnoliopsida > Asterales > Asteraceae > Artemisia > Artemisia argyi. Next base: position 103,471,395 of record CM060686.1, on the reverse strand, counting down.
TTTGTATCTCTATCGGCCATTGAATGAGATTACAAATGCAAAGCAAAAATTAAGACATGGTTTTTATTCTTATTATACAGAGTATATAAGTTGAATGATTATTTATTTCTTCATTGGTAACCGTGATTTGTTACCATAAATTTCCATAATACATTACTTAAACTAGAACGGTACCCACGCAATGCGGTAGGTACCTTGTGTTTATATTTTGCGTTATTTGGTTACACGTTTAGTTGTCTTCATGCTTTATAAGTAGAGATATTAGAGATGGTTAAGTCAAATAATTTTAGGAGTAAATTACACCGTTGGTCCCTATACTAGTCTTAGATTTCATACGACATCCAAAAACGCTAATTTTTTTGTTTTTGATCCAAAATCAAGAATATATTACGCCGCTAGTCCAAAATCCTGACGGTCGTTAGATTTCCCTATTAAGTCGGTCACATGCCAGACACCTGAGGATGGACATGAGGGTGGGTTGGTCTTTTCACTGTTTTTGTCCTTTAATGCATTTTTTTATTTTTACTTTTTTGTCCCTTTTAAAAGTGGGTCCCACCACCACCACCATCATCACCTATACACAATATATGTATTCGTCAGACTACCTTAGCCAAGATCTCTACTTTGCTTAAATTTTAAATATGAAAGATTAGTTGGCATTGACTTTTAAAACCTGAGTCATTACATTTAAATATTTAATGGTGACATAGATGGTGGTGGTGGGTGACAGTGGTGATAAGGGATGGAGGTTGAAGAAGAGTGGTGAGGTAGAAAAAGGAAGTGATTGGGTTAGATATTGTGTATAGGTGGTGGTGGTGGTGAGACCCACTTATAAAAGGGACAAAAAAAATTAAAATCAAATTAATAAAAAGACAAAAAAGTAAAAATAAAAAAATGCATTAAAGGACAAAAACAGTGAAAAGACCAACACACCCTCATGTCCATCCTCATGTACCTGGCATGTGACCGACTTAACAGGGAAATCTAACGACCGTCAGGATTTTGGACTAGCGGCGTAATATATTCTTGATTTTGGATCAAAAACAAAAAATTAGCATTTTGGATGTCGTATTAAATCTGAGACAAGTACAGGGACCAACGATGTAATTTACTCTACTTTTAGTTTGAACAACCAACTGTTTCCTAACAAACTTCCTAACCAACTTGCTTCATAACAAATTAATTTTGAAATTTTTTCATAATAAGAAAAAAAAATCTGAATTTTAAGCCTTTCTAATTATAAAATAGTCCCACATTATAATATAATATAGATACACATAAACTGACTATCGTGATTAAAATAGGAAGGTGATCATCTCTGTAACTTTTAAGGCAAAATGGAAGAATATTTCGTCAGCACCCTTGAAGCTTGATTACCCATTCAAAATGGGCCATTTTGTTTGACTACAGTTTGTCTGGCTCCACCTCCGGGCTCTTCCTGTTTTCGCATCCAAATCGGTTACAGGGTCTTCTCAATGTTTTTATTTTTTATTTTTCGATAACTATCGTTTCTAACCTTTTTGACCAACCAATTCACGAAGTTTAAACCCACCGCCACATATACTCAAACCAAATAAAGTCCTTTTCTAGATGTTGGCGTGACCTAAAATGAATTCACCGACAAAGGCCTTATAAAAAATCTCGATACTTTAGAAGTAGCCGTCTTATTGTTAAAGATTCAATTTTCTCTTAATAAGTCATCATATTTGTATTTTCGTACTAATATTATTGACCATTTAACAATTAGCAGTTACATTACTATATATACTAATGCAGCGTCAAATGACGCCATCTCATGTCATTTGGGTTTCCGAATTTTTTTTGGCCTGCTAACCAAGGCCCAGCCTGTCAACTTTATTCTATTAATGCATCATGCGAAATATCTTTTAGGCCCAACTCAATAACTGCTGGCTTTTTTTTTCAAACAACCGCTGGCCGGTTTTTTTTCAGTTTTATGAAACTTATAGGAAGAAAAAAAAAGCTTTTTTATTTTTATTTGTTTTATTTTTTTTCCGCTAAGTTCGGGATACAAAAAATATTGACGTAAAACAACCGCATCAAACAACTCCGCAAAACCTGCTTCGATGACTTATCACGTTGCTTGAGTCTTTTGGACTACTTCGCTAAAAATGTCCAACCGTGCACCCTAAACCCACTATAAAAAACTGACACACATTTAAGTGCATGACCAACGCCCCACCGCAATACGGCAGGTCGAAGCCATCCTTGTTTATTAAAATTATGGGGCCTCAAAGCGCTTACTTTAGTGGATTTATGCTTAAGACGACCCTGATATTTTATAAGTCGAGTTATTCTACAAACCAAATATTCCTCACATATCAAGGGACTCATCCTCACCATCCATCTAAAAAGAAAATCAATGGTTGAAATTAAAAGCATTTTAATGTTTCACCCATTTTTTATAATTTAAATATCTTTCAAACCGTTAATCGTTAAGCGAAAATAATTACACCATCGCGACGAGCATTTAATTATCTTTCTATAGACGGGCACTTTGACATACTTTCGAAAAGAAAAAAAAAAAATCATTTTTTCACGTTTTTTTTTTCGTGGCCGAAAAAATAATATATGATTTTACATATCATATATGATATGTAATATCGTATATGATATTACATATCATATCATATATGATATGTAATATCATATATGATATTATATGTAATATCATATATGATTTTTTCGGCCACGAAAAAAAACATGAAAAAAAGGAAATTTTTTTTTTGTCAAAAATATGTCAAAGTGCCTATCTATAGAAAGATAATTAAATGCCCATCGTAACGGTAAATTTTTTTTCGCTTAACAATTAACGGTTTGAAAGATATTAATATTTGAAAAAAAAAATAGATGAAAGCGGGTTTTTAAATTGTTGGGATTAATCTCATCCATTAGATCAAATAAAAATGAAGGGAAGATGGAGGGTGGAGATTTGTCCATTGGTATGTAAAAGAAGTTTGATCCTCAAATGATCTTTGCTCGATATTTTGTTGCTACTAGTATTTTATTACGAATCGGGGCTTAAGGAAGCCAATAGTAACAAATTAGATATAGACCTTCAAAAAATTTGTTTACGATAACCATATGGATTGCAACTTAATAGTATTTCATGTTGTGTGAGAATGTTTCTCAACCAATTTGAGGCTTAATTTTGTTTCAAAAGTTTCATGTTGTGTGAGAATGTTTCTCAACCAATTTGAGGCTTAATTTTGTTTCAAAAGTTAAAATGTATGAGACATATTGCGAGATAATTATTTGTGGGGTGTGTGTATATATCTCTACATTATATATAACAGGAGGCGTTTGACTATTTAATGCCAAATAAGCATGGTCAACTCCATGTCATCACTTTTCGAGTGCCATGTCATCACTATTTACATTTTTGGTGTCCATGTCAGCAACTTAATGTACACCTAAGCACCTTAGTGTCCACCTAAGCAATGTTTGACCAAATTAAATTCGGAAGTTTGACCTCTAAATTCGGTTTTTAAAAAAGTTACAGTAGGATTCGAACTCATGACCATGTTGATATTATGTCGTGTGTTTACCACTAAACCATCTAATATTTTTTTGTTATTTACTCTATGCCATAATCTATAAACTCAATTTATACTGGATATCTTTTATTCCTAATTGTGAATCATTCACTAAAATAAATCTTTATAAAATTAGAGCCGACTTTTAATTATCTCTTATGTATATCAAAAACTGTAACCCTAAAACACATATAAACGATCCATTAATCAGTGTCTATATTCCCTAATTCAATTCACCAACGATTGATTACCAGGTTTGTTTTCTTATAAAATTGATGATGGCTACGTTTAATTTACTACCATGCATGCATGCTATGTTTAACTTGTAAGTTTTACTTTGATTTACAGTAACAATTGTTTTAGAAACAAGTTATTCGTTTGGTTATGATTTAATGAATACAGTTGGTTATAGCTACAAGGAATGGTTCATCTTTTCATTCACATAACATGATTCCACATGAAGCACACCAGGCTATATGATCTACATAGATATAGCAAATTTTATTGTCCGAGGTCACCAAGAAAGAAACCTCAAGGTGATATTTCTTTAGTTTCACTCACTTTTAATGATTACAATACCTCAACAATATACTCACTTTTAGTGATTACAACTACAACAGGAGTTTTTGGATCATGGAGTTTTAACCCTTTTGAGAAATTGGCTTGAACCACTACCTGATGGAAGCTTGCCCAATATAAACATTTTTTTAGCAATATTGAGGATTCTAACTGAGGTATAAACAAGGATTTATTAAGCGTTAGTTATATGTTAGACATTTTCTATGATACGGTATTCCCTTAAACCCTAATTTTCCAATATACACAAATGCATGTTCATCACAAATTAGGTACATAGCTGTATATAATAAAGTATAATAGTGATGCTATGACTGAGTTATTGCTATCATACCGCACAACTGAGTTATTTTATGTAATACGTAATGATGTAGATTAAAAAAAGACATGCGCTAAAGTGATGAACAACTGAGTGAAATCACTGTTGTACTTTCCTTCTTTTAATACGTCGTCAAACATTTATATCATCGTTGTTATTCATAGCTTTGAAATCGCTATGCTCATCGTTTGTATATTATTGATTTGTAAGGTCTGAAGCATGTGTGGAGTATGCAGAGAAAGCTTCAGTATGCAAATATTCCATGTGGTTGAGTGAAGTTATTGACGTTCTCTTGGGGAACCTATTTGGCCTTGCATTGCTGAATAATGTGGATTTTGTTTGTTCGTGGATTTTTACCATCACCAGTGATATTACAAACAACTGGTGGCTCATTAGATGTGCACGTTTAATTGGAAACCTTGCTGGTTTTAAGTTGGACACTGAGCTTGCAGGAGTTCTTGGTACTCTTTCCCTTAATTCAATTCAAATTTGGACTACGCTATGTGACTCTCTGCGTTTTCTGTTTATTTTCTTTATAAAAGGACTGGCTATATTTGGGGTTCTTTTTGGCTTGACTACCCTTGCTGCTTTGACAGTTGACGTGATTACTATTTCCACAACACATGTGTCAACCCTGCATTGGTTAATATCTCTCATCTATTCAAGACAGATACAAGCAACAACAACATTGTGGCGTCTTTTCGGTAAATAATCCTTAACATCCCTAGAGTTCTTCCTTCCTGCACTAATACTTCAAGAAACTCCGGTTTGTTTGCATTTACTTACTGCACCCCACTGTCACCAAGCAGCACCTGACCTGCTCAGAAAGAAATTCATGGTGCTTGATGAGATTGTTTCAGTGGTCAAACAGGGACTAACATACATGTGGTAAAAGGTACAAACAATCAGACATATCACCTCTTACGAATCTTCCACTAGAAACCTCTGCTGGTCCGGAGAGATCCCATCCTTATCCTGGATCTTGGCCTTACCGTTGTCGATGGTGTCTGAGCTTTCAACTTCCAAGGTAATAGTCTTCACAAAAAATACAACAAGCAGTGTTTCTTTCTTTTTTTATACTACTCAACTCATTTATTATTACATTTGGCATTTTGACGATTCCTATTGCAACAAGTTCATACATATTGATCGAGGTTTTGTTTTCACTGAGCAAGCCCATGTGTTGTCGACAATGGCCATGGACCGCCTGATTTAGATGCAGCCCAAGGCCACAAATTCTGCTCATTCAAAGTCAGATTACGTAGATGATAAGGTAATTACATATCTATCTTTTCGCTTACTGTCCAGGTATTTATTGTTTTTGTATATATACATTGTCAATGAATCCAAGTCTCTGAATAAGTTGGTGTCTATGAATCCAGGTCTTTCCTCTCCATTGAATAACAGTAGTCATCTTATGGGTGTTGGTCGAGGTGGTCCATTAAATGGTTCACCAAACTCCCAACAAGAAGCTTCTTCTTCTTTCAATAACTCAAGCCAAAATGGATACCCATCTGATGAATCTGAACCTAGTTTGAGATGGTTTGGCTCACCACCACATGAATCTTCAAGAAACCCTCAGTTGGTGTTACTAGCACACGAGAATTTAGACCCTCAGTCAACCATGCCTTTGGTGACTCAAGCAAATCTGCTGTTGGTTCAGCGTCTAGCAGCACAGGTTCTGCATTTGGTGTTTCTTACTCGCCTTTTGGATCAACCACTCCAGCTTTAAAAGCAACAAATACCCCAGCATTTGGTGCTTTGTGCACTGTCGCGTTAGGTGCCTCGAGTACTCCAGTGTTGGCCTCTTCGCGAACTTCACCTACTTCTGCTTTTGGTTTTGTGATCAATCCAACTATTGGAGAACCGACTACCCCAACATTTGGTGCTTCAAGCACACCTGCATTTGGTGCCTCGAGTACTCCATTGTTTGGCTCTTTGCTGCCTACTCCTATGTTTGGTGTTTCAGTCACTATAGATATTGGAGCTCCTCATTTAGTCTGGTGTTTGGTCAACTAGCATTTGCATTTGGCAGCAGCCCATTTGGTACCTTTTTCTCTTCAAGTCTGGCTATTATTCGAACTTAAAACTCTCACGTTCCTAAATTATGGCCGACTATATAAAAGCACAAAATTCTAAAATATGTAACTATGACAGCTGATACGTGGGAATCGCACCAGGTTTTTTCTCTCGAGGGATCTCGAGAAGCTTACAACCCCCACCAGGCAGTGTACCTGATCGTTGTAGTATAGTATAGTGACAAGTACCGGGGGATTGATCGTTCAACTCAGGAATAGTGTCGCTAGGATTAGAATGCTTACTAAACTAGGTCTAGAGGTGAGGGATGATTCCTTTTGTATTTTTATATTTTTATAAAAGCAAGTAAAATCTTGGGTTTTGAAGGAGTGGGCGGAATTAGTTGCTAGCTAACTAACCCAATAAACTAAGATGCAATCAAAATAAAATAACATAAATGAAAGTTAAACTAATTATACTATTGTGGTGTAAACAATGATGAGGAAAGTTGTGTTTACTTAGGTTTCATTACTCTCTAGATATCTTTTACAGGTTGATAGCTTGTTATAATTGCATGGATGACGGGTCATATTCCTTAATACTAGTCGTAGGGCCGTGTACAATATTCCCTAACTCTATAGGATCCTACTTCACTCCTATGTCGAGTCGTTAAAAGTTCCTAACATGGGATCATTAGAATTCTCCTACGCATTAAATACAACCAAATATCGTAGTACACCTCCGATCATGTTTCTTAAGACGTTCAAGCAAGTTACCAATGGAAGTCTGCCAGTTTTCTTAAGCCTAACATCGAATACAATCATCCGTAACAACTATAAACAAACAATCAACCCATAATTAACATCTAGGTTTCGCTACATCTAAGCAAACACAAAGGAAATCTAGCCAAGCATGTTAAATAAAAGACAAGCATAAGATATAATCAAACAATACATAGACATATTGATTGATTTAAAAGAGTACTTATCTCTAATTGAACATGAAAGATTCAAAGGGTTGAAACCCTTGAAAGAGCTTGAAAATTCGACCTAGGGTTTTTCCCTCAAAGTTGAACCCTAATGAATAAAATTTGGAAAACTATATATAGATTTTACAGGGTGACGGCGTCATGTATTAAGTTGTGATGCCGTCAACTCGCCACCATAATAAAATCGTATTGCCTAGATCTGCTTGTGACGCCGTCATGTGTAAAATTGTTCTGGGCCGTCAATATTACTTGGACCATGACGGCCTTGGGTGACGCCGTCATCTCCAATGCACAAAAACTCTCTGGATCATCACATGTATTTCCCACATCCACCTCTTTTGTTACTCTTGACGCCGTCATGTAGAAGATCTTGACGCTGTCAGGTACTGTTCCCAGCAAGGAAAATTGAGACTTTGCCGTTTTCTTCACTTTTATGCTCCAAAAACATCCAAAATGCTTCCCTTTCCAGATTTCTTTCCAAAAGTACCTAAAATGACAAAAGGAACGATTTAGGGCAATATTTGATCAAATAATCATGAATCCGGGCTTAAATGACCCCCTTAAAAGATGAGTGCATAACACAAGTACTTTACCTATGAGTCCCAATCGTCCCAAAATAATATGTACAAGATATGACTCGACTTAGCAACCATGTAATCAATTAGATAATTAACTAAGGGTTTTAAACAAATAACAATAATGCACTAAAGATGAGTGCATACACGGAAGGCTAAGGTGATTTGGTTGCACATTTGGGTTGGTTGTAACAAATTCTTCCTTTAAGTAAAATGCTTAAAGTTTGAAACGAAAAAATAGGCTCGGAGGGGTGTACTAGGGGTTTCGTGTACTAAAAATGAGTACAACACTAAGGTGTGGGAAAACTTAATTGACTTTACTAGCCAAGTAATATGACTTAAATGGTCAAGTAATTATGATACGGTTTCAACACAAGGGTGATCCTAATGCCTCTTATCATGTAGAAAATCCTACTACACGAATGTAGTCTCACTAGCTGTCTCGGGATGTATCACTAACGCAAGTTCTAGAATCTAAATGCTACCGGTACACTCATAAGCACTAATAATGAATGCTTTTCTTATCAAATCTAAAGGCGAACTGATGAGGCGAAAAATGAACCACTTTTAGGGGGTCATTTAAGTCCGAATTCGAACTTATTTGATCAAATATTGCCCTAAATCGTTCCTTTTGTGATTTTAGGTACTTTGGGAGAGAAATCTGGAAAAGGAAGCAATTCGGACGTTTTTGGAGCATAAAAGTGAAGAAAACGCCAAAGTCTTAATTTTCCTTGCTGGGAACAGTAGGTGACGGCGTCAAGAAGGAATTTCTGACGGCGTCAAGAGTAATTTCCATGACGACCCAGTACATAATTGAAGGCGTCACGAAGTAGGGCGTCAAGAGTAAAATGCATGACGGCCTGGAAACACATAACACATGACGGCGTCAAAAGTAGATCAAGGCAGTCCGAGAAGTATTTTGGCGGCGAGATGACGGCGTCACCGATTTTGTCTTGACGCCGTCAGACCCTATTTCCTATATATAGTTTTCTAATTTTCACATTAAAAAGAGAGAAGTTTTGGAGAAACCCTAAGGCCGAACTTAGTACGAATTTTACAGGTTTTTCAAGGGTTCTCAGCCCTTGAACCCTTTCATGTGTAATTGAGATAAGTGTTCTTTTAATTCAATCAATATGTCTATGTGTTGGTTGTCTATATCTTGCTCTTGTCTTAATTCTACCATGCTAGGCTAGATCTATCTTGTGTTTGCTTGGATCTAATGAAACCTAGATGTTAATTATGTGTTGATTACTTGTTTATGGTTGTATTGGATGAATGAATTCGATGTTAGGCTTAAGAAAAATGGCAGATCTCCAAATGGTAACATGCTTAAACGTCTTAGGAAACATGAACTGACGTGCACTAGGTTTTATTGGTTGTATTTAATGCATGAGTAAATTCTAATGATCCCATGTTAGGAGCTTCTTAGCCGGCTCGACATAGGAGTGAAGTAGGCACTCATAGGATTGGGAAATTAAGTGCGCCACCCCATGAATTGTATTAAGGAATACAATCCGTCATCCACGCAACTATAACAAGTAATTAACGTGTAAAAGATATCTAGGGAGTAGTGAAATCTAAGTAAACACATTTTCTCCATTTATTGCTCACAACCTTAGTTTAATTTAGTTTATTTTCATTTCTAGTATTTTATTTTGATTGCATCTTTAGTATTGGGTTAGTTGACTAGCAACTAATTCCGCCCAAATCATTCAAACCCGAGATTTTTACTTGCTTTCTAAAAAATATAAAAATACAAAAATAATCATCCCTAACCTTTAGAACTAGTATTTAGGTTTTATAATCCTAGCGACACTATTCCTAGCTGAACGATCAATCCCCCGGTACTTGTCACTATACTATACTACAACGATCAGGTACACTGCCTGGTAGGGGTTGTAAGCTTCTCAAGATCCCTTGAGAGGTAAAGCCTGGTGCAATTCCCACGTACCAAGTTTTTGGCGCCGCAGCCCGGGGAATAGTTATTGTTTAGGTTAGAATCTCTTTTTATTAGGTCCACTTGCTAGATTCCTTTTTAGTAAGATTTTATTTTTATTTTTAGGATTTCTTTAGTCTATCTTATTTCTTTGTGTTTTTGTTCGTAACTCTTCACCACCCGACATCATGGACGATGGGAACATCTTTGAACCCGTCATCCCACCACAACAAAACCCACCACTAGAACCTCTTAGGCCCCGAACCTTAGGAGAGTATTCCCGACCTAGCCACCAAGGCTACCGAAACACCATTGAGCTCACCGGAGCCAATGTGACCCCCTTGCGATCCGACACCATCCGGTTGGTGCAAAGCGGATGTGCATTCCATGGACTTCGTTCCGAAGATCCAAACCAACATCTTAAGGACTTCCTTAAAATCGTAGACTCCATAGACCTAGATGTTGAAACTAGAGAGACAACCCGATTACGCCTATTCCAATTCTCTCTACGGGATCAAGCTAGTCAATGGCTTGAGCGTTTACCCGCAGGATCCATCACCACATGGGATGATCTTACCACTCGTTTCCTTGCTCAATTTTTCCCACCGGGGAGAACTACTAAGCTTAGAAATGACATCTTGATGTTCTAACAACGTCAAAATGAATCTCTTTATGAAGCATGGACTCGTTTCAAGGACTTACTCCAAAAAGTCCCTCATCATGGCATAAATCTTTGGCTCCAAGTCCAAATCTTTTATGACCATATCGATCTCTCCACGAGGCGAGCCATTGACCAATCGGCCGGTGGTAAGCTACGTGATCTAAGTGCGGAACAATCATGGGAACTCATAGAAGATCTTGCTCTCTATGACAACGAAAGTTGGAATGATCCCCGTGATTTGAACAAAACGGTCAAGGAAATATCTTTGCCTTTGAACAACTCTAGCACTCCCGACCGTAGGATCATGGAACTTGAGGATCAAGTCAAGTTTCTCATGAAATCTTACGAAGCTCCTAAGCCTTCAAGCCAAGTGAACAAAATCACTTCTTCATGCGAATTATGTATTGGTCCCCATGACACTCGTGATTGTGTGGAACTCCACGGAACAGCTTTTGCGGACTACGCATCCACGCGTACCGACGAAGCGGGAGATAAGTGGTACACTTTCAAGCCCGAGCCAAACCCTTACGGTGATTCATACAACCCCTCTTGGAAAAATCACCCAAACCTTAGGTGGAAACAAAATCAACCCAATTCTTCCAATCAGCCTAATCGTTACCAACCAAACGGTCCACCCTCCAACCGTACTTTCAACAACAATCCTTCTAACAACTATGGTATTACCAACAATCTTGAAGGATTGATGTCTAAGTTCATGGCATCTCAAGAAGCTCGCATAGCTAGGTTTGAAACCGAATTCAACCAACAAAAAACGGAGATGACCAACAAGATAGACAACTTGTTGAAAGCCCTCAACAACCAAGCGTTAGCCACACCTAGGAAGCACACTAGGGACACCAATAACGTAATCCAAATTAAGGACCCCTCATCATCTAAACATGTCCACTTTGTCAATGTTGTCACCATTAAGCCAATAGATAAGGAGATAGAAGAAAGTGACAAGGATGAAGTTGGAGTAGAAACCGGAACTAGGAATGAAAGTAGGGGAGTTGAGGTTAATAAGGAAAAGAAGTTATAGGAAGCAGAAACTATAAAGAAATACTTTGATAAGTTGCCCACCAAGGAAGAACGGGAATACCATAAGGATTTATTCGATAGTCCCGAGAGACCATATATCCTTGGCACACCCCTTATCAAAATGGGAGACCCCTCTAACATTAACATACCATGCAATATCGGGCACATGCATATATGGAAAGCTTACATAGATCTTAGATCCCCCGTAAACATCATGACTAGGACTTATTACAATTGGGTGATGAAGAAACAACTTGATTTTAGGATGATGCCCATTAGGAATTTGATAAGTAATTTTGTAGGAAGAGTGAAGGGATTGCATGTGATTATAGGTAATCTCACCTATGAGATCAATTTTATGATAGTGGAAGACACTCGTCCGGTGATAGATGATTGCCTAAGCCAAGTAATATTTGGAAAACCATTTGTTGAGGCCACTAGGATGAGTTATGACCCGACTCTAGGGATAGTTAGATTCAAGGAAGAAAATGATGAGGTTGCCTATCAAATGCCTTACAAAATTGAGCAATACCGCCTCCTCTCTAATATAGAAAAAGAACACAAGCAAGCGGCTTATTATAGGAATGAGGAGGATAGACGTAGAGGAGTTGAGTATGTGAAGAGTAGGATGCTTAGTTTCTACAAAGAATGCTTACAACTAGGTCCGGAATACAAAACTGGTTTAGAAGACGACCTAGAGAGTGGAACCAACGATGAGGTCACGTAGTAACCCATGACCTTGAGTCTAGCTACAAGAGTCGTAAATAAAGAAAAGCGCTTCTTGGGAGGCAACCCATGTTTTGTGTGATTTTATTTTGTTTGTTTGTTTGTTATTTGCTTCCGTATGCATGCTTTATTTTTATTGTTGGTAGATCATGTTTCTCAATTAAATAGTGGAAATACTTTACTTTGTTGTTTTGGCCTAGTCTTAACTCCACCTAAAAGTATTTTTGCAAAAGATAAGTGTAAGGGGAAACCCCAAATATGTTTTCAAGAAACAAACCGATCATGATTCTCCACAATATTAAATGAACATGTATATTCGTATTTGTTCGAGTCAAATGCTTGTATTGAGTCATAATGAAGTTTTGCAGGATTTTCCAGGAAGTGAGACCAAGTTTTTCCAGAAATTTTCCGGAAACTTAACATAAGAATTTCTGCAGGTCACTTCTGACGGCGTCACGAGTTAACTCTTGACGACGTCACGTGTAAAAATCTGGAAATTTTATCGGTTTTGTTTTTCTAACTGAGTCTTATGGTTTTTGTGAATTATTAAGTTTTATAATCTCCAGGAAATCTGCAAACTTCATTCCACAAGCATTATATCTTATTTTGTTTTCTAGGATTTAGTAACTTATATAGGTTGCCGCCGATTTTATGCGAGGTTGCCTTGTCTATTTTCTTAGGATTTACAGGTTATGTATGACAAGAAGATGATTTATATTCTGGAAGGGAAGCTTTGATTGTTCATTTTCTTGGAGGAAGATTTAACCTGGCCATCTTATTATCCATACCGAGCGAATCAGGGGAGTATTTGATTTCATTCTTTTTACTTTCTCACTTTTACATTCTTTACTTGAACATTGGGGACAATGTTCATCTTAAGTGTAAGGGGAGGGTAAAACGATGATACCTTACATATACACTTTCGCTTGAGTTTGTTTTGTTTGATGGTAGATGTGTAATAAAACTATGAGAAATACTTGTTAGTGTAATTTTAGCGCCAAATTTAAATTTTTTTACAACATTTAGGAGTGAAACTTTAGCCGTAGCAAGCGTCTCATGGATAGGAGATTGTATGACTAGCACATAACCGTACTTTCAGAAAAATTTTCCACCCAAATATGTGAGGTTCGCCTTTAGATTTGATAGGAAAAGCATTTACTATTAGTGCTTATGAGTGTACCGGTAGCATTTAGATTCTAGAACTTGCGTTAGTGATGCATCCCGAGACCGCTAGTGAGACTACATTCGTGTAGTAGGATTTACTACATGATAAGAGGCATTAGGATCGCCCTTGTGTCAAACCCGTATCATAATTACTTGACCATTTAAGTCATATTACTTGGCTAGTTAAGTCAACTAATTTTTCCCACACCCTTAGCGTTGTACTCATTTTTAGTACACGAAACCCCTAGTACACCCCTCCGAGCCTATCTTTTCATTTCTAACTTTAAGCATCTTACTTAAAGGAAGAATTTGTTACACCCCACTTAAATGTACAACCAAATCGCCTTAGCCTTCCGTGTATGCGCTCATTTTTAGTGCATTATTGTTATTTGTTAAACCCTAAGTTAACTTTCTAATTGATTACATGGTTGCTAAGTCGAGTCATATCCTTGTACATATTGTTTTGGGAAGATTGGGACTCATGGGTAAAGTACTTATTTATGGAGTTATGGGGAAGAACATCATATTATTACCCCCAGATGTGCGTTAATCTTAAAAGTACTCCAAGTGTTTTGATTTTCTTGATTCGAGTCATTAGTTTAGTTTATTGTAAAGTATGTAAAGATTCAAGTGTAAGGGGAATTTTCATTCCCTATGATGTATTATTTTGGATGGTAGGGTAAGAGTGTATGTCTAAAAAAAAAAATCGAAAAAATCAAGAAAAAGAAAAAAAAAAAATAGAAAAAGGAAAAGAGAAAAAACATACGGACTACCATCCCTTTTTATTCTATGTTTATTTTATGTTTTTGGTTATTTTTCATTTATTAGCTTAAGTCGAGTTGAGTCTTGGCTTAGCAACGCCATATTGTACATGTAATTAACCAAGATTGTTAACTCGCCACCAGTAAAAACTTCCTTTATCCAACAAAACCGTGTATTTCATATCCCTACACCTAACGTTACAACCCTTTAAAAGACCTCTTTGATAGTTTATCCTAGGTGCTTACGCCATGTGGTGGAGGTTTGATCCTTTCCCAAGCCTATGGTAATCTATTTTGCTATGACAGGTAGTGAGAGATTTCTTTCGTTTCCATATTGTAATTTATACTTTATTACACCCGAGAGATGTGAGTATCTAAACACTATTTATGAGGTGCTTGTGTATGACCTCCGTGCTTGTCTATTGGTCTTTAGTGGAATGATTATTTGTTGTAATTACTTTTATATTAGTGTTAAATGACCCTTAACTTATATTTTGCGTAGAATAAAAGCGCATTTGCTTGAGGACAAGCAAATCTCAAGTGTAAGGGTATATGATGAGGCGAAAAATGAACCACTTTTAGGGGGTCATTTAAGCCCGAATTCGAACTTATTTGATCAAATATTGCCCTAAATCGTTCCTTTTGTGATTTTAGGTACTTTGGGAGAGAAATCTGGAAAAGGAAGCAATTCGGACGTTTTTAGAGCATGAAAGTGAAGAAAATGCCAAAGTCTTAATTTTCCTTGCTGGGAACAGTAGGTGACAGCGTCAAGAAGGAATTTCTGACGGCGTCAAGAGTAATTTCCATGATGACCCAGTACAAAATTGAAGGCGTCACGAAGTAGGGCGTCAAGAGTAAAATGCATGACGGCCTGGAAACACATAACACATGACGGCGTCAAAAGTAGATCAAGGCAGTCCGAGAAGTATTTTGGCGGCGAGATGACGGCGTCACCGATTTTGTCTTGACGCTGTCAGACCCTATTTCCTATATATAGTTTTCTAATTTTCACATTAAAAAGAGAGAAGTTTTGGAGAAACCCTAAGGCCGAACTTAGTACAAATTTTACAGGTTTTTCAAGGGTTCTCAGCCCTTGAACCCTTTCATGTGTAATTGAGATAAGTGTTCTTTTAATTCAATCAGTATGTCTATGTGTTGGTTGTCTATATCTTGTTCTTGTATTAATTCTACCATGCTAGGCTAGATCTATCTTGTGTTTGCTTGGATCTAATGAAACCTAGATGTTAATTATGTGTTGATTACTTGTTTATGGTTGTATTGGATGAATGAATTCGATGTTAGGCTTAAGAAAAATGGCAGATCTCCAAATGGTAACATGCTTGAACGTCTTAGGAAACATGAACAGACATGCACTAGGTTTTATTGGTTGTATTTAATGCATGAGTAAATTCTAATGATCCCATGTTAGGAGCTTCTTAGCCGGCTCGACATAGGAGTGAAGTAGGCACTCATAGGATTGGGGAATTAAGTGCGCCACCCCATGAATGGTATTAAGGAATACAATCCGTCATCCACGCAACTATAACAAGTAATTAACGTGTAAAAGATATCTAGGGAGTAGTGAAATCTAAGTAAACACATTTTCTCCACTTATTGCTCACAACCTTAGTTTAATTTAGTTTATTTTTATTTCTAGTATTTTATTTTGATTGCATCTTTAGTATTGGGTTAGTTGACTAGCAACTAATTCCGCCCAAATCATTCAAACCCGAGATTTTTACTTGCTTTCAAAAAAATATAAAAATACAAAAATAATCATCCCTCACCTTTAGAACTAGTATTTAGGTTTTCTAATCCTAGCGACACTATTCCTAGCTGAACGATCAATCCCTCGGTACTTGTCACTATACTATACTACAACGATCAGGTACACTGCCTGGTGGGGGTTGTAAGCTTCTCAAGATCCCTTGAGAGGTAAAGCCTGGTGTGATTCCCACGTATCACGAACCTCAAATATTTGGGTGGAAAATTTTTCTGAATGGTACGGTTTTGTGCTAGTCATACAACTCCTATCCATGAGACGCTTGCTAAGGCTAAAGTTTCACTCCTAAATGTTGTAAAAAAATTTAAATTTGGTGCTAAAATTACACTAACAAGTATTTCTCTTAGTTTTATTACACACCTACCATCAAACAAACAAACTCAAGTGCAATTGTATCCTATAAGCTATCATCATTTACCCTCCCCTTACACTTAGGATAAACATTGTCCCCAATGTTCAATTAAAGGATGTAAAAGTGAAATAGGTAAAAGCATGAAAACAAATACTCCCCTGATTCGTTCGGTGTGAATAGTGTGTCAACAAGGTTAGATCTTCCTCCAAGAAAATGAACATTCAAAGCTTCCCTTCCAGAAAAATAAATCATCTTCTTGTCATATATAACCTGTTAAACCTGAGAAAACAAACAAGGCAACCTCGCATAAAATCGGCGACAATCTATATATACTAACAAGTCCTAGAAAACAATTTAAGATATAATGCTTGTGGAATGAATGTTTGCAGATTTCCTGGAGTTTATAAAACTAAAGAATTAACAAAAACTTTAAGACTCCGTTAGAAAAACAAAACTCACAAAATTTCCAGAATTTTACACATGACGCCGTCAGGAGTTAACTTTTGACGCCATCAAAAGTGACCTGCAGAAATCTTTACGTTAAGTTTCTGGAAAATTTCTGGAAAAACTTATGTCCTATTTCCTGGAAAATCCTGCAAAACATCATTATGACTCGATATAAGCATTTGACTCTAACAAATACTAATACACATGTTCATTTAATATTGTGGCGAATCAAGATCAATTTCGTTCTTAGAAACAGATTTGGGGTTTCCCCTTACACTTAGCTTTTGCAAAATACCTTTATATGAAGTTAAACGACAAAATAAAGCATTTTCACAATTTTAGTTTGAAACATGATCTACCAACAATAAAAATAAAGCATGTATACGGAAGCAAATAATAATCAAACAAATAAAAATCACACAAATAAAAAAAAAAAACTGAAAAATTAAACAACCATGAAACTGAAATCTTACATGCATAATATCAAAAATAAATAAAAAGTATCCAAGGCCAACAGAGGCCACATCCTAAATTATTACAAGATAAATTGTTTTAGATCGTACAACCATGAATAAATTGTCCAAAGAGCACAAATATCATGAGAAATCACTGGGGAGGGGGACCATAGCGGTAATCATATCCAGGAGGGAGGTGCCCGGTGTACCCGTAGGGAGGGTAGTCCATCTCGCGTCTAGGGAATGGGTCGATCTGCAACTGAGGCTCAACGTGGTCACGGGTCAAAAGATGCTGCATCTGGCGGATTGTGTGATCATACATCCAGTCAAATCTCTGGTTAGTTGTGGCTCACCATGTGTCCACCTGACCCATCCACGCCCCTTGATGCACCTACCAATCTCCTCGACCCATGTGCTGGTAATAGTCCACAGACCCAACTTCATAGTCCCCATAATGCGGCTGCTGGGGTATACCCTCATCATCATCCTCATCATCCTTAGCAACCGTCGGTCCTCCCACAACATACCAAGTAAAAGACCCACCCCCCAGCTCCATCACAATACTCATCTGCTTGAGGGACTTGGCCCTCACCACCCTACATGCCCCACAGTCGCTCAGGTACCCCATAACCTCCCGCACAAGGATCCCATATGAATGAGCCAGGCAGGTCACAAACATCCCTCCACATATCTTGTCACTATCCCTCTCCCCCACATTAGTCTTCAGATAACTCGCTACCCAGAATGGGATGTTACAATATACATCCGCTAAAAACATGGGGTATAGGTAGAAAAGGTCTGAAGCAGTGACACGGTGAGTAGTGCCATGGCGTCCCGACAAACTGTAGGTGATGCATCTGTGGGCTAACCTGATCATAGGGTCCCTAATGGAGGCCGCCCCAATGGTCGAGGTATATACCCCATTCCCAATATTCGGCCAGAACATGGAACACCTCAATTCATTCCTTATTGTCTCCCCATTCATCAGCCTCTGCATAAAACCACCCTGAACAGCCTCTTCCCGAGTATACAAGCCTAATCTCCACCAAACTCAGTAACCGAGCACGACCTAAGCTCTCCCCCAGCCTAAAATAAATGGTGGTACCTCTCATATCTGTCCTAGCCTCAGCCAAATCGAAGTGAAAAGTAGCAAAGAATTCTCTCACCAACTCACTATAAACCGTTTCCCTCATCCTAAACAACCTTTCCCATTGAGGACCCGTAAATGCATCAGTTTGGATCCTCCTAAGGAAATCATTCTCAAGGCCCTGGGCCCTCAAAAAGTCCCTATCAATCACTGCCCCTGCATCGATATGGTGATAGAGTAGTTCCGCATATTTGGTGGTAGAAGCGTCATTATCAAACTCGCTCCAACTATGAACCATGTCACCAAAGTTTACACGTTGGGACCTTGATGAACTCCCTCGGTGTTGGCGGGTGCGCTTGCTCATTTTCCTAGAAAAAGATGGAACAGAATGGAAGTGGTTAGAATAAGTGTTTTATGAAGTTTAGCTGTCAGACCCATCTGACGCCGTCAGGTAATAGAACCTGACGCCGTCAGACCCAACAAAAATTTAACCATGCAATTACGAGGGAAAAATCAATTTTCAAACTCTAAATCCATGACCCAAACACCCCTTTTTACAGAAAACATGGGTGGGGGATCAAAAAGTCCGTGGTATGAAAGATTTTTCCGCAATTGACTCATGATTCATATCAACTACAACTACCTAATGCTTAAATCATGATTACAAAACACCTCTAGAAGGGCATTTTGAGTTCTAAGAATGGATCAATGTTAGGGTTTCGGATGATGGGGGTTTTCAAAATTGGTAGGTCCTAAGGGTAATTGAACGAATAAGGATGAATAAAAGTTACTTACCACGTGGAAATTGGTCACGGAAGATGTCGGATTTGACCTTGAAGATTCAGAGGTGGAGTAGCAATTGGTTATAGTTTGTGGGGTATGTGTTGAAAGTGACGGAAATGGGGTTAATATTGCTGAGAATGCGAGGTGACGGCGTCAAGAGTAAATTCTAACGCCGTCATATGCCTGTTTAATGGATACTTTGTAACAATTTCAAATTCAGTCCCTGCACTATTGTCAATAGCTAATCAAAGATATAAACTATGAGTAGCCATTCCCATTAGTGGAGTCCAGCAGGGTCAAACATTTTGTTACTGTCACGAAGTGAGGTGTGGTTATGAATAGGGCTGGTCAGAATCCCACTTAGGTCGTGATCTTCATATTGGTAAATGGTGGGTACGGGAAGGAGTTGTTCCATAGAGGTTTCTGAAGCTGCAGTGTTTTTGGGGTGCAACCTTTTCACACCAGGTTTAAAACCAAAGGAACGTTTCTTATGCAAATTGGGGAGCGTGACTTGCAAACTCCCAACGAAGATGTTATGAAATTGCAAGTTCTTTTCTTCCTGAGGACGCTAATAGAAGTAAGGGGTAATTGAAGGTGAAGCACTTGGCGAGGGTTTTCCATCATCCTTTCCGTCACACACCAAAGGGGTTGGGAGTTCAAAGATTTTTTTGATTTTCCTCGGTGTGGATTTTTCCCCTAATCTTCTCCTTAATTCTTGATATGAATTCATCAGCTAAGTCCATGAAAGCATTACGAGTGCTTTCCATGCGAGTTTCTAAGTGCCAAATTTGTTTCTCCTGATTATGCATGAAGGTTATCATTATCCCTTCAAACTCCTCTTGTCGTGAACGTTCAGGAAGATTGTATTTGCTAATTGCACTCACATGTCTATCAGGACTCATTGTGGTTTTAGCTGCAGGCATTTCAGCCCTCATCAATTCCTTAACCTGCCTCTCGATATTTTCCAATAATCGTTCTTGGGTGGCGTTTACGTAATCTAGATTTCCTTCTATTGAAAACATCGGATCCTCCCATCCTTCTTCTTCGTATCGTGCTAACCCCTCAAGAACTTCCCAGCATTTATCAATTCTAAGTCTGTTTAGTCTACCATTGGCAGCGTAATCTATGGCCCTTCTCATTTGATAATTAACTTTATCATAAAAGATTTGAATTTGGAGCCATGGTTCTATGCCATGATGAGGTACTTTTTGGAGTAAGTCCTTGTATCGAGTCCATGCTTCATAGAAGGTTTCATCTTGATGTTGTTGGAATATCTTGATATCATTTCTAAGCTTGGTAGTTCTCTCCGGTGGGAAAAATTGAGCAAGGAAACGAGTGGTGAGATCATCCCATGAGGTGATGGATCCCACAGGTAAACGTTCAAGCCATTGACTAGCTTGATCACGTAGAGAGAATCGGAATAGGCGTAATCGGGTTGACTCTCTAGTTGTAACATCAAGGTCTATAGAATCTACGATTTTAAGGAAATACTTGAGATGTTGATTAGGATATTCGGAACGAAGTCCATGGAATGCACATCCGCTTTGCACCAACCGGATGGTGTCGGATCGCAAGGGGGACACATTGGCTCGTTGAGTGAGCTCAATAGTGTTTCGATAGCTGATTCCTCCCGGACCATACTGCTTTTATTTATAAGCCACCCACTTGTTTATAAAATGGATAACCTAATAATAAAAGTAAACGGGCGACAGCCCGGGAGAGGAATGCAAGTTTTCCAAGGGTTTAAATATCCTTGGATCGTTAATGTCCTGATGAGGCGTGATATTCTAAATACAATGACTTGTGGTTTGTTGAAAATAATATTAGTATAGGAAAACAGGAATCTGATTGACTAACACTGAATGTGAATAGTAATAGCTCTGTCACAGCTAGTTCATTTAAGAAACGTACAATCAGAAACCTAAAAATCTTAAAGTATTTACAAACGTACGTTTAAGTTTAAATAAACGTAACGTATAAAACAAAACATTCCCAAAGAGGGAATTTGCATGCCTGAACGGCTTAAATGCAAATTAAAAGAAAATAAAATATCTAACTATATTTATAATATTATTATTATATTAATAAGAAAACCTAGAAAACTAAAACGCGTACGTAAACGTTTAAATAAACGTCTATATACAAAATAAAAAGTGAATACCGTCAAATATAACTCTCACAAATGTGAAAATTACATTTTTGGAATCCTAAAAGAATAAGAAAATTATTAGAAAATTAAAACTTATTTTTATACTATGTACTTAATTATTATTAATTAAAACTATTTATAACTATTTAATAATTACCTAAAAATAAGAAAAATATAAAAAATGCTTAGAAAAATAAAATTAAAACTTAGAAAAGTTTAAAATAATATAAAATAATTTTTGAAACTGAAAATATATTTATTATACAATTATTCTATTTATTATTACTTATTTACTATTATTTATTTATTAATACTATTATTAAATTATTATTTATACTAAATAAGCAAACAAAAATCTAAAAATTTTTACATAATTCTAAAATACTTATAAGAAGCTAAGAAAAATATAAAAACTATATTTTATGTACAAAAATAAGAAAACTTAATTTAAATCTATTATTTATTAATTAGACTAATTAAACTAAATTAATTATTATACATACTAAACTTATTTATAAAATTATAAAACTTTTTATAAAACTTTCTAAGTATCTCAGGAATACATAAAAAATATAAAAAGTTTGTAAAAATTATAAATAAGCAGATTTAAAAATAAATTACTAACTATTTCCTAAAACCTAGTGAAACTATATTAATTATTATATATACTAAATGTACAGTAAAAAATGTGAAAAATTTACAGAAAGTAAATATACTAATAAGGAGCCTAGGAAAAATAATATGGGGCACCCAACTTATACCAATAAGCTGGAATAAGCTCATCAGTCCACATAAGCCAAAGGGGTCAAAAAGGGTTAAAAGGATTAGGGGTTCATGAACTAACGGAACTGGTGCCCCAGAGCAGTTGGAAGGGGTGTGGGGTTTAAGCATGCATACTAGCGAAAGGTCACAGGTTCGAATCCCACCCACACCCATTTTTTGAAACTTTTTATTTTTTTATTTTTCTTTTTGTAAAACTATAAAACTAATAAAAATATTAAACTTTAATAAAAGGAAACTTTTTACACAAGCCAAATAAGCTCTGTGAGAGCTTATTTGCTTAACAGTTGGCTTATAAGCCTAAACTAGGATTTTTACTAAGCTATAAGCTACAAACAAGCTACCTAAGGTTAAATAAGCTACAACTAAGTTATATATACCTAAAGTAATCTAGATTAACTAAATAAGCTAAGGGAAATAAGCTATAAGCTATTAATAAGCAATTCCAACTCTCAGTCAACCAAACACCCTATACAGTCAACTTTTTGGTCAAAATAAGCTCATGGAATAAGCTTATAAGCTCAAAAGGAAGACTGAAATAGGAAGCTGAGTTGGAGTACTATTCAAAAAGCTAAGGATCAAGGAATTTGATCCTGTATTGAGCTTCTGAGGAGCTTGTGAAAAAACTTAAGTAAAGCAAATAAGTAATCAAGCTTCTAAATAGAAGCTCTCACTTAGCTTCAAAAGGGGGTTTCTTTTTGGTTTTTCTTTTTATGAAACTAAACTAATACATATAATATACATATAAGATAAAAATAAAACTTATTAAACCTATAAATAAGCAATTCGTGGCTTATGAGTCACACAGTCAAGCTTTTTGGCTTACAGTGGACTCATAAGCTTTGAATAAGCTTAGAAAAACTATACAGTGGTGAAACTAAGGTATGTGAGTGTATGTACATGTATAATAAGTCTATATGGACAAGAATAAGCACTGAGAAGTGCTTATAAGCATGAGCTTATGGTTTAGTCAGTTTAGCTTTTTGGCTAAACTTGGATTGAATGAAGGCTTCTAAGAACCTATAATAAGCTTCTTACTTAAAAGTAAAAGACAAAATGTATCTATACAAGTGTTATTAACATATATTAACAAGCTTGTGATCAGAGATTAGCTTATAGGCTCAAAATAAGCAAATAAGCTTTTCCCTGATACACTCAGTTCCAAACACCCCTGCAACCTTATGTTTGGCCAAATTCAGCTGACGGGTTAAGCTCAAAATGGAAAAATAAAAGTTTGAGTTGCAAGATGAGGTGTTTAGCTTTCCAAAAAGCCAAAGCTCAAGCTGTGGGGTCCACTGATGAGCTTATGGGAGGCTTAGGAAAAAGCTTCATTTCCTGAGTAAGATGATTAAAAGCCTAAGTGTTCAGGAAATGGGACACACAAAAAGCTTTATGCAGCCCTAGTAAATAAGCTACAAACTAGGGACTAAGCACTGGATCCTATAGCCTAGTTGATAAGCTCCACATGGAACTTGATTTCATAAGCTGGGTCCAACTAATAAGCTTTTTATGAGCTTATGAAAATGTCTAGATTTGGTTAAGAATACTGAGGACTCAGTATACTTTTCCTTAAAGTGATAAGTTAAAGCTAGTAGCAGCCTATGTAAATAAGCTACTAAGATAAATTTAAAAGCAGGATCCTAAAGTTGGGGTGTTAAGCTTCAAATAAAACTAACTTCACAACCTAAGGGTCACTATAGAGCTTAATATGAGCTTATGGAAATGGTGCACTTAACTGAGTTCACAGTTAATTGAGGGAATGGGCAAACAAACAAGCTCATATCTAACTTATCTAATGAGCTTCTAAGAGCTCAACAAACACTGAGCTGTTGAAATTGGTAGTTAAGCTTCACATGAGGCTAAAATACACAAGCTCAAACTCAGAGAGGAACTTTTTAGAAGCTTGGTAAAATCAACTCATCACACTGTTTGCTTCAGTGTGATGAGTGGTGAGTAACAAAAAGGTTGGTTGGTGAAAAGCTATCTACTTAAGCTAAGATGGTAAAATAAGTAAACACAACAACATGGCCACTAGGGCAACACAAATAAGCCAAAAGCACAGGCACAAGTCCAATATTCAACAAGCTACAAGCTTGTGAAAATGGACTTGTGAACCTGGTGCAGGGCAAAGACAGGTAAGTAAAAGCATTTCTAAAAGCTACTAAATAAGCTAAACTAAAATTGACAAAATTCACACATAAAGGTGAGCTGCTAAACTAAAACATGTTATAAAGACAAGTTCTAAAATCTAATATTAAAGCCTACACAAAAATCTAAAGTTTATTCAAAAACAGGTTAAGTAATTTTTGACTTTTTGAGTTTATGATCAAAGTTGACTTAAATCAACTTTGATATGAATTTAATGACTTATTAAGACATAATAAGGTACAAGAACATGAAATAAACAAGTAATAACAACATTAAAACAGAATTGGTGAGTATGGCCATACAATTCCACACAGTGATCAAATGAGAGAACCAAGATGGTGATTTTGACTTTTGAATGAATACTTAATAGATTTGAAGGTTTGTCTGACCTCAAAGAACTTTATGTATCAAATAGCAATCAAAAACAACCCCCTAGACTCAGTTAATCACTACTGAATCATTATTGCCAAACACACCTTAAATTAACCTAAAATAAGATTTCCATTCCAAAAGTTTGTATAAATCAATTTTATCAAATCTAAAAGTTTTCATCTGTTAAATTAAGGCTTTTATAAGTCTAATCAAGTAGTCACACAAGCTTAAACCATGATCATCAAAAATCTCTTTATTAACAGTTAAAATGGAAATCTCACATTTAGACAACTACAAATCATAACAAGCTAACATAAAGCTATATTATCATTAAACAATAACAATTAAACACATAAACATGATAATCAACACAGAACAAAGACTAAAACTAAGAAATACAAAATTGAATGAAAAAGCTTACATGGTGAGATGAACTGAGAATCATGAAACCAAGGAACCAATCCATAACCTATAGTCTCCCATGAGACACTTCAACCAATGGCAATCCAAAATGGCCATGCTCCAAGCTTTATCACCCAAGAACATTAATTTTTGATTTTTCATTGTATTTTCTCTATTTTTTTATGATTTTTGATTTTAAAAACTATAACTGATTTAATGTTTCTAAAAGCTTCAACAAGCTTTGTAAGGAGCTTATGTGACCTAAAGAAGTCCATATAATCAACTACAACAAGGAATTTAAACGACAAGAAATTAAAATGACAATAAAGTAAAACTTGAAATATAAAAGAGAACTTGTATTAAAACTGTAAATGGTGTTTCATTACACTCTACTGAGTTCCATTACACTAATTAAAACAGTAAATGACATGTAAATTAAATGAAAGCAATAAAGATTACACTAAGATTAAGCTAAGTCTAAATGACAATGGCTTAAGGCCAAGGTACCCTTCCTCTTGCTCCTTCTTGCTTCTTATATAGGCTTCAACAAGGTCTTGTGGGTCCCATAAGACTTTCCCACCACCATTGGATGAGTTTGAAGTGATCCTGGCCTTCAATTGAATTTGGCGGGAAAAAGCATTTTAAGCATTTGGAAGCAATTGGGGTCTGTGAAGGTTTTTATTGGTGGATTTGGAGGTGGAAGTGGTCAATTGGGTGAGATGGTGGGAAAAGGAGGTGGAGTTTGAGTGTTGCAGGGTGTTTTGCAGGGTAGTATGGGTGGTGGAGTTGTAGGTGTGATACGTGGCACATCCTGGGGCAAACCCATGGGGTGGGTTTTGTTGTGAGGGTGATAGAGAAGGTAATGAGGTGGAAAAGGAGGAGCAAGTGGAGGTGTGGAGATGGTAGTAGCAGGGTGATGAGGTGGAGTGGAGGTTGAAGACGGGTCAACCATGGTCAACGCCCAGGTTTTATTAAAAAGGGAAGGTGGGCTTTGTATGTGTTGGGCCTGGAAAGGTTTGGGCTTGGTTTTTATTATTTGGATTTAAGGAGTATAAAAGATCCGGTTTTGTTTTGCCATTTTAACCCAAGGACTAAACTTGTAATTTGTTGAAACTTTAGGGACTGATCATGTCATTTTTCCAAAGTATCACAAAGGGCCATTCCTGCCATATAATATTAGTACAAGGATAATATTTGCAAATTTTCAATTTTTTAAAAACCTTAAAGGACCATTTATGTAATTTCACCAAATTAGAGGGGTGAAATTGTAATTTCCCAAAAGTTATCAAATTGTTCCAAATTCTAAGTTTATGAATAGTACAAGGGTGTTATTTGATAAAATTCATTTTAAAACACCCAGGGACTAATTTTGCCAATTTTGTAACTTGAGGGGTAAAAGTTGTCATTTTGTGTAAACTTTCATCCAGGGACTTATAATGAATATTTTTGACTTCCCAAGGACTAAAGTTGACTTTTTATTTCAAAACAAACTTCCAGGGACTAAAACTGTCATTTATGAAACTTGGGGGGACCTGTTTTGCCATTTGTGCAATTTTGAACTTCAAGGGTAAAATTTGTCATTTCATGATTCCTGGGAGACTGTTATTGACTTTTCTTCAAAATGATTTTCCCAGGGACCATTTCTGACATTTCTTGAAAGTTCAGGGACTGATTTTGCCAAGTGTGCAAACTTTGCACGTTTTCCTTTGTTTTCAGTCCTTTTGCACCTGAAACATATAAAAACACAATTCAAAGATATTTATAGTATTATGTAGTATTTCTGTGTGTTTTTTAACTGTTTTCGTATTTAAAATGGAACAGAAATGATGAGTTTTTAGGAACTCATTAATACCCCACACTAAAACATTGCTAGTCCCTAGCAATCTATAATCTAATAACAACTTAAAAATTTAATGGATTTTGATATCTCTTTACCAGACAGCCATTACTTCTGGAGTAGCCAGGTGTGAGAACTGTGGTACACCTGATAACCGTGTGATTTTGAGCAAACCACCAGCTGTCAACGGATTTGATTAGTCTTTACCAAAAGCCGTTTGCTTCTGGACTAGCCAACTCTTGATGGACAAAGTCAACATCTTGGTGAGCTGATTACCAATTACGGATTTTCACTGCCTTTACCATAAGCCATAATCTTGCGGGCTAGCCAACTCATTTGCTTATGAGGATACGGGGGAGCTGAGGAACCATACAATTTTTGGCAAATTGCCAGCCATCAACGGATTTGAGATGTCTTTACCAAGAGCCGTTTGCTCCTGGACTAGCCAATCCCTTTGTTATTTAGACTTTGGCGGACTGATTACCATATGTTGTGTTAAGGCCAAATGAAATTTTTTTTTAAAATTTGGCCTATTTTGGGGAAAAAGGGCATACAAAGGTATATAATCGATCAAATTCGCCAGAATTTCCCCCCCACACTTAGAAATGAATATTGTCCTCAATATTCAAAGTCCCGGCTATTATGCCGAATCCTTGAACGTAAAAAGATAATATTTAAAGCTAAGTAGAGTAACACAACAATTATTTTATTTTTATGTATTTACAATTTTTTATTTCATTTTCAAGATATATACAATATGTGGGTATTCTACCCCACACTAATTTTTGATTACCGAGTCGTTAGTTTGACTCGACCCCGAATTAATTGGTTCTTTGGGAAATGGAGTGGATGAGAAATTGGAGTGGGGTCCACTCACAGAATTATAAATATTAGGGTAAGGAGATTATTTTTGATTTTTGTATTTTATAATGTTTTTGTATTTTTAGATTTATATATATATGTACAAAGAAAGAAAATTCCTAACAACCGCCCCTCGAAAGGGAATCTAGGTCTGACAGAGCTCAGTAACTGTAAACAGCCAACAACCAAATGTTGTAACTGAGGGACTAATCAAACTGTGCAAGTTGTGTGCAAAGGAAATAAAATATTTTTGTATTTTATATTGTTTATGGAAATGAAATATGATACATATAAGTAATCACTACCTCCCAGGCTTGTGTCAGGTTTACCACGCAAGCTAATTACTTGTGAATAATTAACTGTAATAAATGTGTCCTGACAGCCTGGAAGTTGAATGATATAGTATAATATACAAACAAGTATAAATATTTCAACAAAATACAAAATACAAGTCATAGTAGGCAGCACAGCCTCCCCGGCAGCGGCGCCAAAATTTGATTCCTCCCGGACCATACTGCTTTTATTTATAAGCCACCCACTTGTTTATAAAATGGATAACCTAATAATAAAAGTAAACGGGCGACAGCCCGGGAGAGGAATGCAAGTTTACCAAGGGTTTAAATATCCTTGGATCGTTAATGTCCTGATGAGGCGTGATATTCTAAATACAATGACTTGTGGTTTGTTGAAAATAATATTAGTATAGGAAAACAGGAATCTGATTGACTAACACTGAATGTGAATAGTAATAGCTCTGTCACAGCTAGTTCATTTAAGAAACGTACAATCAGAAACCTAAAAATCTTAAAGTATTTACAAACGTACGTTTAAGTTTAAATAAACGTAACGTATAAAACAAAACATTCCCAAAGAGGGAATTTGCATGCCTGAACGGCTTAAATGCAAATTAAAAGAAAATAAAATATCTAACTATATTTATAATATTATTATTATATTAATAAGAAAACCTAGAAAACTAAAACGCGTACGTAAACGTTTAAATAAACGTCTATATACAAAATAAAAAGTGAATACCGTCAAATATAACTCTCACAAATGTGAAAATTACATTTTTGGAATCCTAAAAGAATAAGAAAATTATTAGAAAATTAAAACTTATTTTTATACTATGTACTTAATTATTATTAATTAAAACTATTTATAACTATTTAATAATTACCTAAAAATAAGAAAAATATAAAAAATGCTTAGAAAAATAAAATTAAAACTTAGAAAAGTTTAAAATAATATAAAATAATTTTTGAAACTGAAAATATATTTATTATACAATTATTCTATTTATTATTACTTATTTACTATTATTTATTTATTAATACTATTATTAAATTATTATTTATACTAAATAAGCAAACAAAAATCTAAAATTTTTTACATAATTCTAAAATACTTATAAGAAGCTAAGAAAAATATAAAAACTATATTTTATGTACAAAAATAAGAAAACTTAATTTAAATCTATTATTTATTAATTAGACTAATTAAACTAAATTAATTATTATACATACTAAACTTATTTATAAAATTATAAAACTTTTTATAAAACTTTCTAAGTATCTCAGGAATACATAAAAAATATAAAAAGTTTGTAAAAATTATAAATAAGCATATTTAAAAATAAATTACTAACTATTTCCTAAAACCTAGTGAAACTATATTAATTATTATATATACTAAATGTACAGTAAAAAATGTGAAAAATTTACAGAAAGTAAATATACTAATAAGGAGCCTAGGAAAAATAATATGGGGCACCCAGCTTATACCAATAAGCTGGAATAAGCTCATCAGTCCACATAAGCCAAAGGGGTCAAAAAGGGTTAAAAGGATTAGGGGTTCATGAACTAACGGAACTGGTGCCCCAGAGCAGTTGGAAGGGGTGTGGGGTTTAAGCATGCATACTAGCGAAAGGTCACAGGTTCGAATCCCACCCACACCCATTTTTTGAAACTTTTTATTTTTTTATTTTTCTTTTTGTAAAACTATAAAACTAATAAAAATATTAAACTTTAATAAAAGGAAACTTTTTACACAAGCCAAATAAGCTCTGTGAGAGCTTATTTGCTTAACAGTTGGCTTATAAGCCTAAACTAGGATTTTTACTAAGCTATAAGCTACAAACAAGCTACCTAAGGTTAAATAAGCTACAACTAAGTTATATATACCTAAAGTAATCTAGATTAACTAAATAAGCTAAGGGAAATAAGCTATAAGCTATTAATAAGCAATTCCAACTCTCAGTCAACCAAACACCCTATACAGTCAACTTTTTGGTCAAAATAAGCTCATGGAATAAGCTTATAAGCTCAAAAGGAAGACTGAAATAGGAAGCTGAGTTGGAGTACTATTCAAAAAGCTAAGGATCAAGGAATTTGATCCTGTATTGAGCTTCTGAGGAGCTTGTGAAAAAGCTTAAGTAAAGCAAATAAGTAATCAAGCTTCTAAATAGAAGCTCTCACTTAGCTTCAAAAGGGGGTTTCTTTTTGGTTTTTCTTTTTATGAAACTAAACTAATACATATAATATACATATAAGATAAAAATAAAACTTATTAAACCTATAAATAAGCAATTCGTGGCTTATGAGTCACACAGTCAAGCTTTTTGGCTTACAGTGGACTCATAAGCTTTGAATAAGCTTAGAAAAACTATACAGTGGTGAAACTAAGGTATGTGAGTGTATGTACATGTATAATAAGTCTATATGGACAAGAATAAGCACTGAGAAGTGCTTATAAGCATGAGCTTATGGTTTAGTCAGTTTAGCTTTTTGGCTAAACTTGGATTGAATGAAGGCTTCTAAGAACCTATAATAAGCTTCTTACTTAAAAGTAAAAGACAAAATGTATCTATACAAGTGTTATTAACATATATTAACAAGCTTGTGATCAGAGATTAGCTTATAGGCTCAAAATAAGCAAATAAGCTTTTCCCTGATACACTCAGTTCCAAACACCCCTGCAACCTTATGTTTGGCCAAATTCAGCTGACGGGTTAAGCTCAAAATGGAAAAATAAAAGTTTGAGTTGCAAGATGAGGTGTTTAGCTTTCCAAAAAGCCAAAGCTCAAGCTGTGGGGTCCACTGATGAGCTTATGGGAGGCTTAGGAAAAAGCTTCATTTCCTGAGTAAGATGATTAAAAGCCTAAGTGTTCAGGAAATGGGACACACAAAAAGCTTTATGCAGCCCTAGTAAATAAGCTACAAACTAGGGACTAAGCACTGGATCCTATAGCCTAGTTGATAAGCTCCACATGGAACTTGATTTCATAAGCTGGGTCCAACTAATAAGCTTTTTATGAGCTTATGAAAATGTCTAGATTTGGTTAAGAATACTGAGGACTCAGTATACTTTTCCTTAAAGTGATAAGTTAAAGCTAGTAGCAGCCTATGTAAATAAGCTACTAAGATAAATTTAAAAGCAGGATCCTAAAGTTGGGGTGTTAAGCTTCAAATAAAACTAACTTCACAACCTAAGGGTCACTATAGAGCTTAATATGAGCTTATGGAAATGGTGCACTTAACTGAGTTCACAGTTAATTGAGGGAATGGGCAAACAAACAAGCTCATATCTAACTTATCTAATGAGCTTCTAAGAGCTCAACAAACACTGAGCTGTTGAAATTGGTAGTTAAGCTTCACATGAGGCTAAAATACACAAGCTCAAACTCAGAGAGGAACTTTTTAGAAGCTTGGTAAAATCAACTCATCACACTGTTTGCTTCAGTGTGATGAGTGGTGAGTAACAAAAAGGTTGGTTGGTGAAAAGCTATCTACTTAAGCTAAGATGGTAAAATAAGTAAACACAACAACATGGCCACTAGGGCAACACAAATAAGCCAAAAGCACAGGCACAAGTCCAATATTCAACAAGCTACAAGCTTGTGAAAATGGACTTGTGAACCTGGTGCAGGGCAAAGACAGGTAAGTAAAAGCATTTCTAAAAGCTACTAAATAAGCTAAACTAAAATTGACAAAATTCACACATAAAGGTGAGCTGCTAAACTAAAACATGTTATAAAGACAAGTTCTAAAATCTAATATTAAAGCCTACACAAAAATCTAAAGTTTATTCAAAAACAGGTTTAAGTAATTTTTGACTTTTTGAGTTTATGATCAAAGTTGACTTAAATCAACTTTGATCTGAATTTAATGACTTATTAAGACATAATAAGGTACAAGAACATGAAATAAACAAGTAATAACAACATTAAAACAGAATTGGTGAGTATGGCCATACAATTCCACACAGTGATCAAATGAGAGAACCAAGATGGTGATTTTGACTTTTGAATGAATACTTAATAGATTTGAAGGTTTGTCTGACCTCAAAGAACTTTATGTATCAAATAGCAATCAAAAACAACCCCCTAGACTCAGTTAATCACTACTGAATCATTATTGCCAAACACACCTTAAATTAACCTAAAATAAGATTTCCATTCCAAAAGTTTGTATAAATCAATTTTATCAAATCTAAAAGTTTTCATCTGTTAAATTAAGGCTTTTATAAGTCTAATCAAGTAGTCACACAAGCTTAAACCATGATCATCAAAAATCTCTTTATTAACAGTTAAAATGGAAATCTCACATTTAGACAACTACAAATCATAACAAGCTAACATAAAGCTATATTATCATTAAACAATAACAATTAAACACATAAACATGATAATCAACACAGAACAAAGACTAAAACTAAGAAATACAAAATTGAATGAAAAAGCTTACATGGTGAGATGAACTGAGAATCATGAAACCAAGGAACCAATCCATAACCTATAGTCTCCCATGAGACACTTCAACCAATGGCAATCCAAAATGGCCATGCTCCAAGCTTTATCACCCAAGAACATTAATTTTTGATTTTTCATTGTATTTTCTCTATTTTTTTATGATTTTTGATTTTAAAAACTATAACTGATTTAATGTTTCTAAAAGCTTCAACAAGCTTTGTAAGGAGCTTATGTGACCTAAAGAAGTCCATATAATCAACTACAACAAGGAATTTAAACGACAAGAAATTAAAATGACAATAAAGTAAAACTTGAAATATAAAAGAGAACTTGTATTAAAACTGTAAATGGTGTTTCATTACACTACACTGAGTTCCATTACACTAATTAAAACAGTAAATGACATGTAAATTAAATGAAAGCAATAAAGATTACACTAAGATTAAGCTAAGTCTAAATGACAATGGCTTAAGGCCAAGGTACCCTTCCTCTTGCTCCTTCTTGCTTCTTATATAGGCTTCAACAAGGTCTTGTGGGTCCCATAAGACTTTCCCACCACCATTGGATGAGTTTGAAGTGATCCTGGCCTTCAATTGAATTTGGCGGGAAAAAGCATTTTAAGCATTTGGAAGCAATTGGGGTCTGTGAAGGTTTTTATTGGTGGATTTGGAGGTGGAAGTGGTCAATTGGGTGAGATGGTGGGAAAAGGAGGTGGAGTTTGAGTGTTGCAGGGTGTTTTGCAGGGTAGTATGGGTGGTGGAGTTGTAGGTGTGATACGTGGCACATCCTGGGGCAAACCCATGGGGTGGGTTTTGTTGTGAGGGTGATAGAGAAGGTAATGAGGTGGAAAAGGAGGAGCAAGTGGAGGTGTGGAGATGGTAGTAGCAGGGTGATGAGGTGGAGTGGAGGTTGAAGACGGGTCAACCATGGTCAACGCCCAGGTTTTATTAAAAAGGGAAGGTGGGCTTTGTATGTGTTGGGCCTGGAAAGGTTTGGGCTTGGTTTTTATTATTTGGATTTAAGGAGTATAAAAGATCCGGTTTTGTTTTGCCATTTTAACCCAAGGACTAAACTTGTAATTTGTTGAAACTTTAGGGACTGATCATGTCATTTTTCCAAAGTATCACAAAGGGCCATTCCTGCCATATAATATTAGTACAAGGATAATATTTGCAAATTTTCAATTTTTTAAAAACCTTAAAGGACCATTTATGTAATTTCACCAAATTAGAGGGGTGAAATTGTAATTTCCCAAAAGTTATCAAATTGTTCCAAATTCTAAGTTTATGAATAGTACAAGGGCGTTATTTGATAAAATTCATTTTAAAACACCCAGGGACTAATTTTGCCAATTTTGTAACTTGAGGGGTAAAAGTTGTCATTTTGTGTAAACTTTCATCCAGGGACTTATAATGAATATTTTTGACTTCCCAAGGACTAAAGTTGACTTTTTATTTCAAAACAAACTTCCAGGGACTAAAACTGTCATTTATGAAACTTGGGGGACCTGTTTTGCCATTTGTGCAATTTTGAACTTCAAGGGTAAAATTTGTCATTTCATGATTCCTGGGAGACTGTTATTGACTTTTCTTCAAAATGATTTTCCCAGGGACCATTTCTGACATTTCTTGAAAGTTCAGGGACTGATTTTGCCAAGTGTGCAAACTTTGCACGTTTTCCTTTGTTTTCAGTCCTTTTGCACCTGAAACATATAAAAACACAATTCAAAGATATTTATAGTATTATGTAGTATTTCTGTGTGTTTTTTAACTGTTTTCGTATTTAAAATGGAACAGAAATGATGAGTTTTTAGGAACTCATCAATAGCCTTGGTGGCTAAGACGGGAATACCCTCCTAAAGTTCGGTGCCTAGGAGGTGGGTTTGGTAGTGGTGGGTTTTGTGGGTGGTTTTGTTGTAGTGGGTTGATGGGTTCAAAGATGTTACCACCTTCCATGATGTCGGATGGTAAAGGTTACGAACAAAGACACAAAGAAATGAGATAGACTAAAGAAAACCTAAAAATAAAAACAAAATCTTAATAGAAAGGAATCTTGCAAGTAGACCTAATAAAAAGAAATCCTAACCTAGACAATAACTATTCTCCGGGCAGCGGCGCCAAAAACTTCATACGTGCTAATCGAACCAGGTTTTACCTCTTGAGGGATCTCGAGAAGCTTACAACCCCCACCAGGCAGTGTACCTGATCGTGGTAGTATAGTATAGTGACAAGTACCGGGGGATTGATCGTTCAACTCAGGAATAGTGTCGCTAGGATTAGAAAGTCTAAAAACTAAGTCTAGAGGTGAGGGATGATTCTTTTTGTATTTTTTTATATTTTATAAAAGTAGTAAAAATCTCGGTTTTTGGAAGAGTGGGCGGAATTAGTTGCTAGCCAACTAACCCAATAAACTAAGATGCAATCAAAATAAAATAACAGAAATGAAAGTTAAACTAATTATACTATTGTGGTGTAAACAATGATGAGGAAAGTTGTGTTTACTTAGGTTTCATTAATTCCTAGATATCTTTTACATGTTGATAGCTAGTTATAATTGCATGGATGACGGGTCATATTCCTTAATACTAGTTGTAGGGCCGTGTACAATATTCCCAAACTCTATAGGATCCTACTTCACTCCTATGTCGAGCCGTTAGAAGCTCCTAACATGGGATCATTAGAATTCTCCTACGCATTAAATACAACCAAATATCGTAGTACACCTCCGATCATGTTTCTTAAGACGTTCAAGCAAGTTACCAATGGAAGTCTGCCAGTTTTCTTAAGCCTAACGTCGAATAAAATCATCCGTAACAACTATAAACAAACAATCAACCCATAATTAACATCTAGGTTTCACTACATCTAAGCAAACACAAAGGAAATCTAGCCAAGCATGTTAAATAGAAGACAAGCGTAAGATATAATCAAACAACACATAGACATATTGATTGATATGAAAGAGTACTTATCTCTAACTAAACATGAAAGATTCAAAGGGTTGAAACCCTTGAAAAAGCTGAAAAATTCGACTTAGGGTTTTTCCCTAATGAATGAAATTTGGAAAACTATATATAGATTTTACAGGGTGACGACGTCATGTATTAAGTTGTGACGCCGTCAACTCACCGCCATAATGAAATCGTATTGCCTAGATTGACTTATGACGCTGTCATGTGTAAAATTGTTCTGGGCTGTCAATAATACTTGGACCATGACGGCCTTGGGTAACACCGTCATCTCTAATGCACAAAAACTCTCTAGATCGTCACGTGTATTTCCCACATCCACCTCTTTTGTTACTCTTGACGCCGTCATGTAGAAGATCTTGACGCCGTCAGGTACTTTTCCAGCAAGGAAAATTGAGACTTTGCCGTTTTCTTCACTTTTATGCTCCAAAAACATCCAAAATGCTTCCTTTTCCAGATTTCACACCAAAATACCTAAAATGACAAAAGGAACGATTTAGGGCAATATTTGATCAAATAATCACGAATCCGGGCTTAAATGACCCCTTAAAAGTGGTTCACTTTTCGCCTCATCAACAACCTTTTTATCCTTTAGTCAAAGGGGGTGTTTGTTTCGGGTTATATATAGGATTATTTTTTAGTGGAGTAGCATATATAGGCATAGTTAGATGTCTTCTATAGATACTGAGAGAGTTGCACAAGAAAAGAAAAAGATGGTGAAAACACCAATTTTTGATAATATACTAATAATAATTTCATCTTTTTAGTATTTACAATAATCTATGCCAATGGTGAATGTGCCAGTTGGTAGGCCTTCTGATACGTTCCCTTAGTATTACATGGCACCTCCTCATTCACTGTAGTGCAGATCAGCAGGGATGATCTCAAACACTATGATGAATCCTGGTCTTTATGCACAGTAGCCTCCACCATATATGGGTCCAGCAACGTAGCTACAGCCACCTCAGCAGCCACAGTCACCTTCGGATTGAAAGATGCTATAGCCTAATACTTCTTCCCAAGTATGTGCCTTTTTATCTGAATTTCATTTAAATATGCAGGTTTTGAACACTAAAGAGTTGCCTCCAATGTAGCCCAATTCCAGAATTAGAAATGACACAGGAGCTTGCTTGTGAGCTTTAACTTGGCATGACTCAGCCGACATGTAGCCCAATTCGACCCATCAGTAAGGTATGGGGTAGCTGAAGTTGATATCATTGATAGACTACCGATGCCATTTGGAATAGTTGGTGTAGCACCTGATCACCCTAAAACAAAGGTACGGTTTGCTAGATTTACATCATTCGTTATCAGTTTTGGAGAGTGGAATTGCTAATGTAAATGTGCATCAGATTCATCAAAATGAAAAGAATATGGTAATTTTCCTCATGTCATAATGTTGGCCTGACATTATTGTTAGCTCAAAATCAGGTGGTCTGTTTTCTTGCTTGCTTCAAAATTATAGAACAGATGTGGAAAGAAACAAAATTAATTGCATATCTTAATACAAAAAATACAAAACTCTATATATATATCTTACTACTCACAAAATAATAAAAACACAATAACATATAACAAAACCATACACAAATATTAAAAATTTAACATAATTTAACTAAACATTAATGAAATATAATTATATTAGAAAAAATATGATCCTTCAAACTTTTATTGTCCGTTTCACTAAAGAGTCAATATTAAATGAAATATTATCTAATGAATTATAATTAATAATCTTAAAATTTTGACACTGTATATATACAAAATATAACATATAAAATGAAAATTACAAGTCATGCCTGCCCATTGGGCGGGCTTTGAAACTAGAGTATATATATATATATATATATATATATATATATATATATATATATATATATATATCTCTATATTATATATAACAGGAGGCATTACACGTAGATAATGCCACATAATGCCACCTCAATGCCATGTAATTTATTATCAGCCATGTCATCACATTGTAGCCATGTCATCATTATTTGTTATTTAATTTTCCATGTCATCATTATTTGTTATTTAATTTATCCATTTAATTAATTTTATTTAATTCAGGCTTTTGTTTTAAAAAAAATTGCACAAGGATTCGAACTAATGTCCATGTTGATATTATGTAGTGTGTTAACCACTGAACCAACAAATTTTTTTGGTTATTTACTCTATGTCAAAATCTATATAGGAAATCTATATAGCATAAACTGATATTTTAATTTAGGGAATATATCAAAGCTTTTTTTAGATAATTATGATTTACAGAATGTTTAGCCTTATCATTTAATAATACGTATTAAAAAAAAACCCCTAATCATTAGAACTCTCTCCATGAAAAAAACTCCATCGTGATTTCAGAGTTTTAATGACTTTTAATGTGTTTTTGTGCAGGTTGCAAAGTCATGCAATGGCCAGAGAGTATTGAGACCATTTACATTTTCGTGTTTTAGTTACATAATTTTTTGTGCTAATATGTTTGGTGCCTTTTGTGTTTTTGTGTATGTGTGTGCAGGAATAGGTAGCCTACTTTTACCATGGTAAGTTCTACTTTGATTTACAGTAACAATTGTTTCATAAAGAAATTATTCGTCTGTAGAATGAACAGACAAAGGGTGTTACAAGTTGATGATTAACACACGAAAGTGTTTTAGAATCACGTGATTTTGAGTTAAGGGGCTACAACATTCACGAAAATTGTTAACAAATTGAACATTTTTTTTTTTGGTATCTTGCAGGTCTGATGATACACCGTATGACTGGTCAACCTAGGGGATTTGGATTCTCATTCGCTCATTATGGTTTAACAACGGTAAGTGACTCATGCATGTATTTTTTTTTTGTGCATGTAATTGACTGATGATTGTATTCAACATGAATAAAGTTCGAATATGTTTTATTTTAGATCCTTATATGGTTCCATGCATTTGATTTTCTAAAACATAAAGCACACATCTCGGAGCTTAATTGTTTCTAGATTCGGATAACGACCTTTACTGCAGGTCAATCTAAGTGGCTGTAAAGGTATAATCCTATTCGAATTTGTTGAATGTTTGACTTAAACGTGCTTGGAATTGCTTATTTGATCTACACATTTATGTATCTGAATAAAGGGGGAAAAAGATTATTGGTCATGATGGAAGTAACGAGCTACTTAATGATGATATTATGATGCGAGAAAATGTTACAGCAGATGGTTGTTTCATAAATATGTTAGCAATCTCCCATTTGCTATATAGAGCTAATTGTTTGATGTATACTAATTATAGATTGTCATACAATAGGTGTTACCAGGGGTCAACAAAATAGTGGTCATAGTCATGGTCTTTGCCGGTCAGTAAGTTTAAGCATTATTATTGCCAGCACCCATATTCAGATACAATTTTGCATTAACTCATTCACTTTCCCTTAATGATCATCCATAACCACCATTAAGCTATATAGGTGAAGTTTTTTGAAGATTGAATTTGTCATTCATATTTGGATTGATGGCCATAACTTCCATGTACACAGTACACGCAATTTTTTGCTTCATGTTATGAGTTGTTTTTATGCAACAAGGTTGTAAGGATATGCTAAAGTGAGTTAAAGAGGATGTACTTAAGAGAGAATGCCAAATTGTTGCTGTTGCGATATGTTCTGACGCTAAGTTTTAGGTAAGGTTTCTTTGTACCATATTCCATAATTTCAGTTAATTGATATTTGCATCGCCTCTTAATGGAATATCTTAATAGTAAATAACTAACTGTATTTTACAAGTACACCTTTTTGCTTGCTTAATCAGTGAGTAACTATTTAACCATTTTGGAAGCTAAAAAAATGGCAAACTACACTAAGTGAATTTCAATTAATTGATCTTTGCATCGCCTCTTAATGGAATATCTTAATGGTTTTTCCACCCGTTACAGATAAAACATGACCCATATCGACCCATTTATAAGTAAATGGGTTGAAATTGCCACCTCAAGCTTATTTGTTATCCACAGTTATAGAGTGTAACTGATCAAGTTCTGATTGTGCACATGCATGCTTTTTTATTGTAGAACTTATGAAATATCTCATTACTACTTGGCGTCAATTATGTTCAGTTCAGATTATCAGTATTCTTCATGAAAACGTTTATAAAATATGGACCTATAACAAGCTACTTGTGGCCTTTCAGAGCCGAGGAGTTGGAGACAGCGCTCATGGAGATGGCTCAACAAAATAATCGACGGGAATTGAGCGCAAAAGTATTCCCACATCATATATATCTACAATTTCTTCTCATGTTTTTTTCTTGAAGCACACTTAAAACTTTACTATATGGTACAGTTAGAGAGGGCATGTCTTATGGGTACCAAAGTGCCATATTAAACCCATTTACCTAAAAAATTAGCTGAGTCAGGTGATAAAATAATATATCACATCTAAAGGGACAAACGGACAAACTCTAAAAACTTGGTTAAAATAGAAAAATGCTTGCAGATCAACCTGGCCCGCTTTGACATGTTATCAAATGACAGGTTTTGACCGAAGCTATTTTAACCCCTACAACCGGTCTAGCCTGCTCATTTTCCCACCACTAATAGTCTAATATGCCACATTGAAGAATTGTGAACCGCCTATTTCCTTTAAAATTTTTAGATTGGGATTACAAGTTTCGATATGCTAAAGGTATTGCTACTAATTATTTAACCATGCTCATTTATGGTTATACATCTCTATTCGTGTTAGGCACCAAACAATGTGAAAAAAAGTGATTCAATGTTTCTTATGTCATGCAGATTGAATATATGGAAGAAGAGGTGTTAGATCTGCAGCAAATTCTTGCTGATAAGAAAGAACAAGAAAAAGCAATGCTTGAGGTTCGACTAATTGTATTTATAATTTTGTGATAACTTTTAAGTAGATAAGCAACCTCTCTCTAAGTCAAGATACATATTATATAGCACCATGTATATTAATACAGGTGCTAATGCGAGTTGAGCAAGAACAGAAGGTCACAGAAGATGTTCATATATCTGCAGAGCTGGATGTAGCTGCTCAAAGATATTTAGCGAGTGTACTACAAATTCAACTACTCATGGTAAGTGAGCTTCATTATCAGGTCGCGTTTATTATGGATTAAGCTGAGTCGACACTTTTTCGTCATCCGACTGGATGAGAACTACAATACCAAGGTAAAGAGATTTACCTTCTCATCAGATCGACCTTCCGAACATACAAATCCATGACATTTTTTCTTTATTTTCAAAGCAATCAAATTCCACTTTTTAAAACAAATCGCAAACATCAGATGATTAGGGGCTTTTCACATCTTCCCAAAAAAGTTCAGTCACTTAACCATTTCGCATAACGAGTTATTGTTTCATATATAGAGTTGATTAGTGCAGGAAATAGAAGATGAAATCTGCAGAGTAAAATTGGAACTGAAGAAAAGCATGGATGCGTATCACTCAGCGTGCAATGAAACTAAAAGTGCTAGACTAATGGTTTGTTTTTCTTTTTTATAAGAAAAGTGTTATCTTTTGTGAAAGAACACAAATAGTAAAAAGTAAAAGTTGTTAACGGGTTCTTTCAGGCATGTGAAATTGATCAATTAATGGAGATCCAGAAGCAAAAAAGCAAGGCTGCTATAGAAGCTGTGCATGTTGCCCAACGTCTTGCAGAATTTGAGGCCTTAAAGAGACAAAAGGCAGAACAAAAAACCGAAGAAGAAGCAGCAGAAAGAAAGAAACTTACAGTTACTTTAACGCTATGTAACTTTCAGTATAAAAAGTACACTATCGAAGACATTGAAATTTCCACAGATTACTTTTCAAAATCCTTAAAAATTGGTGAAGGAGGATACGGACCAGTTTTCAAAGGCTATCTCGATCACATTACCGTTACTATCAAAGTCTTAAGGCCTAATATCTCATAAGGCCTATATCAGTTCCAACAAAAGGTTGAAATACTAAGTTGTATTCAACTCCCTCATATGGTTCTACTTCTAGGTGCATGCCCAGAATACTTTTACCCCTACTATAGGCTTTTTTGCAGCTGCAAAATGAATGTTTACAAACATAATCATTTAGAAAGTAACGACTTTAAAAATACACGAATTGAACATGGTATAAGAAGGTTCCGCAAGGACACCAAACGTCTACAATTTATGGGGCGAACTTCAACATCAAAAGCCTTAGACCAGGGAGGTTCTAGGTTGACTGGAAGTAATCAGCAGCCACATTCGACACACCAAGATACCTTGCATTAGGTACTTTTGTATGTACGCATACAGTTGTTATTGTAAGTAAACAATACTATTCTCGGTATTAAATGTTAACAACTTCATACTACTGCGGCCGTTCCTAAGGATATACAAAACAACCGTATAAGACTGTGCAGCGATACTCAACAGCTACACTTTACGGGCCGGTTTCAACATCAGTTATTGTTATTTGTATTAGTTTGGTTCAGATGGATTACCTCAACTTATGGCCTTCAATAGAAAAAGAACACAATCTTTCTTTGTCTGGTGCTATTAAAGGTACTCCAACATGTCCTCCCATACATATGAAAGAGACCAAGTGGGTGTTTTTAGATTGCTTATAACCATAAAGGTTCGCCATTACAGCTTAAACTTTGTGTAATGATATTTTATATTAGTAAACAAATAGGATATCAAGTGGTTCGTAGCATAGTGTTGTTATTCATGTGTTGATGAGAAGTTCTAATCAACTAACCGTGTGTTCAAGTATCGTTTGTTATACTATATATCTGATAGTGGTACTATATAGTTTTGAGTCTGTAAGTTTGCTTTTCTTAATAGAAAAAAAGTCGGAAAAGAGACGCTTATTTCAATCAGAAGAGCAAGAAGAGCCAAATACAGGGTTACCTACTGAAAGAAAATCTGCAAGTTCTGAAATAAAGGCTCACGTCTCAGTGTTACCTGTGACAGGATATGATCTTAGTCAGATTCAGTTGATGATGAAACTTTATTGAAGTTATTTTGAGAATGCAATGCCAAGCACCCCCAAATCTGTTCACTAATATGTAAAGACTATAATTTGTGTGTAATTAATATACAATGATTTCTTTTAGATGGCAAAAATGTGATTGAGACGATTTAACAACCACTGTAAATGTTTTTCCCTTCTGCACAATGGCTCAGCCGTTGCACAGTTGAAGTATTGCAACATATTTGTTTTAGCTAATGAGTTTCCGAATACAAAGGAAATGACGCGCTTTTTTCCTCATATCATCATTGAGCAAAAGACCTCCTGCCAAAAGCTCTCTTTAGCAGCTGCCACTAATAAAGAGCCCCAGATTTCAAAAGCTTTTGAAAAGAGGTAGTAATTTTTTTTTAACTAACATTATTATGTTATATGATTTAAGCACTATAGGACCTAAGATCAGTCTTAATTCTCTTTTTCAGTCCGGATGAGGCTTCTAAAAATCTAAAATCACCGTCCAATCTTCCAGTTGATTGTCTCTCTAAACAAGTAAGAAGTGTTACTGTTCCTATATAGCCTCACCAATCGTTGAATTATAGCCAACAATATCGAGTTTAATAAGGAGATTGGTTCAGGCACTGAGGAGGAAGTCGAATTACGAGCTTGCTCTATATATACAGTGGAAAAGATGAGGGATTTCATGCAAATAAGAACCTGGAAACAGGTTGGTTTTGTTAATTTATTGTGAGTGCTATATTTTAGTTTTGTTAGTTGTGCTACTGGAACTAACAAGAACGTTTAGTTTTCAGGTGTTGAGCGTGGAATTGGATATTTGGTTATGCGCATAAGGCATTTGACATCCTTCTGTTGAACATCATCGTATGATGTATATTAATTACTGAGCTAGGTTTCATTGCTGCTAGCTATAGCCGCCGTTGATGCAAGACGCACTAGGGTTCAATAATCTAAAGTAGATAAGCAGTTTCGACAATGTTTGAGGGGTTTTTATTTTTGTGTGTGGATTGCTTATCTGAAATTTCATCGCTCACGCCATTATCACTGCCATAAAGAACTCAAATCCCGCTCAAGTAATTTTCTTCCAAAGGTGCTTTGCTAATGCAATCCCAGCTTCTATTCTTGTGTGTCTTATTTATGATAATATCTATTTTTTTTTTCTGATTTGTATCATAACATTGAAAATGTTTTAATGCAGTCTAATGCTCTTCGTGCACACAACATCTGTTGGACAAAGGGTGGGTGAAGAAAGTAGAAGATATAGGTTATACCGCTTCTGTTTTGCATCGTGTTTGTTAGCACAATAATCTTTATCAATTCGGTTCTTTTTGGTGGGTACAACAACAATAAATATTTTCTTTTCTTTATCTCCTTAAAGGATGTAATGGCCGTGCTAATCAAGATCTTTGCTTTCTTATTCCATGTTAGCTTTGAATCTTTTAAAGATCACTGCTGCTGTTGGGCTCTATCCCTTTGAGTTACTTCTCTATTGATGTTTGTCCGTTGTAGTAGGTAAGCTTCAATTGAATAGCCATAGTTAGACGAAACAAAATGGGTGGACTGTATAAAAGGTAGAAATTGCTTAAGGTCAAAATTGAACTGGGTTGTGTTGACTTGCCAACACTTCTTTGTCCATTTCCTTAAAAAGTTATAGATAATGAGTGCTT
This sequence comes from Artemisia argyi, assembly GCA_030686995.1. Lineage (NCBI taxonomy): Eukaryota > Viridiplantae > Streptophyta > Magnoliopsida > Asterales > Asteraceae > Artemisia > Artemisia argyi. The sequence goes on along the minus strand of CM060686.1, from coordinate 103,427,302 downwards.
GCAGAACTATTTTGTTACCTATAAATATTCTAATAGGGTGACTTTTGAAAATTTTGAACCATTTGACCAGTTCCTTTTTTAGTTGTATCAAATTATACTATAACAATAGCAAGTCAATATTTCATTTTTGATACATCAATATGTTAAATAAAAAAAGCCAATTGTATTATAGAACTACATCTTGCCAGGAAATATTAATATAGTGACAATATTAAGGAAATATAGCAATTACATTATAACCATATAGGACTTGCGAGAAGAGTAAAGTACACTGAATTTTGATCTTAGATATACTATTATCATCGAGTGTTCTCAATATGTATTCCCTTTATCTCTTACAGATCTACTAAGGGTGTGTTTGGTTTAGCGTATTATTTGAGCATATGGCCTTATTTAAATTTGAAAAAGCTCATAAGCTTCGCTCTTCACACACTCACGCTAACAATTTTTTTTTGCCCAAGTCCATTCAGTTTATGTTGTATCTTTAGGACGATAATATTATAAGTATTTATAGGACGATAATCATTTTTTATTTTTACAAAGTAAACACTATCGAACATTCAAAATGTTGAAATAATTTTTTTTTCATACAATATATTTTTTAAGAGATTTGGTATATGCAAACCTAGAGATACACTTGGATTGCCTCTTTAACCATTATCCCTTATATCAAGAACATCGATTGTTTACAACACTTACATAAGGGAAAAGACGTTGTCTTCTCAACCCGACCTGACATGTTTTAACCCATATGAGACATACTTCCGTTTTATGGATAACTGGAATTGGTGGTGTAACAGATGGAGGCAACAACCCAACATTTCACTAAAAAATTGTATTTTGTTTGATTGAAGGATTATGCGAGTTAAACATTATTGTTTGGAACAACAATACTCTTTCGCATGATGAGTTAAACATTATTTTTTGGAACAACAATACTCTTTCGCATGATGACTTTATCGGCAGTGGAAAGTAATTGCTTCTTCTCTTCTTTGACTGTTTTTCATGTTTGGTGTTATTGGTGTATTGATGGTTTGGAATGATTAAATTGAAAATTTTCTATTGTTTCTTGTGGTCTATAGGGTCCAATTAATTAGCTAAGGTTCGTTCTTGCAGATACGATAATAGCTCTTGGCCACTACAGACTAAAACTGGTAGGTTGGTGTTCTATTGCATGAATTTTCATCTTTTTGATAGTAGACCGGTTTGAAACTTCAGTGTGACACCGGTCAGATCAAGACTTGAGGGGTCAACCGGGTTGAAAATTTTCTGAAATGTTTAAAAATGCATTAAGCCTTTTCAATCTTTTTTTTTTTGTGTGTCTAAAAACGAATTAAAAGTTTGTCCCGGTGACCCAACTCGAGTCATTACTAAACCGACCCATTTTACTACCTTTAATTTGTAAACCTCCCCGGGCCCCACTCCTTTACTAAATATGGATGTTGTTTTCACTATTAGGTACTTCATACTCGGGTGTGTATCCTATACCTTATTGAGGTAAAGTTCCTGCCTATACGCAGTGGAGTGATGTATAGAAGTAAATACGTACAGTGGTTGGTTTAACAACTAGAGACCTTTAGACCGTTATTGTATAGATTTGGGTTGTGATTAGGAATTATTCAAATGTTAATTTAACAAATGCATTTTAGGTGTGGAAATCACTCAAAATACGTATCTTAAAATACCAAATGAATGCTCGATATATTAGAAACTTTTGTACTGATTCTTTCTCTTTTTAATGATGAAACGTTTTCTTTCATTGGTTATTAAAATTCTTATGGAGACATTTTGCTCACGTGATGGTTAAAAATATTCATACCACTATCAAAATTTGTTTCTCAAATATAATGCTTTCCATCAATATGTCCTCTTTTCCAGCCATTTTTATCTTTTTTCGTTAAAGAAAAATATGTCAACGATAATTATAAGACATGTCCGCCCATCGGGCGGGCTTTGAAAGCTAGTATATATATATATATATATATATACTAGAGTTCAAAGCCCGCCCGATGGGCGGGCATGACTTATATTTATCGTTGTTATATTTTACTATAACGAAAGAAGGCGGGTAAAAAAAATTGTTGGAAAAGTGTCCAGTGAATAATGCTCCTTTGTATACAACGTTTGTTGTTTTTTTCATTGCAAAATAGATCGAAACAGAGAATTGCCATATCTAGAATAGAAGGCTGGGATGATTATATATTCGTTATCACTATCATCTCGTGTTGTTGATGGGTGCCTATCAAAAAAACATCATGCATAAGCTATAGGGGTGAGTAATTCTATTTATTTAGCCATGGTGTCGAGCCATTCGTAATTTCCGTGTTCCAATTATTCATCATAATTAACTTACTTTAGGAGAATAAAAAGGAATTAGTTGGTGTTATGCTATAAAAACAGGTCTCTTAATAGAATGGTTAGAATAATACATCAATAGATACTACTATAAACAAATTTACTACGTAGTAATGAAATAGTGAGATATTTTGAAACTCGATAGCATTGATGGAGTACTACTTTTTTCATAATGCAGTAGGGCTAATATCAGCTACCGAATATGTACCACATTATTAATTTCAATAGTCAATACCAATAACTTAGGGGATGTTTGTTTAAGCTTGAATATAGGTTTGTGAGCATTAATGATGATTTAAGCTTATATTTAATAAGCCCATTAGTTAGGCTTATGTTTCAGCTTATGAACTAATAGTTCATCTTTACATCTTAATAAGCTCATAAGCCACATAATTTGGGATTGTGAATGATTATTTAAACTTATTTGTGTGCTTATGAGCTTATGTGATTTCGGCTTATTTTAATAAGTTCAAAATTTCTGGCTTACTTTATCATGTTACAATTTATCATTAAGAAAGGTGTATACCAGCTCAAGAGGCCTTTGATAGGACAAAGTACGGCTTGCAAGTTCTACTCATATATGCTGTAATTACAAATATACCAGAACACGTCATCAAAACAATAAGATACATCATAGCTGATCATACTCATGTGAAATTAGCTACACAAATCACTGATGTGCAAGTGTACATATAGTAAATCTTGCACGCCACTGCAGAATATCGGTCTGCCCAAATGACCTCTGCCTCGGTAATGGCCTTGTTCTGCTGTTAACAACATTTAGCTTTTTCCTTGATATCCCAATATCCCTGGCTCAGGTCTACAAATATAAAGGCAGGACCAAACACGTAGATCAGGAAGAAACATGCTCGCTGAAGTAAAAAAAGTCGCATCTGGATTTCTAATAGCTTCACTTATGAGAATTTTAAATTCAGGATGCTTATTTGAATGATGAGTAGCACGTCATCAGGTAGATACATTGTAACACCCCAACCCGAAAAGGGCTAAAGTGTAACATTATGGGGTCAAATCAGAACATAAGCAAGCGAAAAACATTAATAATACAAGGTTCACAAAATAGTTCTTAAAGAAAAGATAAAGGACTAATTCTAAGCATTACAACTTCTAAATTAATTATAAGTTAAGATACAAGAAGGAAATCTCTAAATCTATCTCTAATCCATAGGGAGCTATCAACAATGTAGTCCACTAAGAGCTCCTAAGCACTTTTCACCCAACCCAGCTTCCTTCTAAAGACCTGCCGCAGGAAAAGAAATGCGGCTGAGCTTAAAAAGCCCAGTGAACAGATATAAACAAACGAAAACTAATAACAAAAGGAAAGCGAAGGTGAATACGACATAGGTCCAAGCGAACCTGCTGAGATAGAAATCAAGAATATTGAAACATGGAATATGATCAAAGGAAATACGGATAATGGATATCAAACAATCAACGAAATAAAATGAGTCATACGTGTAAGCAAAAGAAATAAAGGAGGCATAAGTTAATCACATTAGAGATGACAAAATAATAAGAATCATAAAGAAGTAGAACAAATAGGAATGCCCAACAATATATATACTAAATGTACATAGGAGTCATGACCTCCATTGTACCAAATGTGAAAGGGGTGTATTGCACACACACCAAAACATTCACCAAATAATACTAAACAAAGTACCTAGGATGCATCCATACGCTCCCTGCAAAACAGATATATATATACACAACGCTCTAGGCTAAGTAAACACATACAATAATAAATATAGGCCAGAATAGCTATAGCATAATAGAGAACGCTGTGGACAAAAACCCACCTCCACAGATAGTGTCAATACCACTGGTGCATCAGTGGCAAGGCCATGGACTCCCCATGACTGGCTAATAATTCTAACACATACAGGCAAAACATATAATGGGCATAGGAATAGGGAATGCTATAAGAAAATATCCTATAGCATGCAAAAGAATATCGACTCATATCAAATCACGAAGATCAACAAATAGAAATCGTACAAAAGGGAACATAGCAATGGCTTAACCGAAGGAATCATAATCAAACGTAATAATCAAAAGAGATAAGGATGGCCTTTACTAAAAAGGTAGAATATCTGTACCTCGAAAATAAATGCAGAAATGAAACAAAGAACGAGGAGAGAAAGTAGATCACTCCTTCTTCACACGATCTACATAATAAACGTTTACATATTACTTAACTTCATTAAAGACTCAACTGATTTTAGGTTGTCAAAATTTGGGTTTACTTATGATAAGTCTTTCCAGATTAGGTTTAGGGTTTCCTCTTTACAAAATTAAAAGTTTTAGGTTAAGGATTGCCCAATTAGGGTTTTAAGTTTACTTTCCAAAAATAAGCTTTCCATAAATAGAACTTTCCAAAAATAGTAACTTTCCAATTTTAGTAGTTTTATCCAAATTAGGTAACTTTTTATTTTTAGCAGGTTTCCATATTTAGTAAGTTTCCATAAATAGCAAGTTTCCTTATAAGTAGTAAGTTTCCTTATTTAGAATGTTTACATAAATAGTAATTAGGGTTTTATTTGGCAATTATAATAGTTTAGGGTTTAAAGTGACAATATTCCAAGCTTAGGGTTTACAATGTAATTATTACATATTTTACATATCATACCATTGCCTTACATATTTTACAAATATAACCTTGTAGTTTCATTAATTACACATTGACCTTATGGTTTACTTAATTACAAAACACACCCTCTAGATTAACAAGTACAAAACACACCTCCAAGCACACACCCGACATAAGACTCATGAACAAGAGCACCAAACACCACAATGACACAACTAACACTTATGCAACACATGTATACTTATTTACTGAATTTATGACAAAATTAAGCACAATATATGAATTTTTGAAGCATATCAGAAAAGCAAACTAAAATTCAAAAACATTCCAACAGAAGCCCATATGTCTTAAGAGTCTACTTGAATTTTTCCAGAATTTATTACCAAGTGGAAAACCCTTTTAAAAATTGTTTCCCAAAACATGCCCAGGAAGTTAACTGCAGAAACACCCCGAAAGTTTGCATTTAATAGACATACCCAGACCTCTTAGAAAAATTCACAAAAATTCCAGGAAGTCCCCCATAACCCAAATATTAACCCTAAAAAAGGAGAGCTCCCAACTCCTTCTGGTTTGAAAAATAAAAATCAAAAACTACCACTGAATTTCAGACACGATTACTCAGCTTTGACACTTAATCACACAAAAATAAAAAACATGACCAATACAACTCCAATTCACTCCAGACCAATTGGAAAACTTAATTAGAACATTAAGGAAGATTTACAAACAAAAACCCAGAATTTTAAACTTAAGAAACTCATGAAGTCAAGCACACATATCCAGCAGACCAAGTTGTCTCGTTCAGAAATCCATTTTAGACCACTATAACACATGTTTACGCACCCAAACGCATCAGAGACCTTCATTAATCTTAAGACCTGTATTTAAACACCATTTTAACATTTTCACAATATCCCACTAAGATCACCCCACAAGAATTTTATCAAAACCCTAATCCACATTCATTATTTCATGTGCTTAAAGTTATGATTTCATATGAACATGTAAATCGTAAAACATGTTTTATTAGTAGCCGATTCATATGATGATAATAAGGAATATGAAACACGACATGAAGGTGAATAGAATGGAATCAAAAAGATGATTTAACTTGGACGAATTCAACAAGAAAAGGGATAATTGAAACCGAATCAAAACAAGCCCTAATCATGGTTAATCAATACCAAACCAAAGCCAAATCAATTTCCACGCCTCCTAGAACCAAAGTCACGAATCAAGGACACCCTTAAGCACCTAGAGAACCTTTCTTGATCAATCAAACCGAATGGAGAAGCTACACAAATTCTGGTTGTGACTTTTGTGTGTAGGTTTTAGGGTTTGTATTATTTTTTTGTGTTGCGTATTATCGGAGAAGCAAAATGCCGGTCCCTTGTTTTTTTTGTTTATGGATCGTGGGTGGGCCAAGGGAGCCAAGGGAACATGGGCTTAATTTTGTTTTGGGTCATTTGGTTGTTTAGTGTTGGTGAAATAGAAAAAAATGGCCCAAAATGGAATTCGTGTCGCGTTAAAATAGTTCTCGAATTTTATTTTAGGTTTCTAAATATTTTCGGATTCAAATATGTTCAAAATTTCTATGATGATGTTTTGTTATAATCTTATGGTTTATGGTTAATTCGTTTAATTACATTCGCGTCTTTAATCACTTGTAACCGTACTTAGAAAGTTTTAAATTATACGTAAAATTAGATATTCAAAATTTAGGGTTTTACATACATTATGAAAAACTCATAGTCACATATTACTCATAGTCACACATCAATAGAACTATGGCATTACATGGTAGTCGTTGTGTAATTTTTGACCAAGTTGATGTCATTTTCAGTTAGGGCAGCAACAACTGGTAATGTGATAATTTCAGAGACATTATTTCCAAGATAACTTACAGTACAACCAAGGGTCCCGGCTGCTGTGCCTCTATGCTTGCATCCATGTCACACATAACCACTTTCGGATGGACATGACTTCTTACTAAAAACTTCGTACGACATTCCTATAAAAGAATATTTGGCAAATTAATGTCTGCATTGTGAAATTGTTTTGTGGGTTGCTCATGTGTGATTTACTTGAGAGTATTAGTTGGTGGTATGCTACAAAAACAGGTCCCTTCTGAATATACCGATATTAGCACAACATTGCATCTTTGACATCATCAAGAACATGAATGGGGACTCCATGGTTCACTATTTGAAAAAAAGCCCCATTTGCTTGCTGCAGAACTTATGGCGTTTGCAACATTCGGGTCATCAAAGTTGGACATATCAATAACTGGGATGGAATCTTGATTCGGTTCTTCATTGTAATTTTGAAATTCAACGGGGTGCACAGACTATTAATTTTGTGCATGACTTATACATGAGTAGTTGTAGCTTCGGATTCTTGTACTATACGTCTCGCTGGCTATAAAAGTATGTTTGACACCTTCAAAGTTGGTGGTGATTTTCATTCAAGAACCGCAGTGAACATGTATCCTTACATTCGTGATGCAATTGAGAGCAAGGAGATATACAAAATTCAGTTAATTGAACTGTAATACAAAATTCAGTAACCTCCATGTATATATATACTTGTCTTGTCTTAGAGCTATATGTTGATTTGCTTGATGTCAAGTTTCATAGATATTTTCTCACAAATGCTCATTAATGGGTGCCAAATAGTATGCAGTAACACATTCTTAACTTTGAAATTCAGTAAAAATACATTAACATGTACAAAGGAAATCCTTTTTCTATTCTTTTTCTTATAGATGGAGCCATAAGCCTCTAAGTTTACATGACACCTGAAACATAAAAAAAAGTATACTGAATAAGAATTTGATTACAGCATAATTTGAGCAAAAATCATTAGTGGATCCTTCAACACACACCAATATCATAATATATAGTACATGAAATGCAATTGAAAAATTATCAAAATAACAAAATTTTGATCCAGTGGTAGATAAGATGTTTCTAAGGTGACTCATCTAACATGTGATTATTAAGAGTGAGCCTATAATATGTTGGATTATTATCTGCTTTGTATGTTTAAGAACTATATTAGGATAATCAGGGTCTGAATATTTGAAAGCAATAGACAATGCAGCAAATGTAGCTACGGTTTCTCTAGCGATGTCCGCTCTGGGATGTTTATGATCAATCTTGTAAGAATTTCGTGGAGTCGTCAGGTGCCAGAACTCGTGAAAAAGTTGAAAAGCAAAAGCATTCATATTGGTTATGTTTCTATCTTTAACATGTCAAGATGGTAAGCTGAAGAAAAGGTTGAATAGAAAAAGCAGTCATATTGCTAACTCATTGCGTCAAAAGATTAAAAGTTGTTCTAGATAAATATTCAGTAAATATTTTTCACATTAGATGGAAGTGAAGGCATATTTTATGTTGTTTCTCACCTGTTCCGAGTCTTTCTTGGAATCATTTGAAAGTCTAGAATCATCAAGTTTATGGCTACTTGAGCATTGTTGCTTGTCATCGTGTTTAATGACAAGTGAAAACCAATATGCACAAACTTCCATACTTTCAGGACTATCTGCTCCATCCATATAATAGACCAGATCACTTAGAATATTAACGTTACACGCTCGGTCAGGAACAATCTGGGTGCGACCATGTAAACTTTTTGTCGTTAGTCCTTTGATGAATTGCTTAGGCTGAGAATTCTATATCTAAACAAAAAGAATTCAAATATTCTTAATTACTAATATGGAAGAACAAAATGTATCCCTTTTAAAGAAACTTACATTCTGGTATATAGAATTGAATTCTGGATGAACCATTTTTTGAAGCCACGTAGAGCATGTCCATTATCTTATCAGCACTAACTAAAATTTCAGTATGTCAATATACAAAGTATCCCTAGCGATTCAGCAAGTCTTTAGTATAAAATAAAAAACATATGTATTGTGAGTAGAACTACAAACGAATGTTGTAGAGTGAATTTATCGAAAGACTTGGATTTACACATTATCTATAAGAAATATACTAAAATAACAATAAAATGCATAGTAACGTGTTCGTATTGCGCTAAAACAATTTAGTTTGAGGAGTTGAACTAAAAACGAATGCGGGAAAAGTGAATATGTTAAACCACTTGGATTTTTAACTTGTCAAAACAGGATAAATAGGAGTATAAATTTTACATAATACTCTTCTTCATCAAGTGTGGTGGCTGCAAAAGCTGTCTCATTACATTTAAAAAAAACAAAAAAAACAAACAAAAACAATAGCTTTTCCTAATTAAATCAACTACAACTAAAAAAATACAACCTGAACGACCCTACCAAACGGGTCACATAACTCGCTGAAATCCTTCTCAGCCACATCCTTAAAAAGCCCACAAAACTTAAAAAATCCATAAAAATGCAGGAGACACAAGTGAAATTCGATGGAATTCATATTTTTTTACTTGTGTTTATTATAAGATATATGCTACAAAACCTATATACAACCTAAGACGCATAAATTGTAACGATTTATTGAAACATTTTTATAAAAATAACATGGAAACTTACTTGAAAAACATGATCGATTCGTCCATCTTCATTCCTTAATGCAAGTGTGAGAGATGGGTGCATATGGGCTCTTAAGATATGACCCGTTGAGAATATTATCATCATCCGTCCTGCATATTACACATTTCCAATCAAAGTTGCTCCCAACTGCATATTCGAAACACCAAAATAAACAAATAACTTTAGTCTGTAACAATATTAAATATTATCAGTATATAGCTATAAAGTTACCCTTGAACAAAATCATTCAATCGAATAACAAAAAATAAAAGTCGAGCCTGTAGGCCATAAACTAATTGAATGAGTTGATTCTGGAATATACTTATATATTTAATCCGTCGCTTAAAATCAACTTAAGAATAGCTTAAGAGTAAAGAGTCAGATTGTTGGTTGCTTGACTTCCTACGTATTTACCAGGCAATTTTAGAAGTTTGACATAAAGCAATTTTAGAAGTTTGACATAAAGCACTGATAAAGTTACATGTTTACATTGTTTGGTTCATAGTCACCAAATGAAATTGTGATGCTCAAAAACTACATTCTTTAAGTAGAAACTATTTTGACCCAGCTCGTTTTGCCTCATACAAAAAATGAGAAGAAAAAAATATGGTCCATTACCCAACCCATTTATTTGGTCACTAAAAGAGAGACTATAAACCAATTCCCTCCATGTTACCAACCTATTTAAAGGATAAAATAAGTAGCTATGGGTCTTGGTACTAAAATTGGACAAAAGTTTTAACTGGTTCATGAATTATAATAACTTTGTCAATCTGACTAATACACGACTTGTGCATTAAGAATGTAAAAGAGAGTAGCTTCTTAAGTGCCTGATATGAGGAATATACCAAACTGAAAAAGTTCCATGTATGCATATTTTCTATATAAATAACAGAATTATGAGAAGGCAAATATGATATGACTAATTAACGAACTTATAAGCAGCCCACAATTAAAATGTACCCAACAGAAAAAACGTCAATTGTGGTACCATAGCTGTCACAGCAGAGCAGAATATCCGGGTCCTGGTACCAACGGGTCACCACGTACCAACGTGGCCTGGAATAGTGAGCAAAGATGATCCGTGTGTTTTTTTATGATGAATGTGGGATTGTGAGGAAAAGAAGCAACTCACTTGGTTCTATTTTGGACTACCATCAGCTCCATTGTTTTTCTGATTTTCCTTTTCTGCTTGCTGATAAACAGAACCTACAAAGATAATATTTGAAACAAATCTCGCTAATGAGTTTGCCTCTGGGCTGAAATTACCATCTATATATAATTGCTTCTGAGTTTGGAACATGTTTGGCCTTTTGTTTTGCTGTATTTTATTTGGCATGAACAACCAAATGGCTGTTGAATGGCGGCTAAATAACAACCAATAACAGCCCGTAATAAGGTACCATCCGCGCCTAATAACAACCAATAATAACTCCTAATAAGGCCCCATCCAAACAGCCCCTAATAACAACCAAATGGTTGTTGAAATATGCAATTTGGCTGTTGAATAACGGTTGTATAAAAGCTAATAACATCCGCTAATTAGACATCATCCGCCCCCAATAATGGCCCCTTATTAGATGTCATCGAAACATAAATAGCTGCTGAATAACAGCCAATAAAAGCTGCTAATAAGACGCGATTGAAACTGCTAATTTGATTAAGAATAACAAATTACCTGCTTTTAAATGTGTATATGATAAAACTTACATTGTTCCAGCAATTTACTCTTCTTCAAGTGTGGCGGCTGCAAAAGCTGTCTCATTACATTTAAATAAAATAAAAAAAAAAACAAACAAAAACAATATGATAAAATTTACATACACTAGTACAAAAAGTTCTATTGGTCACGCATGGTCGATTTTGAAATGTCACACTGTAACATTTATACGTGACTAAATGTACCAGAATAAAATGAACAACCACACTTGATCCGACTTGTGTGACCATTTCGGAATTCTATTGTCACGCATTTGAATATTTATGTAACTAGAGGTAACTGGAAAAAAAATTTTGGATTATATAGTCACTTTTAATTCGAGACGTGTGACAGATACAAATGAGCTCGAAACATTAGTCACACTATAGATATACATATGTGACAAATATATGTCACACAATTTAAAAGTGTGACCAAAATAGATATATGGTCACATGAGGTAATTGTGTATGTGGCTAAATTATATAGTCAAGTTTGTCACACGTTATTTAAACGTGATTGCTATTCTTTGCTGAATATTTTAGCCACATAGCGTCTGAAATGTGTGACAACAGAAAAGTAAGTTTGAAGCGTTAGTCACGATATGCATTTAATAGTGACACATATATGTCACACAGTTGACGAGTGTGACTAAATGTCATATATGATCACACTAAACCATAGAAACATGATTAAGTGTAATGAAAATTCGATACATATGGTCACGTAAGTTAATAAGTGTGTCTAAAGTTTAGTGTGTGTTTGCTTGCCAAATCCTAATGTGTATAGTCACACTTAATCGAAGCACGATCATGTGACTATAGGCTTTACAATAGTCACACCATATCACAAATATGTATCTAAATGATGTTTATGGCCACATTATAAGGGTATTTTATGTGACCAATACATTCAAAATAGTCACATTGTGAAATATTCATGTGACTATTATTTATAGCAAAGTGTAAAGTCATGAGTTATCATTAACCTTGATATTAGTCGCATTGAGTTTTTGTGTGGCTAAATCATAGTCATATTTTGTCACACATTACTTAAGCGTAGTCACAATTCAATAAATATGGTCACACATTTATGATAACTTATGTAATTTGATATTCACTTAATTGAGTTCAGTCTATTAGTCATGACTGCATATTGACTAGTTTTTCAACCACTGTTTTTTCAACAAATTGTGCTTGAAATTGAGAATCTTTCATACCAAACACTGTTTTTTTTTCAACTCTGCACTATATAAAGGCATAACCACATACATGAAAACTGCATATACAAGACAACTGTAACAAAAATATGCAGGGTGTTTACTACTGCTAGTACATATTTAATACTGCTAGTACACAATTTATGCTGCCAGAAGTTATAGTTTTGTATAATCTGGAATCCTTTAAAAGAGTATTCGCAAGTACGAATTAAACAATTAACACAACAACAACAACATAAATCCGTTAAAAGAGTATTTGCAGCAAAAAAAAGCTTAAATAGGTTCTGCAGACAAAAAGAAATCCACAAACAGGGTGTTACAGCTTGAGAATGACGCGTGCTTCACTTTGATTTTCGTATAACAATACCTTCGCAGTCGGTTCGACGGTAGGCATCTTTTGCTTGTGGATTTATTCACGGCAATATGTTATCATTTTGCTCGTGAATGACTGTACTAAATTCCTCATCGACATCGTCATACGTATCTTTGTAATTCTTGGTAGGTATTTTAAAGACAATAGACAATTTTTTATCTGCCTGGTCTTTAACATAAAACACTTGTCGTGCTTGTGAGACTAATATGAACGAATCATTCTTGTGGCCTAAATTATTCAGGTCTACCAATGTGTAACCAAGAGTATCCCGTTTGACCCCACCATGTTTTGAATTAACCCAATCACATTTGAAAAGAGGAATTTGCCTGAAACGATAATCTAGTACCCATATCTCTTGTAAAATCCCATAATAAAATGCTTTTCTTGTGGTTGCAACTTCTTTGGATATGTGAAGATCTGCTGCCTCAACACTAACCCCACTGTTCTGGTAAACTATGCCATCATTACTTTTCGTACGAAATGTATACCCATTGATGTTATATGACTCGTATTTCACTACATTGGCGCGTGGTCCAAATGATATCCACCTCACAGTTTCTGATACACTATCTTTGGATATCACTAACTCTCTCTCAACCTGAATTTCATTACAAGTATATATTACCTTTAAATTGCAGGAACAACTCACTTATATTTATCAACAAACAAACAAGTAGTATAAACAACATACGAGTAATTACCTCTTCGTGTAACCACTTAATTGAGGCAAAAGCAGTCAACTAAAGTCAACCACGGATGTGGTCAACATGGTCAAACAGCCTAAGAGTCAATCTCCGTGGAAGTATAGGGGTTTCCCCGGGTCGTTATGTCCCGACGAGGTGTGGATTGTATTCAAACGGGTTTTTGATCGGGTGAATTTGGACAGAAAAGGGGGTTTGAGTGATTTGAATGATTACACTAAGATATGAGGAATGAAAATAACTTAGATAAACTAAATTACCTAAAACGTAAAGTTACATTACCCTAGAACGTATTTAAAAACGCGCGTTTACGTTAAAAATAACGTCTACGAGCAAAATAAAAAGTGAAACGGGAGTAAATAAAAGCCTACGGTTATGAAAATTATATTTCTACGATTCTAATGATAAAAGAAAATTTTTAGAAAAAGAAAATATTTTTTTGACTTTTTATTTAATTATTTATTAATTGAAAACTATTTAAACTTAATTAAACTATTTAAACTAATTTAATTATAATAAATACTAAATGAAAAGTTAAAATTATAAAAAAATATTATATAACTACTTAACCATCACATGAATCTATAAAAAAATATAAAAACTTTCTAAAATTTGTAAATAAGCTGTTTTAAAAATTAATTACTTATTATTTATTTAATACCTAATTATTTTAATTATAATAAATACTAAACTAATTTATAAAATTATGAAATTATTTCTATAACTACTTTATACTAACAGAGAACTATGAAAAATATAAAAGACCCTAATTGCTTATTAATAAGCAGTATATAAGCTGATTAGCCAAAGTAAGCTTAAACACTACATACTACTATAAAAATAAAAAATGCAAGTATAAACCTGAGAAAGACCCTAGGGCAGTTGGTGCATGGTGTGGGTATTGTGTGTGTGAGCAAGGGGTCTCAGGTTCGACCCTTGCTTTTTGCACTTTTGCCAAATTATTTTTTTTTTAATTTTTTTTTACTTTACAAAACTGATTACTAACTAAATATAAGAACTTTTTACAAAAACCAGATTACTCTAAGGTAACAATAAGCTCAGTTGGAGCTTACTGATCCAACAGTTAACCAAGAAATAAGCTAAAATGGATTTTAAGCTGAAAAGACTATCAAATAAGCTTCACAGTGAGAACACAAGGCAAAATAAGCTATAGCTGAATGAGAAAAGCTTAAAATAGCCAAAGAAAAGAGAAAAGGGTACTGGATAAGCCTGTTGACATAAATAATGTCTTAAAACATTGTTAGCATATTAACAATGTCTCTATGTTTTGATAATTACAAAGCATAAACTCATTAATCTAAAACTTATGACGTAAACAAGTTTTTAGTGCTTAATATTTGTCTTTGCTTCCATATCACTTAAGGTATGAATAAGCAAAGAGTTTATTACATTTCATGATCAAAGGAAATTTTTCTAATCACTAGAATTTTTATAAAATGTATTAAACATCTTATATCTTTTACAAAATTACTTTTGGAATTAAAAGAATATGTTTAATTCATTATAAATATATGATTTCAAATTTCCAACCAAAAATGGCAAATTCTATCCAGAAAAATATTCCCCACTAAAAGACAAGAAAAACCAACGTTCTGAAATGGGCGGCCCCCTTAATCATTAAGGGGACCGGCCACTAATTAAGGGGACCGGCCACGCTCCAGAACAGTGTTTTTCTTCCCTTTAAATACTGGATCAGTTCACATTTTTTTCTCACCTTTTGCACTCCTAAACTTTCTGATCCAGATTTATTTCTCTATTCTCTCATCCTTTGATCATAAGTGTATATATTCTTTGTTTCAAAATGATTCAATTTCCATCCTCTCAAGTGCAAGAGAAGAATACTTCTATCTTCCTAGACAAGAAGTATTACAACTTGTTGTGATCTCCACATCCAAGTTGTTGGTGTATCATCAAGATCATTTACATATTCTTTGTGAAGATTGTTGTGAATATTTGCTAGTAGATAGTTGTGTTAGATATAGATGGTGTGATTAGTAGATAGCTTGGTGTGAAGAAGAAAAGCTAGGATATCTATTGGTGTGAAGAAGATAGAGTTGAAGTAGTTAGTTGTGAAGTTGATTGATTTGAAGAAGGTGTGACTTAGGTGTGAAGGTGTTGTGGTGTGATTATTGGTGTGTAAATTGGTGTGTAAGGTTTTCTCCGCCATAAGGGAGCTTGTTGATATAGTGAAGAAAACTCTCGAGTTAGGTGCTCGGGGAGTGGAGTAGGGCAAGGAAGGTGTCCTTGTAGCCGAACCACTATAAATCTCTTGTCTCGCGGTTCGATCTTTCCATCTCTTACTTATTTCATTACTTATCATTGTTATATATTTCATATTGATATTTGTTTGTATTGTACAACACTTGAGATCACATATTATCGAATCTAAGTTTTAAAAATTAAGTAAACACTAAAACTCTTTTTACAACTAATTAAAAAGACGTAAAACTATTCAACCCCCCCTTCTAGTTTTCCACAATTGGTATCAGAGCCAGGTCTAGCAAGAATTTTAAAATATATTGTATTTTAAAACTTGTAACGATCTATGGAATCTGAAAAATATTTAGAAGGGCAATCTATGCAAAGACCACCACTATTTGAAAGTGATGGATTTTTATATTGGAAAAATAGATTCGAAACCTATGTGAAATCAAAAGATCTTGATCTTTGGCATATTATTACCTTTGGTGATTTTCCTCCTATTCAATATAATGTTGAAACTAAAATGGATGAAATTGTAGATTTTGAAAAACAAAATGATGATTTGAAAAAGAAACTAGCAAAAAATAATGAGGCTAAAATGGTTATTTATAATGCGTTACCACGCAAAGAATATGAAAGAATTTTTATGTGTAAAACCGCAAAAGAAATTTGGGATTCTTTACTAATCACTCACCAAGGTAATAGTCAAGTTAAAGATAACAAAATTGATCTTCTTGTACATCAATATGAACAATTTACGATTCCGGAAGAGGAATCAATTGATAATGCTTTTGCTAAATTTAACACCATCATCACAAGTTTAAAAGCACTTGATGAGACATTTTCTAGTAAAAATTGTGTTAGGAAATTTCTTAGGGCATTGCATCCGAAATGGCGAGCTAAAGTCACGGCTATTGAAGAATCAAAGAATTTGATGACATTGTCACTAGATGAGCTTATTGGCAACTTGAAGGTCCATGAAGAAAATATAAGAAAAGATTTGGAAACGGTTAAAGTCAAGAAAGAACAAATCAAATCCATTGCTCTAAAAGCCAAAAAGGAACTTTGTGATGATAGTGACTCAAGTGACGAAAGTGAAGATGAAGAATATGCAATGGCCGTAAGAGAATTCAAGAAATTCTTCAAGAGACGAGGAAGATTCACTAGATCATCACATGACGATAAAAAATCATTCCAAAGAAATAGAAGTGACAATTACGTGAAAAGAAAATGCTTTAGATGTGGAAGTCCAAATCATCTCGTTGGTGAATGTCTAAAGCCGCCGAGTTATGATAATCAAGGTGCATTTGTTAGTAGAACATGGAGTGATAGTGACAAAGAAGAAGTGGAAAAACCAAGAGAAGAAAAGTGTTTCATGGCAAAAGCAACCGACGAAATATGCCTTGGAATTGACTTGGAGCCTGACGAATGGATCAAGGATAGTGGATGCTCGAGGCACATGACAGGGAACCGAAAACTATTCTCTACATATAAGGCATACAACGGAGGTAACGTTATTTTTGGTAGTGACTTGCGTGGAAAAATTATTGGCAAAGGTACGATTTCTCAAGACTCACTTACTATTGAAAATGTTGAACATGTAAATAATTTAACATATAACTTACTTAGTGTAGGCCAAATATGCGATAATAAATGTAGAGTTATCTTTTCTGAAGAAGATAGCGAAATAGTTAAGAATGGAAAAATTATAGGTAGAGGTATTAGGAAAGGAGGTGTATATGTTATGAAACTAGGAAACAAACCTGAAGATAGAATATGCCTAACAACCCTAGACGAAAACTCCACATTGTAGCATAGGAGATTAGGACATGCTAACATGCAACAAATACAATCTTTGGCCTCTAAGGAATTAGTTAGAAACTTACCAAATCTAAAATATGACAAACATTTTTGTGATGCATGTAAAATTGGAAAACAAGCTCATGCTAGTTACAAAGCTAATAATATAGTATCCACTACTAGGTGCCTAGAATTATTACATATGGATCTTTTTGGTCCATCCGCTGTGCGGAGCTATGGAGGAAACAAATATACCTTAGTAATAGTAGATGACTACTCACGATACACGTGGACTAGGTTTTTAAGTGACAAAACCCAAGCCTTTGAAAAATTTGAAATATTTAGTAAAATGATTCAAAATAAGTTAGGATGCTCAATAGTTGCCATTAGGACGGACCATGGTAGGGAATTTGATAACGAAGTACAATTCGGAAAATATGTTGAGTTAAATGGAATATCTCACAATTTCTCCGCTCCTCGTACTCCTCAATCAAATGGGGTAGTAGAAAGAAAAAATAGGTCACTACAAGAAATGAGTAGAACTATGTTAAATGAACAATCCATTCCACAAAAATTTTGGTGTCACGCCGTAGATACATCGACTTATATTTTAAATAGGGTATCAATTAGAAGAATTCTAGGAAAAACTCCTTATGAGTTATTAAGAAATAGAAAACCTAACTTAAGCTACTTTAGGGTATTTGGAAGTAAATGCTATATCTTAAACACTAAGGACTACCTCACTAAGTTTGATCCAAAATCATATGAAGGAATATTTTTAGGATACTCACAAAATAGTAAAGCATATATAATACTTAACAAACACTCAATGAAAGTAGAGGAATCACTAAATGTAACATTTGATGAAACACCACCACCTCCTACAACGCTACCTTTAGAAGATGATGATTTAGTCGAAGATGAAGCCATTGAGGTTAGTAAAACAAAACCCATAGGAAATGATAATGAAGAAATTCACTTAGAAAATAACGAAACCGTTAATATTAAAGAATCTAGATCACATCCATTAGATAATATAATAGGACATCTTAACCAAAGAACCCTTAGGTCACAAGCCCAAGATAAAAACAACTTCTTTTGTTTCCTCTCGGCAATAGAACCTAAGAATATTAGCGAGGCTTTAAAGGATGAAAGTTGGATTATAGCTATGCAAGAAGAATTAAATCAATTTAAGGCAAATGATGTTTAGGAACTAGTCCCAAATCCTAAGGATATGACTATCATAGGAACCAAATGGGTATATAGGAACAAGTTAGACGAGAATGGAATAGTTACTAGGAATAAAGCTAGGTTAGTTGCCCAAGGTTATAATCAACAAGAAGGAATTGATTATGATGAAACTTATGCCCCCGTAGCTAGACTAGAATCAATAAGGATATTACTTGCCTATGCTTGCGCCCTAGATTTTAAGTTATTCCAAATGGATGTGAAAAGTGCATTCCTTAACGGTTTTATCAATGAGAAGGTATATGTGGCACAACCTCCAGGATTCATTGACTTCGCAAAACCTGATTATGTTTATAAGTTAAAGAAAGCTTTGTATGGACTCAAACAAGCTCCCAAAGCTTGGTATGATCGATTAAAAGCTTTTCTTATTAAACATGATTATTCCATGGGAATGGTAGATAACACTCTTTTCACTAAAAGGAAAGACCCTAATCTCATCATTGTTCAAATATATGTTGATGACATTATATTTGGATCGACTTGTCAAGACATGTGTGATGAATTTGCCAAAATCATGCATGATGAGTTTGAGATGAGTATGATGGGTGAACTTAACTTCTTCCTAGGATTACAAATAAAACAATTAGAAGATGGAATATTCTTTAACCAATCTAAGTATATTAAGGAAATGCTTAAGAAATTTGGCCTAGAAGACTCAAAACCCATAAAAACACCCATGTCTACGGAGGTAAAGCTCACAAAGGACGATGAAGGTGAGTCCGTAGATAACACCAAGTATAGAGGAATGATAGGTAGTTTACTATACTTGACGGCAAGTAGACCCGATATCATGTTTAGTGTCTGCCTTTGTGCCCGTTTTCAAGAGGATCCCAAAACCTCTCACCTAGAAGCGGTTAAGCGTATCTTCCGATACGTTAAAGGCACTATACACTTAGGATTATGGTATCCTAAGGAATCCGGCATAGAAACCGTTGTCTATGCGGATTCGGATCATGCGGGAGAATACGTAGATAGAAAGAGCACTAGCGGTATTTGCACGTTTATGGGATGTTGTCTAACGTCTTGGTTTTCGAAGAAGCAAACCGCTCTTGCTATCTCTACAACCGAAGCCGAATATGTAAGCGCCGGAAAGGCATGTCAACAAGCACTATGGATGAAACAAGCTCTCGTAGACTATGGCATTAGGTTAGAAAATGTCCCCATTATGTGCGATAATAAAGGTGCAATAGATTTAAGTAAAAATCCGGTGCAACACTCTAGGATTAAACACATAGAAATACGTCACCAATTTCTTAGGGATAATGTACAAAAAGGAAATATATCTATAGAAAAAGTTGCATCGGAAGACAACATTGCGGATATATTCACAAAACCACTTAAGCGTGAATTATTCAACCACTTGCATTTAGGATTAGGAATGATGGAACAAGTTGACTAAATTATATTGAATTAATTCAAATTTATACTTGCATGAAATTTATTTTTGTTTCATTTCACCTTTTCTGAGTCTAGGAATCTATTTCGCACAAAATTAAAGATTGAGAAGATTCATTTTCTTTGCATAAACCTTCTTGTAAAAC
The DNA here is from genome assembly GCA_030686995.1 of Artemisia argyi. Taxonomy (NCBI): domain Eukaryota; kingdom Viridiplantae; phylum Streptophyta; class Magnoliopsida; order Asterales; family Asteraceae; genus Artemisia; species Artemisia argyi. The sequence continues at coordinate 103,407,010 of CM060686.1, read as the reverse complement.
TCAATCAATTCTTTCTAAAAATTATTCTCACAATCTAGGAATCACATGAAGATCATTTTCCTTGCATTGTTGACAAAGTGTAAGAAATATTGTCTTTCAAAATCATGCATAAACTCACACATAAATTGTCAAGGTATATAATCTAATATATGTCTTTGACATTCATGATCGAGCAAAAATTGAATCAAGGAGATCATTTGGATTGTTTCTTAGGATCGTTATTTCGTTGTGCATCTAGGAGTCGAAACAATCACAACTCCACATTTGTTGCATATAGACACTCACTAGGACAAATTCCTTAATAATGATGTCATCTTGATCCATCACTAGATTTTCACTCACTAATTGCCTTTGCCTTCTATCTAAGATAGGTGCCTTAGGAAACTTAAGTGTGCTTGCCTTTCCTTACCTCCTATTGCTTATTATGTGTTGATTATGTGTCTTCTTGCATGCATGCCATATCTTAATTAGATTAGATTCTATATTGCCTAAGATAATTGAACTTGCTTGAACTCTAATCCAAACACATAACCTTTCTGAAAATTTTCTGCCAAAAACCCAATTTTGGCAACCTGGAAATCACCAGATGGGCGGCCCCCTTAATTATGTAAGGCGGCCCCCTTAATTATTAAGGGGACCGCCCCCTAATTAAGGGGACCGGCCATCTGATGGTCGGGTTTACAGAATCTTTTCTGCTTTTTAGCCCATTTCAACCTACATTTCCCAATTTTAACCAACACACTTTGTCCCAATCTTCCAAACAAACCTTATCCATCCTTAAACACACAAATCCTACACTATAAATATCCCCAATCCTCAAAACTATCCATTCATCCCATCATGAACTCTCCAAACAAACCAAAATCAAAAGCCTCAAGGCTAGCAAGGATGACGGAAAAACCCGTTTGGCGAAGAAAAAGCCCTAGAAACAAATCCATCATAACTAATGAGATTGGAAGTCATTCAACACCTCCAACTTCTTACTTCCCAAACTTTACCTCAAACCCACAAGGTCATTCATTTGATCCCCTTTACAAACCATACAACATTGGCCAACCATCTTCCTACAATTCCAACTACACAAATCCAACACATCCATACCAAACCTATGATCCTCTTCACATTGCCACGGAAAAGCAAAAGTTCCGTGATGATATAAACCAAATCCATGATCTTAGTGATCTCCTTGCTATGCATCTTGCACAACGCAACAAAGGGCAACCTCCAAAATCACCCTATGCTAATTGCCTTCCCCACTCTCTCAATTTGGATCAAGTTACCAACCACACTCACTTTTGCCCTTGTTGCATATTCCTTCAAAAACAAATCCTCTACTTGAGTGAAGATATTTCTTGGATTGAATATCTTCTCACTCACAATCATCCAATACCACCCTTAACACGATACAACATCGTGGGATCCACCTCTTCCGCTCCATACTCCACCCCATATCCCTCTCAATCAAACATCTAAGCCTTATGCTTATGTTTCCATTCAAGCAAATAACACAATCATCTATGAGTTGCAAGCAAGTCCAAGTGCTTCTTTAGGCTATATAGGACTATGTTCTTCCTTTGTTTTATTATGATTAATATGCCTTAAGCATATTAAATATTGTAATGTCTTCTATGATGCTTGAATGAATCTATTTTTATAACTATTGCTTTGCATATATATGTGCCTTGTTCTTTTCTAATATTTTGTGTAGCCAAGACTTCCATAGCTCATTCCTTTGATGCTCTCAAATGAGGGGGAGTTTACATCAAGGGGGAGCATTTATCTTTTTGATTTTACAAAAAGGGGGAGAAGAGAATGTTAAACTCTAAATTCTTGTCTAAAAATTATGTTTTTAGACCTAATGAGTTTAAGGTTTTGTAATCATCAAAAAGGGGGAGATTGTTGACATAAATAATGTCTTAAAATATTGTTAGCATATTAACAATGTCTCTATGTTTTGATAATTACAAAGCATAAACTCATTAATCTAAAACTTATGACGTAAACAAGTTTTTAGTGCTTAATATTTGTCTTTGCTTCCATATCACTTAAGGTATGAATAAGCAAAGAGTTTATTACATTTCATGATCAAAGGAAAATTTTTTAATCACTAGAATTTTTATAAAATGTATTAAACATCTTATATCTTTTACAAAATTACTTTTGGAATTAAAAGAATATGTTTAATTCATTATAAATATATGATTTCAAATTTCCAACCAAAAATGGCAAATTCTATCCAGAAAAATATTCCCTACTAAAAGACAAGAAAAACCAACGTTCTGAAATGGGCGGCCCCCTTAATTCCTTAGGCGGCCCCCTTAATCATTAAGGGGACCGACCATGCTCCAGAACAGTGTTTTTCTTCCCTTTAAATACTGGATCAGTTCACATTTTTTTCTCACCTTTTGCACTCCTAAACTTTCTGATCCAGATCTATTTCTCTATTCTCTCATCCTTTGATCATAAGTGTATATATTCTTTGTTTCAAAGTGATTCAATTTCCATCCTCTCAAGTGCAAGAGAAGAATACTTCTATCTTCCTAGACAAGAAGTATTACAACTTGTTGTGATCTCCACATCCAAGTTGTTGGTGTATCATCAAGATCATTTACATATTCTTTGTGAAGATTGTTGTGAATATTTGCTAGTAGATAGTTGTGTTAGATATAGATGGTGTGATTAGTAGATAGCTTGGTGTGAAGAAGAAAAGCTAGGATATCTATTGGTGTGAAGAAGATAGAGTTGAAGTAGTTAGTTGTGAAGTTGATTGATTTGAAGAAGGTGTGTAGAAGGTGTGACTTAGGTGTGAAGGTGTTGTGGTGTGATTATTGGTTTGTAAATTGGTGTGTAAATTGGTGTGTACATTGGTGTGTAAATTGGTGTGTAAGGTTTTCTCCGCCATAAGGGAGCTTGTTGATATAGTGAAGAAAACTCTCGAGTTAGGTGCTCGGGGAGTGGAGTAGGGCAAGGAAGGTGTCCTTGTAGCCGAACCACTATAAATCTCTTGTCTCGCGGTTCGATCTTTCCATCTCTTACTTATTTCATTACTTATCATTGTTATATATTTCATATTGATATTTGTTTGTATTGTACAACACTTGAGATCACATATTATCGAATCTAAGTTTTAAAAATTAAGTAAACACTAAAACTCTTTTTACAACTAATTAAAAAGACGTAAAACTATTCAACCCCCCCTTCTAGTTTTCCACAAAGCCAATAAGACCAAAATAAGCAAATCCAACACCACCTTAGAACCAACAGGCCAAAAGTGGGGATTAGCAGCCCACTGTGGGGCCCACCTAGGTGATCGGGATGCCAAGTTGAACCTTGATCCTAAAAGCTAACCAGGAGATCTATCTAATAAGCTAAAGGGAAGCTTGTGGGGTCCACTAATGGCCTTGGAAATTGCCTATGAAGTGGGCTGTTTGGGACAGATAGTGGTGCAGGGGAGGTGCCTCCCCCTATAGGTCTATTTGAGCTTTAGTAGGACCCACACAAAAAATGCTAAAAATGCAATGGAAGTGAGACATCAAAGTTTAGCTGGGACTTATTAACCTCTAAAAATTTGAAAGCCTAATCTTTAACACACAAATCATAAAAAATCTTGGGAAATCAGACTTTCTAACCTGAACAAGCAATTTGACTTTTTATCTTTTTGATCCAATTTGACTTTGATGGATTTCTAATGATCAAATCTAATCCTAATTGATGTATTAAAATGTTATGAGACTACTACAAGCTATCTTAACTAGTTTTGAGACGAAATGAAGATTATGACTCTCTAACACTCCAACAGTGAACTGCTATAAAATTAGGAAGGTAACGTTGACTTTTTCTCAAATAAGTAATGTGTTTTTGTAAACAACTGTTTTTGCATTTTTGTTGACTTTGAATGATTTAAACATAGCTACTGATCCAGAATGATGATATTAGTTATATGAGACTATTTTAAACTAAACAATTGCAAGGTTTGGCAATAAATGTGGTTATGACCAAAATGCAACATCAAGCAGTTCAAAAACAATTTTCTGAATTAAAACTATCCATTCAGCAATTAAGCATTATGAATCATAATTTATCCCAACTAAGCACAAACAAACTGAAGTAAGCAACAACTAAATAGATTAAAGGTGAATAAACACAAGCTACAGTACTGTGATAAATTAATGTAAATGAAAACTAAAACTATGAAAATAAGGTTTTACCAATTTCAATCCCTAACTGAAATTGGGTGCAATCCAAACCAAAGCCTATCCTTAGATAGGCTTATAACCCCTTCTGAACCATAAACCACCATTGAATTACCCCATTATCTTCACTAACCACATCAGTTGACTTTCGTTGACCATTTCATTTAAACGATTTAAGCAGAAACTAAGTGGTGAGACTCCCAACAAGCTATCAATTAGCTTATATGAGCTTATGAAACCATAAAATATAACCTGTAACAAGACTTATGGCAGAATGAGATTTTTGCATAAAAATGCATAAAGCTGAATTTAATGAGGAAACTTGAAATTAAGATTAAACTAGGATGAAATTATACTGAAAATGTTGATTACAACTGTTTTGAAGTTAAAATTACAACTTAGAAACTAAATTATACTAAAAAGGTCATTAACTAAACAAAGCTACTCTAATAAATAACTCTCCATCTCTGCTCTTTCTTCTCTCTTTTATACTGATGAATTAGGGTTTTTGAGACCCACTAAGCACTTCCCACAACACTTCTGAGACGTTGGATCCTTCAATTCCATCTTAGCCGTTTATGGCATTTAGGCGAGAAAGGGGAATTGGTAGGTTTAGTGGTTTAGGTGAGGGCAGGTTGGTGCATTAATGGAGGAGGGGGGTTGGTGAGTAATTGGTGGAAAAGTGGAGGGTAGGGGTGTGTAGGGTGGCTGATGGTGTGCAGGGTGTGCAGGCATGGGGGAGGGAAAAAGGAGGGTCAGAGTTTGGTTTGACCGGGTTTTGATATCAAAAGAGAAACGGGCCTGGATGGTTATGGGCTTTAGGATTTGGATCAGGGAGTGTTTGTTGGATCAGGCTTGGTGTAGGTATTGGATTGTTTGGAATTTTAGGTTAATTTAATACAAAGGGTCCATTTGTAATTAGCTAAAAACACAAGGACCAAAATGTAATTTGGTGAAAATGGAGGTTTGGTTTTGCAATATTCCCAAATTGGATTCAAGGGGCCAAACTTGCCATAATGTAATAACCCAAGGCCCATAAATATTAATTTTCCACTTTTACACCTCTGGGGTATTTTCTGCCATATTGGAAACTTGAGGGACCAATTATGCAATTTCTTCAAACTTTACACCAAGGGACTAAACTTGCCAAAATAAGTAACCACAAGACCATAAATGATTTTTCTTTCAAAAATTTCCCACCAGGGACCAAAACTGCCAAGTTTCAAAGTACAGGGACCAAACTTGTAAATTTTCAAAACTTTTCACCCAAGGACCATTTTTGATAAATTTTGACTTTTAAAGGAGTTGGGTTGATTTTTCATTCAGAATAAATGCTCAGGGACTAATTTTGCCAATTTTTGAAAGTTGGGGGACTGAAACTGCCAATTATGCAAACTTTGTATGTTTTTCATCTGTTTTTACTCATTTTGCATCTGAAACATATAAAACACAATTTTGGAATATTTTTAGTATTTTGATGTTTTTTTGAGTGTTTTTGTATGTTTTTGCAGTTCAGATTGACAAAAAATGATGAGTGTTTGAGCACTCATCACCACTTAGCAAAAGATTTAGTGTGCTCATTCTCCAACAATGCCATTTTTCTACCCGGGTATTTTGTTTTCAAAAATCACTTGTGTCGGCTGAAACAAAACAATGTATTTGATTATTATATTTGATACAACATTTTAAGCAACGAAATAGACATGTGTTAGTAATACTTACTCGATATACGGCACAATTTCATCTGTATTCTGTATTACATACAAATGTGCTTTCTGAAAGACATCTCTGGTAAGTGCATTTGTTTTGCCGGCCGTCAATGGCTTTCCATCCTCATTTTCATTGGTTACATGTTTATCAGGTGGGATACCAATAGTTTTCATGGTTTTATGATACTCGCTAAGAAACTCTATTGTTTCTTCCGCGATAGTCTCCTCAGCAATGCATCCCTCCGGTCTATTTCTGTTTCGCACATGTCCTTTAATAACCTTCATACATCTTTCGAAGGGATACATCCACCGAAAGCATACGGGACCACATAATTTTACCTCCCTAGTTAGGTGCACTGTCAAGTGTATCATAATATCAAAAAATGAGGGAGGAAAGAACTTCTCGAGAAGGCACAGTGTCACAACAAGTTCTTGTTGCATCATATCTAGTTCTTGCAAGATTATTTCTTTACATATAGCTTTAGAGAAAAAGCAAAACCTGATAATAGTAAATCGTGTGGGTGGGTGCATGATTGAACGTATAACAATGGGCAAAAACTCTTGCATTAGCATGTGTTAGTCATGCGATTTAAGGCCAATGAGCTTCTTATCATTTTGGCTGACCAAACTAGAGAAATTTGAACAATAGCCTTGTGGTACCCTGATGTTGCTTAACGTTTCACAAAAGATGTCTTTTTCAGCATTCGTTAATGTGTAACCTGCTAGAGGTAGTGTTGTTTTGTCTGCTTCTTTCCTAGCAAACAACTCTTTTTTTATCCCCAACTCTTCCAGATCCAATCGAGCATTCATTCCATCTTTTGTCTTTCTAGGAACATTCAACAAAGTTCCGACTAGACTCTCAGCAGCATTCTTTTCTACATGCATGAAGTCAATACAATGTGGAACAACATTATGTCTCTAATACCTTAGCTTCCGATACCAAATGTTGAATTTTTTCCAATATGGTTCATTTACTTGGCTTGCACTACCCTCTGCTTCTGTTCTTTTCCTTTTCTGCGTTGTAATCTTCCCACCACTGCCTCTCATATCTTCTTAGTTATTCGAGGTGTTATTGTTTATTCGTTTTCCTTTTCCCCACTTATTTTCAATTAGTTGTACCTCGTTGTATATTTGTTCCCCAGTCAATGGAGTTGGAGCAAGCTGAAAATCTTCTTTTCCATTAAACGACTCCTTTTGCTTTCTGAACACATGGTTGTATGGTAGATATCGTCTGTGTCCAGCATAACTTTGCTTGGATGAGGCGGAAAGTCTAACACAGTGTGTATCTTTCCTACATACAACACAACCTTTGAATCCATTGTATGGGCAGCCACATAATGTACCAAGTGCAGGGTAATCATTTATCGTCCATAACACAGCGGCACACAATTTAAACATTTCTTTTGTACAAGCATCATATGTATCAACCTCATCCTCGAATAAGGTATGCAGATCATTAACCAACGGTTTTAAAAATACATCGATATCATTTCCCGGGTATCCCGATATCAATACCGAAAGCATGATAAACTTTCTTTTCATACACAACCATGGAGGAAGGTTGTATATGACAGATAAAACTGGCCATACACTGTGATGCCTAGTTCCTGAGTTGACGTCAACCCCATTAGCCGATATTCCTAGCCATAGATTTCTCGGATCTTGAGCAAAGCTGGGGAATTTTTCATCTATGGTACGCCATGCCTATGAATCTGCAGGGTGACGTAAAACACCATCTGTTACCCTCTTTGTGGCGTGCCATCTTAGATCTTCTGAAATACTCTCTAACTTAAAGAGTCATTGCAGTCTTGGTATAATTGGAAAGTACCACATGACCTTTGCCGGAATGTTTTCATACACTTTACGTGTCTTATTATCCACTTTCCATCTTGATATCCCACAAGTTGGACAAATAGTCAACTCCTTGTTAGTCTTCCAGTAAAGAATGCAGTTGTTGCTACATACATGTATCTTTTCGTATCTTGATCCCATTATTCTCATTAGTTTTTTGGCCTGATAAGTTTTTTCAACCATTTCGTTACCAGCAGGTAGCATTTTTTTTTATCAATCCTAGTACTTCAGTAAAGAACTTATCAGAAGCTCCATACTTACCCTTCAAGTTGAGTAGTTTAACTATTGCGGACAACTTTGTGAAGTCAGGACATCCTTTATAAAGTAGCTTCTCCGCTTCTAATAATAGATTTTGAAACTTGGCAAGGTCATCCTCATCAAAATTTTCTTTCGTAGCATTAACCATTTCTACTGTTGCTGGGCCATCTGTTGGAATTTCTGAATGTTACTCCATGTCAAAATCCGTGCCGTCAACAAACTCTGTTTCTGCATTATCAGGTATTTCGGCTGTTGTTGCTTGCTCATCCTTTTCTCCATGTTTATCCCATTTTGTGTATCTAAGATTAATCCCATAGTAGAATAAATGGTACTCCACGTCATCCACTGTTTGCTCTCTTTTGTTAAAACATGTGGTACACAGACATGGCATCTTAAGCTGTCGTATATTAACTCGTGGGTCGATGTTCTTCATCTTCTGAAAGTTGTGTAGTGCATACTTAATAAACGCTGCTATTCCATCAATATATTCTTTGTTGGTCCTATAAGTTGTCATCCAAGACTTGTCCATGCTTTTATTGTTGAGGTTAAATGATAACGTATATATCCTACAAGTTACTAGTTAAACCAATATAAGCATATATGAAGATTTAGATTGATGAAGTTCCAATGTCAAGTCACAAGTGTCTAGCTAATTAATAAGATAGGTTTACAATAAGAATTGCAACAAAACAATGGAATGAATGTATTGGGCATCAATCTAATTAAGCTTCAAATGTCAAATATGAAAACGTGTATTAAGAAAAATGTGTAAAGTACAACGTGTTATCTTTATTGTGTTGTTGGTTAATTAAACGATTCAGCCAAAAACACGATAAGTTAACATTACCAAAGAAACAAGAAACCAACAAATCCATAACAAATAAAATATACAATGAAAATGAATAATAAGTTAAAATTCCAACATAATGAATTCCTAATTCAAAAAAGTACCAAATTTATATCTAAATGAACCTCCCTCCGTTGTTGATGGTCGGACCGACAAGTGATGTGACTGGTGATTAATTGGGTGATATATTGGTGATTGGTGATTGGTTATTGGTGATTGTTGATTGGTGGCTGTGCGTGGTGATTGGTGAGAAATGTGAGAAACGTGGGTGGAGATGGAAATGGGTGGAGGGAGAATTCGAAATTTGGTGAAAAAAATATAGAGGGCTTTTCAAAAATTTTGTGGAAGACATACCAAAAAAGGGAGCCACAGGTAATTTATATTCCTCTAATAGACTATTTTTATATTCCTCTTATAGACTATTTTTTTCATTTTGTTACAAAATCTAAGCAACTAAACTATAGAAACTGACTAGGATGGAATTAGGAAGGGTGTTTGTTTAGTGGAGATGTAGCCAATAAGGGATATTTCTCCATGGTTGCCTAGATGTTAGCAAGTAGTTACTAAGTCTAGAAGAATGGTGGATATTGAATCAACTAGTTTCGTGATTCGTGAATGATTGTGTAGAATGTATCTTTGTAAGTTGCTGGTTCCTTAATTAATAAAATTCACTATTTCAGGAAGGAAAAAAAAGTGTAGAAACTGATATGGGCATTCCCAAGATCAGATACAAAGAACAACATACAATCCAAATCTCTACAGCAGTTGTAATCTCACAAAAGGTGATTTATATTACTTACCAAAAGTTTTTTTTACAACATTAACAATGGCTGATATGGGCATTCCCAAGATCAGATACAAAGAATAACATACAATCCAAACCTCTATAGCAGTAGAAACTTCAGCAGTAGAAACTTGGTCTTGTTTTACCACTTTAGCCATTTCTTCAACATTACTAGTAGCATCAGTTTCTCCCAAAAGTGGGGTGAAAGTTTTATATGCAGACTGGCTTGAACATTCACAACATCTTCTGGCCAATCATGATCCATTGGGACGAGCATTTGCCAGGGATGAATGATTATAATTCTTGACAGAACTATAAATACATTAGTTGCCAACGAAGACTAGCCACAATGGAACATGATTGACCTGAGTACTAACTAAACAAGCTACTTAAACACAAATAATCTAATTAACTTGCAAACATATCCATACATCAATTTCAAGCAACCTGTTGGGAATTATACTAACAGTTACCACGGATAGTGAAGATGTTACAACTGCAGAAGATTGTACTTGCAGTGGAAACTCATTACCACTGCAAGAACAATATATTACCACTGCTTATTAGATAACTGTTAGGAAACGCGTCTAGATAAATATATAATAGATCTTGTGTATATCTTATTCTATTAGCTTTATACTTATCTTGTAGAAGAGGATTCCTTGTATTATAAAAGGAGATCCTAGGTTAAAGGTTTGATATCAGTTGTCATATACGTTTTACTAGAGCTTCAAGGTGTAACCCTAGTGATATCAAGATCACTCATATTATTATCATTAATAATATTGGAGCTAATAGTTTATTTACATACATTGTTCATATACAACTGTTTTACTCACAATCAAACTTCTAAGTGTTACTAAGTAGATTCCACATACTTAGTGATATAATTCAAAGTATCAATCTAACACAAGTTCAAGGTGTTTAGATCCATCAAGTGGTATCAGAGCCAGGCTTTGATACTTTGATTTAGAAGACTCAAGTTCACTCAGAAGAATCAATGGAGACAGAAACCAGTAACTTAAACATTGCTGCTAAGCTTCCAAAGCTTAATTTGAATGACTTTGAGATGTGGAGGCTTATGATAGAACAATTCTTTATGGTCCAAGACTACACCCTTTGGGAGATCATTATGGTTGGAAATTCTTTCAAATCAAGTTCTACTTCAGAGATGATTGGTGGCAAGGAAGTAATTAAGGTCAACACTGGACCTGTTACTAATGATGAAAGACTTCAACTGAAGAATGATTTGAAGGCCAGAGGTCTGTTGCTGATGACACTTCCCAGAGACCAAGTTGTAGCATTCAGCAAGTTCAAGACTGCAAAGACTCTTTTTGATGAGATCTGTGAAGTTTTTGGTGGTAATGATTCCACCAAGAAGACTCAAAAGACCCTGCTGAAGCAAACTTATGAAAACTTTGGTTCATCAAGTAATGAATCTCTTGATAGCATCTTCACAAGGCTACAAAAGATTGTTTCTCAACTCACTGTTTTTGGAATTGAGGTGGAAAAGGAAGACCTCAATCTAAAGTTCTTAAGAAGCTTACCCTCTGAGTTTGGAACCAATGTTGCTGTGTGGGAAGATAAGCCAGAGTTGGAGACCATGAAACTTAATGACTTGTACAATAACTTCAAGGTTATTGAACAAAGATTGAAGAAAGCTGGCAAAATAAGCTCAAGTTCAGGAAGTGTAGCACTTATATCATCATCTCTAGATGATAGTTTAGATGAAGAAAGTGATAGTGATGATGACAGTGCTAACATTGTTGTTTCCACTGGTAGTGGAAGTGTTTCCACTGGTAGCTCAAAGAGACAGATTGCAGGGCTTAGTGATACTACCTTTTATGCTTTTATATCAAGTCAAGTGGGTGGTTCAATCCCCAATCATGAGGGTCTGGATCAAATTGATGAAGATGATATGGAAGAGATGGACATTAAATGGCAAGTGGCATTACTAAACTTGAGGACAAAGAAGTTTTGGAAGAAGACTGGAAGAAAGATCAACATCAGTGGCAATGAAACAGTAGGTTTTGACAAAAAGAAGGTGGAGTGCTACAATTGTCATAAGAAGGGGCACTTTGCCAGAGAGTGTAGGAAGCCAATGAAGTCTGACAACAGGTCAACTTGGTACAAGCAGGACAAGAAGAAGGAACCTACTACTGATGAGCCAAAGGGGCTATTGGCCATTGATGGAGTGAGCTTTGATTGTAGCTTTATGACTAAGGAAGAGGAAGATGATTCAGAGTCTGCAATGGTTGCACTAATGGCTTTTTCTGACTCTGAGGTACAAATTGATAATGCTTGTTCTAAATCTTGTAAGGTCTTAAAAGAGTATGAGAAACTTAAAGCACAATTTAATGAGCAACACATAGAGTTAACTCATACTAATTATAACTTATCAAATCATAAAAGAGGCCTAAGTGTTTTAGAAACTCAATTAGAGCATTATAGGGCAAATGAATCTAAGTTCAATGATGATATTGCAGTATTAAGAAGAGACTTAGATTATCAGGTTGCTGTTAATAAGGTTCTTAGAGAAGAACTAGAAAAGGTTAAAGTGGCTAGTGAGAATATAATGATAACTAAGCAAACACTGGATCATCAATCCAAGAGTATTGATAAAATTTGGGAAGCCCAAATTGTGAGCAAAACTAAATCAAGTCTTGGATACAAAACTGTTCCACCACCTCTAAGAGGTGTTCCAGCACCTTCTGGCATTGACTTAGCTCACACAGGTTTAGAAGAATTTCAGGATCTACCTATGACCTATGGACCAAAGTTTGTTAAACCAATTAAAATTGAAAAGGTTTAGGTTGAGGTTGATGTTTTTGATAGTGCTAGTGACTCATCTCTTAAAGATGATAATTTGAATGTTGAGTCTAAACCTAGTACTCCTGAAAATGTTAAAGTGGAGGTTAAAAGAAGTATTCCTGATGTTGTCAAAGAGAAGCCTAGGTCACAACCTAATTTCACTAGGCCCACTACTAGATATGCAGAGATGTACAGAAGTAGGTCACCAACTCCTAGAGGCAATATGAGGAGTTGGAATCATGTCAAATCTAGGCAATTTGGTAGTGACTTTGTGTTCAATAACAAACCCTGTCATATATGTGGTAGCTTTGACCATTTAGCTAAAGGCTGTACCTACCACTTGGGAAGAAGGGAAGTGTTTGGGAATACTTGGGTGAATAGATACAATGCTAATAACTTAACTCACCCAAATCCACTTAGCAATGATTTCCATGTCTGTTTTGCTTCACTCTGGCATTAAACAAATTTCCACTGCTAGACCAGCAGTTGCCACTGCCAGAAATAAAAACAGAGTTTACCCTAAGCCCCCTGTTACTACTTTTGTTAAATCTAATCAAACAGGGAAAAAGACCTATTTTGAAAAGAAAGTTAACCATAATCAGAAGTGGGTACCTAAAATTTCTAAGCCAGCAGTTTCCACTGCTAAGGCAGCAGTTACCACTGCAAGGCCAAAGGTTACCACTGGTAGGTCTGTTAACAAGAAAAGGGTAAATGTGGGAAATGCTGTTAAGGCCTCAGCTCGTTGGGAATGGAAACGAAAAGGAACCATCACCTCAAACAATCCCAATGGTGTATCAATGACCTTTGATAGATATAATTATATTGATACACGAGGCAGATCCAAGTCATTTGTGGCTTGGGTCCCCAAAAGGAACTAATTCCTTTATTTTGTGTGCAGGGACATTCAAAGACTACTAATGTTAAACAAGATTGTGAATGACTTTGTTATTATATACTTTTTGAGTTTTAACATTGTCCCATTAATATGTTTGCAAGTTGTTTGGTGTATGTGTATGTTTTATGTCTGTTCTGCAAATGTTATGAGATTGTAAGTTGTATGTTAAAGTCACCAAGAGCCATAGCCAAGGGAATGTGGTCAAGTATGCTGAACATGGTTTCTACTGATAAGATAATTATGCTGAAGACCTTACACAATTGATTAATTAAAGAAGATCTTTTCATTCAAAGAAACAAGTTACAGCTTACATTCAAAGTTCCAACTGAATTACAAAGACCATTCCTAAACATTTGGCTAATTAAGTACTCCTAGCTTCTATCAATTATTACAAAATACTGATACTATGACAAGTACAATTATGAAGCTGAAGATGAAAATGGAAAAAGAAGAGAAGGAAGACTGTGAATATGCTCAAGTACCAAAGTCAAGAAAATACTCAAGAACTTTGGTCTATGGAAACATTCCTCAATCATCTACTTCAGCTTCTCCTTTCCCTTACGTATGCTCTCAGCCTTCTTGCTCTGTCCAATATGTCCTTGATGAGGTAGACCAGGTTCTGGAGCAGGAAGATCCAACACCAAATTTGATGATGTTGGGAGAGATGGATCTCTCTTACTTGATCTTGATTGAGATCTCTGTAACACCCCCAAAATACCGCAGCGGAAGACTGTGTCATTGGGGTGCTACTTCATAATACAAAGTACAAGTTATAGAAAACGAACTCTAAATGAGACGTTTTGAAAAGTGACCATTCGATTAATGAATTCAAAGTTACAAACATGAGATTCCAAAGTATGATACATAAATGTATACAAAATGTTTTGAATGGTAAATGATAAAAGCGTAAGTCTTCAGAATATGCAGCTTGACTCTAAGTTCCACGCACTAGCTATCGCCTTACTAACCTGAGATAAACATGCTAAAGTGTCAACACAATGGTTGGTGAGTTCATAGAGTTTGTCTTAAAACAGTTGAAAAGCCTTAAAAGAATGTTTACACAGCAAAGGCATTGTGAATCCACTCAGTTACAAGTCCCGCCATAAGAGACTTGTAACCTGTGTGTTCACAACCCACTGCTACAATATAGTATGATTAAGACATGTATAAGTTCATCAAAACAATTAAGCAATTAGTCGTGAGTCTACTCTTCATCTCCGAAGACCTCACGTTTATGATGTATCCAACATTCGCAAATGTTAGGATGTATCATTAGCCTCAATGGTCATCTAACAACTTAATTTGGAGCCACCGGAAGTCTCAATGGTCATCCAGCAACTTAATCTGGAGCCACTGGAAGTCTCACAATCAAGTATAATGCAATCATGTATATATGACATCAAGTATAATGCGATCAAGTATAAGACAATCAAGTATAAAACAATCAAGTATAAATGTTTTGAGTATTTGTACAAGTAAGCAAGTAGTTGTGCATGTATCCCCCCCAAAGAGTTAAAACAAGTATGAAAAACTAGGGGCTATGACTCACCTTAAGCTTATGTAATGAGAAATGATAGTGGTAGTCGAATCGCGAAAGTCTCTAAGAGCAGCCTATAATAGAACGTTGCGACTTAGGTTTGGAGTAACGTCTAAGAATACGAAGAATTGCCTATATATGTCTTGCATAATGTTCATGATGTAGTACTTAGTATATAGTGTAAGTCTTTAAATATAAATGGCTTATGAAACATGTATAGGTTGTATATCTCTTACTACCGTTCGGGCCGACATAATTCAGAAGTCATGGAGTAAACGTTCGAGGAGCCAGGACACTTTAATTCGTAAATCCACAACTCATCTCGATGTCTTACTTAATGAACTCCTCACATGAGGCTCCCTACTATTGTAGTATTTGATAACATATATATATATATATATATATATATATATATATATATATATATATATATATATATATATAAGTTTTGATCTTTAAAAGTTATATGGTCTTTAGCCGTGGCTTTGCCGTGACTCTGGTCATGTTACCATGGTCTTGAGACTCAACCTTGGCTTTAGCCATGGTTGTGGTCTTGGCTTTAGGTCATTAGACCTCTTGGTCTCATCTAATTATAACCATTATATAGTTACTTTGGTCTAAAAATGGGCTGTTAAGAATTTGAAGAAAATTATCACTCAGAAAGCGTTTTCAGGGCTCGAGCTTCTTTGTTCCTGAACGAAAACGTCGTTCCGGACAACTTTTGTGTTTTAACTTTTTGATGAATCGGACCAGAAGGGTGACTTTCAAAATGGCAGAATGCAAAACAGTAGGTTATAGGCAGTTTTGCCGTTTTGGTTTCGCTAACTTCTTATGGCCATAACTTTTGACTCGTGTACTCGTTTTGGGTGATTCAAATTGCTATGTTTTCCTTGTTAAGTCCTCTACTACAATATGTAACTGTCTAATATCATTTATATAATGTTTTGGTCATGGTTCTCCATAAAAATCACTAGTTTGCTTGTTTACTTGTCATAAGTTAACATATGTATACCAATACTTCTTTTATCCATTTTTAAACATCATGAACACAATAACAAAACAATATATAGCATGAAAGAAACACAAAGAGCATGAAAATGATAATTAAGCAAGGAGTATGTTAGGATTTGCTTACAACTTGTGAAGAAACTAACTAGAACCAAGATCAAAACCAAGAACCACTACTAAATCTTCCTAAAATTTTCCAACCATAGCCATGCTTCCATATCAAAAACCCTATCTTATAATCCCTTGATAAACACTAATCTAACATAAAAACAACCTTTGGTAAAAATCTTCACTAAGAACACTTGGAAATTTGATGAGTTTTTGTGGTGTTGTGTGGTGTTTTTATGGTGTTTTTGTGGTTAAAAGTACTAGGATTCAAGCTAGGAACTTAAACCTTCAACTCTAATGGAATGAACTAGCTAAATCATGATCAAAATGGTAATTTATAGCTGTTTTGGTTCGTTGTAAATGAAGAGAGAAAAGATAGATATGTGTTTTGATTATTGACTAAGTATTTATAAATGAAAGAAAGAAATATGAAGTAGCAAATTTGATAACTATCTATTAGTCATACTTAGATATTTTGCAAATAATTTTATCATATGACTAGGCATGATTTCATTCAATGCTTATCTTTGATGATTAGATATGAGTTTTGATAATATCTTGCTTTTACGGAGGGAGTTTTGATCCCGATAATCGCTAACTGTAAGCCGTAAAGTCACGAAACTTAAAACTAGGTATCCTAAAAACATGGAACTTATAAATATGTTAAAACTTATTAATATAACCTATCTTAGCATATTTAATGAGTGATAAGTTCTATCGGGTTGCTTAAATGGTGTTAAAACTGGAAACACTGGTCTAAAACGCGTAATTCGCGTAAAACGCTGAACTGGAAAATGTAAAATTCCAAAACTTTTGGAATTGTCCTAAAATGAGAGAAAATCATATTTCTATTGTTTATAATGTTTTATGGACATATCGGGATGCTGAAATGACGTTTAAACCTAAACTTAAATCTCGGACACGGTTTCGCGATATTTGCAGAAATGATCCGACGAGTGTCAAACTCTAGGATTATCATTAAAATAGTTTAACTTACGAGAATATGAAATAAAAATTTCGGGGGTGAATAGTAAAAATGAATAGTAAAAATGAATAGTGAAATTTCCCGGGAATAGTAATTAGTCTGAAAATGCGAATTGTTACAGTCTCTACCCCTTAAGGAGAACTTCGTCCCGAAGTTCAGTTGAAGTTAACTACTTATGGTGTGTCTAAGAGAATTCGGGATTTCAGGATTTCTAAAATAGTAGTGTTCACTCTGATTCGTCTAGGATTCTGGTTAAGGAGTTGTATCGGCTATAATTAAGCCCACTTATTTATAACACATTACTTACATAAAGAAGCGTCCAAATTTATGTAAGTAAGGTCTCATAAACTTATGGTTCGGTGATTTACAATTTCTTTATTTAAATGAAGAGGCGTCCCAATCCATTTAAATAAGGAGATTCTAAATCATCCTACTTAAGAATTTCCGACACAAAATCCGCCTTCTGAGGCCGATAGTAAGATAATCAAGCCATCAAATCCCTAAAGCTAAGCAATAATATTATTTAACTCAAATATTGTGTCTCATCAAACAAGAACTGTCACAAGATCAAGTTAAATAATTAGTTATTACTGAGCTCCATGTTTTTAATGACTCGAGTAATCTTTGGGGCTCCTTATAATACTAAAGTCACATCATCTAACAGCGTGGAACTAAACCAACAACTACCAAAAAGCGTATGCGTATGTAGTGTGTGTAAGGCAATTAAAGAGGAGAGTCCTAACGTATATAGCAGTTATAGTCTAGGCACTAAATGCAACCTAGTTCTCTATAACCAAGGCTCTGATACCAATCTGTAACACCCCCAAAATACCGCAGCGGAAGACTGTGTCATTGGGGTGCTACTTCATAATACAAAGTACAAGTTATAGAAAACGAACTCTAAATGAGACGTTTTGAAAAGTTACCATTCGATTAATGAATTCAAAGTTACAAACATGAGATTCCAAAGTATGATACATAAATGTATACAAAATGTTTTGAATGGTAAATGATAAAAGCGTAAGTCTTCAGAATATGCAGCTTGACTCTAAGTTCCACGCACTAGCTATCGCCTTACTAACCTGAGATAAACATGCTAAAGTGTCAACACAATGGTTGGTGAGTTCATAGAGTTTGTCTTAAAACAGTTGAAAAGCCTTAAAAGAATGTTTACACAGCAAAGGCATTGTGAATCCACTCAGTTACAAGTCCCGCCATAAGAGACTTGTAACCTGTATGTTCACAACCCACTGCTACAATATAGTATGATTAAGACATGTATAAGTTCATCAAAACAATTAAGCAATTAGTCGTGAGTCTACTCTTCATCTCCGAAGACCTCACGTTTATGATGTATCCAACATTCGCAAATGTTAGGATGTATCATTAGCCTCAATGGTCATCTAACAACTTAATTTGGAGCCACCGGAAGTCTCAATGGTCATCCAGCAACTTAATCTGGAGCCACTGGAAGTCTCACAATCAAGTATAATGCAATCATGTATATATGACATCAAGTATAATGCGATCAAGTATAAGACAATCAAGTATAAAACAATCAAGTATAAAACAATCAAGTATAAATGTTTTGAGTATTTGTACAAGTAAGCAAGTAGTTGTGCATGTATCCCCCCCAAAGAGTTAAAACAAGTATGAAAAACTAGGGGCTATGACTCACCTTAAGCTTATGTAATGAGAAATGATAGTGGTAGTCGAATCGCGAAAGTCTCTAAGAGCAGCCTATAATAGAATGTTGCGACTTAGGTTTGGAGTAACGTCTAAGAATACGAAGAATTACCTATATATGTCTTGCATAATGTTCATGATGTAGTACTTAGTATATAGTGTAAGTCTTTAAATATAAATGGCTTATGAAACATGTATAGGTTGTATATCTCTTAATACCGTTCGGGCCGACATAATTCAGAAGTCATGGAGTAAACGTTCGAGGAGCCAGGACACTTTAATTCGTAAATCCACAACTCATCTCGATGGCTTACTTAATGAACTCCTCACATGAGGCTCCCTACTATTGTAGTATTTGATAACATATATATATATATATATATATATATATATATATATATATATATATATATATATATATATATAAGTTTTGATCTTTAAAAGTTATATGGTCTTTAGCCGTGGCTTTGCCGTGACTCTGGTCATGTTACCATGGTCTTGAGACTCAACCTTGGCTTTAGCCATGGTTGTGGTCTTGGCTTTAGGTCATTAGACCTCTTGGTCTCATCTAATTATAACCATTATATAGTTACTTTGGTCTGAAAATGGGCTGTTAAGAATTTGAAGAAAATTATCACTCAGAAAGCGTTTTCAGGGCTCGAGCTTCTTTGTTCCTGAACGAAAACGTCGTTCCGGACAACTTTCGTGTTTTAACTTTTTGATGAATCGGACCAGAAGGGTGACTTTCAAAATGGCAGAATGCAAAACAGTAGGTTATAGGCAGTTTTGCCGTTTTGGTTTCGCTAACTTCTTATGGCCATAACTTTTGACTCGTGTACTCGTTTTGGGTGATTTAAATTGCTATGTTTTCCTTGTTAAGTCCTCTACTACAATATGTAACTGTCTAATATCATTTATATAATGTTTTGGTCGTGGTTCTCCATAAAAATCACTAGTTTGCTTGTTTACTTGTCATAAGTTAACATATGTATACCAATACTTCTTTTATCCATTTTTAAACATCATGAACACAATAACAAAACAATATATAGCATGAAAGAAACACAAAGAGCATGAAAATGATAATTAAGCAAGGAGTATGTTAGGATTTGCTTACAACTTGTGAAGAAACTAACTAGAACCAAGATCAAAACCAAGAACCACTACTAAATCTTCCTAAAATTTTCCAACCATAGCCATGCTTCCATATCAAAAACCCTATCTTATAATCCCTTGATAAACACTAATCTAACATAAAAACAACCTTTGGTAAAAATCTTCACTAAGAACACTTGGAAATTTGATGAGTTTTTGTGGTGTTGTGTGGTGTTTTTATGGTGTTTTTGTGGTGAAAAGTACTAGGATTCAAGCTAGGAACTTAAACCTTCAACTCTAATGGAATGAACTAGCTAAATCATGATCAAAATGGTAATTTATAGCTGTTTTGGTTCGTTGTAAATGAAGAGAGAAAAGATAGATATGTGTTTTGATTATTGACTAAGTATTTATAAATGAAAGAAAGAAATATGAAGTAGCAAATTTGATAACTATCTATTAGTCATACTTAGATATTTTGCAAATAATTTTATCATATGACTAGGCATGATTTCGTTCAATGCTTATCTTTGATGATTAGATATGAGTTTTGATAATATCTTGCTTTTACGGAGGGAGTTTTGATCCCGATAATCGCTAACTGTAAGTCGTAAAGTCACGAAACTTAAAACTAGGTATCCTAAAAACATGGAACTTATAAATATGTTAAAACTTATTAATATAACCTATCTTAGCATATTTAATGAGTGATAAGTTCTATCGGGTTGCTTAAATGGTGTTAAAACTGGAAACGCTGGTCTAAAACGCGTAATTCGCGTAAAACGCTGAACTGGAAAACGTAAAATTCCAAAACTTTTGGAATTGTCCTAAAATGAGAGAAAATCATATTTCTATTGTTTATAATGTTTTATGGATATATCGGGATGCTAGAATGACGTTTAAACCTAAACTTAAATCTCGGACACGGTTTCGCGATATTTGCAGAAATGATCCGACGAGTGTCAAACTCTAGGATTATCATTAAAATAGTTTAACTTACGAGAATATGAAATAAAAATTTCGGGAGTAATAGTAAAAATGAATAGTAAAAGTGAATAGTAAAAATGAATAGTGAAATTTCCCGGGAATAGTAATTAGTCTGAAAATGCGAATTGTTACAATCTCTCTGGTGTGGAAGGAGGAAGAAAGGTTGGATCTTCATTTTCTTCCTCTGAAGAGTCTTCATCAGAGGTACAGATGAAGGGAGAGACAAGCTCTCTCTCAGCAGGATTAGGAACATGGCTTGATTCACCCTTCCTATGTGCATTCCATTGTCTTTCTTGTACATCCCATCGTCTCTCCATTTCTCTCTCATAGTCAGAATTCTCAAGCCCCCATGGATATGATGGTAAATCTTCTTCTGATGATGAAGAAGAAGATTTTTGATCAGAGGTTTCTGGGTTTGATGACATGGTTTTGGTGGAGAATTGGGTTAATTGGGAAATTAGGGTTTGAAAGATTATTTGGGGTAAATTGGTGTCTGAGATGTGTAGTTTGGGGGTGATTATATAAGCCAAGGTTAGGCGTTATGATAATTAATGAAGGCTATTTACTTCTATCTGTTTTGGTTGGTTAGAGGAGTAAATTTTGGTTGACTTTTGGGAAGATATTTTTGTGAATAGTAACTTGGTTAAAAAGTTACTTTGGGTTACTTATTATGGGTTAAGTTGGAAGTTACTTTGGTTTGCATCAAACAACCCATATTATAGGAGTCATTGGAGTAATAAGGTGTGTATCATTAACACACAACAAATGGTTATTGATTCACCATATCTAATCGACATAAGAATCAACTAGTCCAGAGCAAACGGCCACTGGTAAAGACTTGTCAAATCCGTTTATGGTTGATAGTTTACCAAAAACTAGGTTATCAACTCACCATACATCCATGTGATCAAGAGTTGGCTAGTCCATAGCAAACGGCTCATGGTAAAGACATATCAAATCCGTTGATAGCTGGTAGTTTGCTAAAAACTATGATAAGAGCAGCAAATTTTCATGTTTTATTCACCACTGCTCTTTGATATGTTGTGAAAATTTTACCACTGCTAGTTCATCAGTTACCACTGCAAGAGTAATTTTTTCCACTGATGACTAGCCGTTACAACTGTTGTGTCAGTAATCTATTTTTTACTAGCCGTTGTAAAAATAACCGTCATTCCTTATTAATAGGGTAAAATCTTTTGTGAATTATCTACTTACTTATTTTAAATTATTCTTTTTCCAAAGATAATTCTTACTAAAGATAATTCACATTGCGCAACCTCCTCAAACCCTATTAGTATAAATTGATTATTATACGGCTTGCTTTTTATCTTGATTACTAACACTTTCATTCTTTTTTTCACAAACATCATGGCGATTCTAAGATTTGTCGAGGAGCACAACCAAGTGGCCTACTTACAAAAGTCAAACGAGAAGAGTGGCCCTGTTTTTCATCAGATTGTGGATTTTCTAAACACAACTCATATAAGGTATGCCTTAACTATTAATCCCACAATCTATGTCTCTCATATCAAACAGTTCTGGAACACTGTGGAGTCCATAACTCTTGAACAGGGAGACACACAAGAATCTGTGGATGCTCTAAGAGCACAGTTGATGGGGTAACTATTGATGTTACTGAGTCATCCTTGAGGAGAATTCTCCAATTGGATGATCTCAATGGTATCATCACATTACCTAACTCAAAAATTTTCACTAATATTGCTTTAATGGGGTATGATACATCAGAACAAAAAGTCACTTTTAGAAAAGGATGTTTTTGTCCCCATTGGAGATTTTTCATTCATACTCTTTTACATTGTCTAAGTCCTAAGAAAACATCTTATGAACAATTTGTATCAACCATGGCTTATCCTTTGGTTTGTTTGGCAACAGATAGGACTTTCAAATTTTCAAAGTTTATTTTCAATAATATGAAAGGCAATGTAAAGAGTCCATATAAATTTTTGATGTATCCAAGGTTTGTGCAAGCAGTGTTAAATGAGTTTCAACTGCACCCTCACAAAAGAATTTATGAACCTTCCACTCTTAAGCCAAAAGTTTTTCAAAATATGTCTAAGGCTTCAGAACTTTGGAATGGGCAGGTTCATCCACTTTTCCCTCAAATGCTTGCTAAAATTTCTCAAGTACAGTGTGAGGATGCACCAATCCCAACTGCATCTCAAAACACACCCAATATTGTTGTTCCACCAATTCAACATACCCCTGCAGTCACTCACACTTATGAGAGAAGGTCTAAACAGCCAACCTATCTCATCTCAACATTGCATGTTGCTGAGCCTTTTGGTTTAGGAACAAGTAGTGGTGGTTCAAGGCTTAATTATAGTCCAACTAGGGTAGAGCCTGAATCCATGCCTCATGATTCACCTCTCCCAGCAGGTTACACAGTTGGAAGTGATGAAGGCAGTGTGCAACAAAATGAATTGATGGACATTTGTACCAAGTTAGTCAAGCAAGTTCAAGCTCTGGAGAAAGATCTGGAAATGACTAAAGAACAACATGCCACAGAGCTGAAGACATTGAAGGATGAGATTCACAAATTGCAGAATGAAGTTGAGAATCTCAAGAAGCAAAGATCTCATGTTGTATCATCATCATCTTCACCTCAAGATGAGTTTTCTGCAAGTTCTACTAAAGTTTTGGGAGATTCTTCCAAACAGGGGAGGAAAATAGATGCAGAGCTTAAGGGGAGGAGTAAAAACTTTGGAAAAGACTTTGCTGAGCTAAGTGATTCTGATGATGCTCAAGCAAAAGATGATGATGCTGAGACTGAGGGGAGGAAATTGGATTTTGAAGATATGGATGCTGATGCAGGTTTTAACTTTGATGATTTAGTTGGAACTACTCAACCAATTTCCACTGATGCAGAACAAGTTCCCACTGATCATCAAATTACCACTGCAAGTGAAAATGTTCCCACTGCTACTCAAGAACTTACCACTGCAGAGGAAGAAACTGCCAGAATAAGATCAGTTAAAGGAAAAGCTATTGTGGTTGCTTCAGATCAAGAGAAAATAAGAAAGATTTCTAAGAAAGAACAAGCTCAGATCAACTTTGATGCAAGATTAGCAGAGCAACAACAAGCTGAAGAGAATGAAAGAAAGAAAAAAGATTAAGGAAGATGAAGTTGCTAGCTTTATGGAAGCAACTAGGTTAGATAAACTTGAAGCAGTAATGGCACAACCACTTTCAGTTGTTTCACCTATGATCATGCATGAGAAACCTCCATTGTTCACTTATGTGCCTACAGAAGAGGAGGTTGACTACTTGGTTAATAATGATCAGATAATCAGGAAGAAGGCTATTGAGTTAATTGCTAATACAACCTTAAATGAAGAACAAAGGTCTGCTCAACTTAAAGATTGCATTCAAATGAAGAATCAGCAGGCTCTTGATGAAATCATTGGGGATGCTAGAAAAGGTCAAAAGAAGCCAAGAAAGCTTACAAAGGCACAAATTATTACTGAGATGAAGTCTTTTTGTTGTCATGTTGGTAACATGAAGATGGCTCAATTCAAAGGAATGTCACATGAACAGGTTGAAGGTATTTACTACAGAATCAAAAGACAAGATAGTAAATTCATTCCAATGGATCAAGAACCATTATCTATGAAGACAAAAAGAACTGGAGTGAGTCTTGAATCTTAAGATACAAAGAAGTTGAAGACTCAGAGATTGTCTCAAGCAACAGAGGGTCCTAGCAAGTTGACTGAAGAGCAAGTTTCAAATATGTTGTTTATAGAGACTGATGTACTTAATATTGAACCTCTACAAGCAAATTATCCAGTTGTTAATTGGGAAATCTTTTCTGATAGTTTTGGTGTTGCTTGGAAGATCATCAGAACTGGAAGTGTCACAAACATTTGCAGAGACTTTGAAGATATTGTTAGTTGTTGTAATAGAGAAGATTTGGATACTTTGTGGAAAATTGTTCAAGATCAGTTTAAGAAGGAAGAACTTGTTGATGTCAAAGCTAAGGAGTTATGGGTTCACTTCAGAAGACTATATGAACCTGACCCAAGTGATAGGTATTGGAGATTTGAAGCTCATGGTATAAGAACTTTGTGGAAATTCTATGATTCAAGTTCTGTGCATCATGTTTCTACTCAAGATGGAGTTGATGTCTTTATGCTGGCTGAGAAAGAATATCCATTGAGAGCTGGAGTATTGAAAGTGTAGTTGATAGAAAAGCTTAGATGTTGGGAAAGAATTGAAGTCATAGATGATTTGATACAAAGGATTTATGATCAAAGTGTGAGAGCTGATAAAGAGTTATTAAGAAGAAGATAAGTGTTTGGAAGAATTCCCATATCCTCACGTTTAATGAATACTTGAAGAAACTTATTGATTTATGTATTAATCATAAGTTAGGGGAGGATTGTTGGGAATTATACTAACAGTTACCACGGATAGTGAAGATGTTACAACTGTAGAAGATTGTACTTGTTGTGGAAACTCATTACCTCTGCAAGAACAATATATTACCACTGCTTATTAGATAACTGTTAGGAAACGCGTCTAGATAAATATAGAATAGATCTTGTGTATATCTTATTCTATTAGCTTTATACTTATCTTGTAGAAGAGGACTCCTTGTATTATAAAAGGAGATCCTAGGTTAAAGGTTTGATATCAGTTGTCATATACGTTTTACTAGAGCTTCAAGGTGTAACCCTAGTGATATCAAGATCACTCGTATTATTATCATTAATAATATTGGAGCTAATAGTTTGTTTACATACATTGTTCATACACAACTGTTTTACTCACAATCAAACTTCTAAGTGTTACTAAGTAGATTTCGCATACTTAGTGATATAATTCAGAGTATCAATCTAACACAAGTTCAAGGTGTTTAGATCCATCACAACCCTTAATAATCCATCTGAACCCTTAATAATCCATCCCAAACACTCTATAACATCTATAGCAGACAATAAGAATCAAGCAACCCTTAATAATCCATCCGAACCAGACAAAAAATCGTAACCTAATCAACTTAAAAATCTTATTAGCATACAATTAAAAAACTAATACATGAATGACTTGATAAACACCCAAATGGATGCCCGTAATTATGATAAAACAATCAAGCTAGCTCTTATATAGAGCGTTTATTTTGATTATTATTGCTTGTTTTCATTTTGATAAAACAATCAAGCTCTTATATGGATGCCTGTAATTAATGATGATAAAACAATCAATCTCTTAAAATAAAAACACAAGATTATGACATACTTAAAAACCTAAATCATATTTATTACTATTAAAGATTAAGGACGGTGATTACATGTACCAGCTGTTCCTTCAAAACAACAACCAAAAACATAACAAGCTAAGGAACCACCAAACCCAACCAAAAAGACCCTACTTAAACAACCATTCAACTGTAGCTCTGATCATAATAATCCATATCGGCAATGGCTTCCTCCTTCTTGGATACCAGAGCACGAAGGTCAACCAAAATGGCCTAAAGGGACTCCAGCAAACGGCTCTCCATCACTTGAACCTCCTCAAGGGACTCATAACCATCAGCAGCAGCTTCTTCTTTATCAAATTTAAGATCTAAAACCTCAGCCATTCTCTCGATGCGCTTATCAACACTTATCTGCAGCTTATCATGCTTGTCACCCAAATACTAGATCATTACTTCATTTAGAGGAATTTCTTGACTGAAGAGGAACTTGAGACATTTGTGAAGTTTATCAGACCCTCAAAAATCTTTCAGTTCATCGAGATTAGGAGATCCAGACATGTTTTTAGATGATGATTTGATAAAGGTTAAGTAAGAAATTGTGTTTTTTGATGATGATTTATGTGGCTAGGGATGAAACTTATAGATACAGTAATTAATTAATAATCTACACTTCAGTCTAATATATGTGGCTATGTAAACTAAATCCTTGCAAAAAGTAATTACAGAGTACTAATTCAAAGTATTGAGTCTTCCCATGCAGTTTGTTCATGTTCTCATGTATATCAATCAAATCACTATTTAAGTTTTTAATATGTAAATCTTAATTAATGTATAATTTAGTCCAAATTATGACACTCTAGTAATTAAAGGTAATTTGTGCTTTATTTGATACAACATCAAATTCAAAATATATATAACATGTTAAAAAGATTCTAATATATGAATAACTATATTTTAAATGATCACTACATTTAATACTTATGATAAAGATGACTAAAAAAAAGATGGTGGTGGTGGTAGTGGTGGTGGTTGGTGGTTGTGGTGGTGGTGGTGGTAGTGGTGGTGGTGGTTGGTGGTTGTGTTGGTGGTGGTGGTGGTAGTGGTGGTGGGTGTGGTGGTAGTGGCTAATGGTGGTGGTGGTTGCTGCTGGTGGTGGTGGCTGGTTGTGGTGGTGGTGGTGGTGGTAGGCGGTGGTGGTGGTGGCGGTGGTGGTGGTGGCTGGTGGTGGTGGTGGCTGGTGGTGGTAGTGGCTAATGGTGGTGGTGGTTGCTGGTGGTGGTGGTGGCTGGTTGTGGTGGCGGTGGTGGTGGTTGGTGGTTGTGGTAGTGGTCGTGGTGGTGGCGGTGGTGGTGGTGGCTGGTGGTGGTGGTGGCTAGTGGTGGTGGTGGCTAATGGTGGTGGTGGTTGCCGCTGGTGGTGGTGGCTGGTTGTGGTGGTGGTGGTTAGTGGTTGTGGCTGGTGGTGGTAGTGGCTAATGGTGGTGGTGGTGGCTGGTTGTGGTGGTGGTGGTTGTGGTGGTGGTTGTAGTGTTGGTGGTGGCGGTGATGGTGGTGGCTGGTGGTGGTAGTGGCTAATGGTGCTGGTGGTTGCTGCTGGTGGTGGTGGCTGGTTGTGGTGGTGGTGGTGGTGGTAGTGGTAGTTGGTGGTTGTGGTGGTGGTGGTGGTGGTAGTGGCGGCGGTGGTGGTGGCTGGTGGTGGTGGTGGTAGTTGGTGGTTGTGGTGGTGGTGGTAGTGGTTGGTGGTTGTGGTGGTGGTGGTGGTCATATCACATTATATAACCGATTTAATGAGACCGAATTAATCCAACAACACGATTTACACGTTTAGTCCCTTTTCATCCGTTTTCATATGTTTTTACCCATTTCTGTTTGTTTTTACACGTTTTTTATGCATGTGATATGGCCCGAATAAAATTATAACCGATTTAATGAGACCAAACTAATCCAACAACACGATTTACACGTTTAGTCCCTCTTCATCCGTTTCCATACGTTTTTACCCATTTCAGCTTGTTTTTACACGTTTTTTATGCACGTGTTATGACCCGAATAAAATTATAACCGATTTAATGAGACCGAACTAATCCAACAACACGATTTACACGTTTAGTCCATTTTTATCCATTTCCATATGTTTTTACCCATTTCTGTTTGTTTTCACACGTTTTTTATGCACGTGATATGACCCGAATAAAATTATAACCGATTTAATGAGACCGAACTAATCCAACAACACGATTTACACGTTTAGTCCCTTTTCATCCGTTTCCATACGTTTTAACATTTCTGTTTGTTTTTACACGTTTTTTATGCACGTGATATGACCCGAATAAAATAATAACCGTTTTAATGAGACCGAACTAATCCAACAACACGATTTACACGTTTAGTCCCTTTTCATCCGTTTCCATACATTTTTACCCATTTCTATTTGTTTTTACACGTTTTTTGTGCATGTGATATGACCCGAATAAGATTATAACCGATTTAATGAGACTGAACTAATCCAACAACACGATTTACACGTTTAGTCCCTTTTCATCCATTTCCATACGTTTTTACCCATTTCTGTTTGTTTTTACACGTTTTTTATGCACGTGATATGACCCGAATAAAATTATAACCGATTTAATGAGACCGAACTAATCCAACAACATGATTTACACGTTTAGTCCCTTTTCATCTGTTTCCAAACGTTTTTACCAATTTCTTTTTGTTTTTACACGTTTTTTATGCATGTGATATGACCCGAATAAAATTATAACCGATTTATTGAGACCGAACTAATCCAACAACACGATTTACACGTTTAGTCCCTTTTCATCTGTTTCCATACGTTTTTACCAATTTCTTTTTGTTTTTACACGTTTTTTATGCATGTGATATGACCCGAATAAAATTATAACCGATTTAATGAGACCGAACTAATCCAACAACACGATTTACACGTTTAGTCCCTTTTCATCCGTTTCCATACGTTTTTACCCATTTCAGCTTGTTTTTACACGTTTTTTATGCACGTGTTATGACCCGAATAAAATTATAACCGATTTAATGAGACCGAACTAATCCAACAACACGATTTACACGTTTAGTCCATTTTTATCCGTTTCCATATGTTTTTACCCATTTCTGTTTGTTTTCACACGTTTTTTATGCACGTGATATGACCCGAATAAAGTTATAACCGATTTAATGAGACCGAACTAATCCAACAACACGATTTACAAGTTTAGTCCCTTTTCATCCGTTTCCATACGTTTTAACCCATTTCTGTTTGTTTTTACACGTTTTTTATGCACGTGATATGACCCGAATAAAATAATAACCGTTTTAATGAGACCGAACTAATCCAACAACACGATTTACACGTTTAGTCCCTTTTCATCCGTTTCCATACATTTTTACCCATTTCTATTTGTTTTTACACGTTTTTTGTGCATGTGATATGACCCGAATAAGATTATAACCGATTTAATGAGACTGAACTAATCCAACAACACGATTTACACGTTTAGTCCCTTTTCATCCATTTCCATACGTTTTTGCCAATTTCTGTTTGTTTTTACACGTTTTTTATGCACGTGATATGACCCGAATAAAATTATAACCGATTTAATGAGACCGAACTAATCCAACAACACGATTTACACGTTTAGTCCCTTTTCATCTGTTTCCATACGTTTTTACCAATTTTTTTTGTTTTTACACGTTTTTTATGCATGTGATATGACCCGAATAAAATTATAACCGACTTATTGAGACCGAACTAATCCAACAACACGATTTACACGTTTAGTCCCTTTTCATCCGTATCCATACGTTTTTACCCATGCATCGAAGAAACATCATCGCGCAACACAGTCATAGTCTCTCTGACCTCCTCAAGCTGAGTACCCATGTAGTCGAAAGCTATCTCCATAGCTAGCTGGCCTATGACAAGGTTCTCTACCTCATCTCCAAGAATCTCGACTTGCTCTGAGGGCAAATCATTTAGGATGCCAACGATGTAGTCTAGTCGATCCTCGTGTCGAGCTAGTCGGGCGGCGAGTAGGGGTACGGTGTGGTGAAGGGGTTCTCCGGTGACAGGAAGACTCCTCGAGATGACGACGGATGAGCTCTCTCCTAGTTCAGCTGTACTAGGGGCTCCTTCCTGGAATCTCCAACGGCGGATGATCGGAAGTAAGAAAGACCATCGGCGAGCATCGAATCTCCTGTGAGTCTTGCGACGAGCTGTTGCTTCTGATGCAACGTGGGCGTAAGGATCTGAGGAATAAGGGATCAAGTGGCATTCCTTACCACGGGTCGGCAAAGGGTCGCTGTGGATGGTTGGGGATGTAGGCGGGGTAGAGGATGTTAGTGGCACGGTAGTGGTCTATCGGTAGAAGATAGTAGGGGATGGAATAGAAGACGGCGGTGTAGGTGACGGTGTCCTGGTGTGCTCAGGGGTTGGGAGTGGTATAGCAGAGTCTGTAGGTGCACATACCCTCTTCCAGGCAGTGATCTTACGGACAACGCCTCCCTCGTGTTAGCGGAACAGATAGCCAAAGGGTTCGGGTTCATAGGGTTGAAGTCCTTGAACACGTCTTCGTCGGTGGATTGGGCCAGTTGGAGAAGATTGAGAAGGGGAAGATGTGGGAGAAGGATTTTCTGAGTCGAATGCAGGTAACCACTGTTGATGCTGCATGTGTCGATTAGTAGCAGGTGACATAGGCATTACTGTAAGAGCAAAGTCTGAAGTAGGAGACGTAGGGTCTTCACTTTCTGAGTCAGACGATACTGCGATGGGGTGTGGAGCTGGAGACATAGTACTGTAACAATCCCGAATAGTAAATGTAAGTTAAAATTATAAACGTGTTAGAAACGGAGAGCAATTCAAAGAAATGACCTTAAATCTTTGTGTACTGACCCCTAATCGAATCGTTTGGGATTCAGAAGTGAAAGAAATCATTTTATCTACTAATAGTGGACAAATTGGCGTATTACCAAATCACGCTCCTATTGCCACAGAAGTAGATATAGGTATTTTGAGAATACGCCACGACCAATGGCTAACGATGGCTTTGATGGGCGGTTTTGCTAGAATAGGTAATAATGAAATCACTGTTTTAGTAAATGATGCAGAGAAAAGTGGTGACATTGATCCACAAGAAGCTCAGCAAACTCTTGAAATAGTGGAAGCTGCTTTGAGAAAAGCTGAAGGAAAGAGACAAACAATTGAGGCAAATCTAGCTCTCCGACAGGCTAGGACACGAGTAGAGGCTATCAATGCCATTTCATAACCAGTCGGTGCGTCCGAATAATCATCGATTTATACATCCTGGTTGTTTTATTTGACTTGATTCTGTCGAGTAAATACAATCAAGCGTAATCAGATTTTGTTGTAACGAAAAAGAAAATAAATATAAAAGATACAAAATAAATATTACTAAAAAAATTACTTGTTAGATACCATTAACCGGGGTATCTAATAAGTTCTACCTACTATTGGATTTGAACCAATGACTCCCGCCGTATTAAAGCGATAATCTAACCGCTGAGTTAAGTAGGTCATTTATCTTCACAAAGAAAACCAAAAGGGACTCATCCCATCGATGGATTACAAATATCATATTACTTAGAAGCAATACCGATCAATATGATCTTGGATCATGGAATAGTCATCTTGAGAATATTCATCTTGAGAATAAATTATCAACATAATAAAATATGTGTTACAAGCACTAAGGGCTGTAGCTCAGTTGGTAGAGCACCTCGTTTACACGCGCGTCGATGTTTTTCAGGGGAGTGCATCATGCAATCAAAAAATTGATCTTATTGAGAAATCGATGTCTTACTCCATAACTTTGAGGGAAGAGGAGAAAAATAGCCTGACAAGGATTCGGTCAATTTAGGTGCTAATTAGGAGCCAAACAGACCCCCATCATTGATTTGATATATTGATAAGGTGAATACCCAGTCTATTCAATGCTAGGCTGAGTATCAGGGCCTCAAAAAAATCTCTTTTCGTCCTATGAACTTTAAGGTGTATGAAGTTTCATATTTGATTTTTAAGTAAAGAGATAGAGACTTTATTTCACTTAGGTTAATCTAGGCCAGAGGCAGACTTACGCCAAGATAACCCCCCTTGAAAAACTTTGGTAGTGTTCCTGAATCTGAATCCCACATAATGACTCAGAGCACATGGAGCCATCTCCTTATTTTTCTGTCAAAAATAAAAATGGCGGACTAGCTGATATTTCTATCAGTTAATGAAAGAGCCCAATGCACAAAAAATGTATGTTGGGTCTTTGAAATAGTTCATATCATTTTGATAATAATAAGTTTGATCTGTTTTACCGAGAAGGTCTACGGTTCGATCCCGTATAGCCCTAAAGCCTTATAATATTCAATATTAATATTCAAAAATAAAAAAAATTATCCTTTTTTATTTGAATTTCCTCGTTATGTTTTTAAGTGACTTATTGCTTCATCAAAAGACAATCATTCCTATAAGCCCATCCGTGGGAATCGTTTAAAGTATACAAATGGAACCTAACCATACATGGCCTCCGATTAT